>MLQL01000028.1:278690-342037 GCA_002072365.1 Penicillium flavigenum
CTACGTGCAGATTACCGACCTATCGTAGAGTGATATGTGCTGGATCGAATGCATACATCCTGCAATATTACCGCCGTAAATCTCCCAAGACCAATCAATATTTACTATTTATATTGTAGGTATTTGTGTGAAGATAACCCCTCTTTAAGGCTTTAAAAACCAGGCCGGTCCAGCAAAGCACGTACACCCCTCACTTACCATCGTCTTTCGGACATTTATCTTTAATATCGATTATCGTCATGTTGTTAACGCTGTGGTTGGGTCTTCTCATTGTCTTTGGCCTTTGGATTGTTACTACCGTCTGTGGCCGCAAGAGATATCCGCTGCCTCTTCCTCCCGGTCCTAAACAGAAACCCATAATTGGAAATCTGAAGGATCTTCCAACCCCAGATCAACAAGATTGGATGCACTGGCTGAAACATAAAGAGCTATATGGTAGGAATCAGTTCCTGTGGGACATACCAACTTGGGATGTTGACTATACCCAAATTAGGACCCATTAGCTCACTCACTGTGCTGGGAAAACATGTTATCGTCCTTAACGATGCTAAGTTGGCGGTGCAGCTACTAGAAAAACGTTCCGCTATACACTCAGGGCGTCCAGAAAATATGTTTGTTGACATGTAGGTGGAGGCATTATGTAGATGACACTAGTGAGTGACTGACATCACCAGGTCGGGTTGGCAATATGTTCTTGGGGCGCTCAGAAACCCAGATCACGTAAGAAAGACACGGAAACACTTGTATCAAGAGATCGGTTCAAAGAATTCCGTCTCCCGCTTCAACGATGTTCAGACAACGGAGGTCGGTCGTTTCCTGTTGAGGGTATTGGATGAGCCAGACAAGCTCAATCAGCACATACGAAAGTGAGTCAATGCCTCTATTCGGCACATAGTATGCTCGTATTCAAGGCCTAATTTGCGAGCAGAGATGCTGGAGCGATCGTCTTGAAAATTGGTTACGGGTATACCATTGAACCACATGCTCAGGACCCTCTGGTGGATCTGGCCGACAAGGCGATGGAGGACTTTTCATATGCCTTGCTTCCAGCAACATGGGCGGTGGAGTTTATTCCGATACGTAAGTAACGAGGCACCCGTGGATCTTGAATGAATGTTATCTAACTCTCTGGCTAGTGAAATACCTCCCGGTCTGGTTCCCTGGGGCACGATTCGTGAAGATCTCACAGACCTACAAGTCGAGAGCGCAAGCCTTCAGTGACGTTCCGTACGCGTTCACCAAGCAGGAGATAAGCAACGGTCGCTTTGTGCCATCTTTCTTGTCCAATCTTCTTCGAGACAATCCTGTCGACCCTGGGACCGAAGAAGAGGATATCATCAAGTGGTCAGCCGGGTCCTTATACGCCGGGGGTGCAGATACAGTGAGGGAAAAGCCAGACTTGCGCGCATTATATTAGGCTAACAAAAAGTAGACTGTCTCGTCGATTGCGAGTTTCTTCCTCGCCATGGCCCTTTTCCCGGAGGCGCAACACAAGGCTCAGCAGGAACTCGACACAGTGCTTGGGAGTAACCGACTACCCCAATTCCGAGATCGAGAAAACCTTCCCTATATGGATGCACTAGTTAAGGAGGTTCTCCGCTGGCATCCAGTTGTACCGATGAGTGTAGCGCACACGTCCACGCAGGATGATACGTGTGAGGGGTACTTCATCCCCAAGGGGTCATCTGTTCTTGCAAACATCTGGTGAGTTGCTCTTATCCGTTCCAGGAGACAGCAGTTCCTGATACACTCAATATCCTAGGGCATTTACGCACGACCCAACCGTCTATCGTGACCCAATGACCTTCAACCCAGAGCGATTTCTGACTTCCCCCGACGGCAAGCTCCCAGAGCGCGATCCTCACATGCTTGTGTTCGGGTTTGGTCGTCGAGCCTGCCCTGGGCGTACTCTAGCAGATGCGAACGTCTTCCTCACTGTTGCACAGGCCTTGTCTGTCTTCAGTATCTCGAAACCGGTACAAAATGGCGTTACCCAGGATATCCCGCTAAAGTTCCTCCCCGGGGTCATCAGCCATCCGGCTCCGTTCAAGGTGTCGGTCCGGCCGCGAAGCGCGGCGCACGAGCAACTCATCCGAGAACTCGAACAGCATTATCCTTGGGAGAAGAGCGACGCTGAATCCCTCCCGAGTGTGTAGATGACGATCCGTATATACTCGACTGAAGGCTGATTACCCCATCTGGCTATATGGGTGCGAGAAGCTCTCAATGACAATTGCTTGAATCCAGGAACTATGTAACATCGGTCGGTGTGCCAGATGCATTCGAGATACTTTCCACTCCTGTCGCCCTGGCACATTTTCTGGAGAGAGGACGGGGGAGGGGGAAGGAGGGAGAGAAATACATTCAGAATTGAACGAGCATCTCAATTACCTAACAGTAGATTCCAACTCCCATTCACTGTCGTTCCACATTCACAGCCATTATTCAATCAGACCAACGATCCAGCAGCCAACACAGCCCGGCTCTACATACATTACTTTCAGTTATTATCTTTCAAAATGGTCTCGTTCAGATGTGGTATAGGTTCAGTGCCCGAAAAGGGTTTGTGGGATCGACTTGGCTCTATTCGAACCGACAAGCCCGAACTCCGTTATGGACGTTATTCGAAGAGTTCACAATGCTGAGGATAGAATCTGTATACCTTTTTAACTCGAGCCACAGTACTCCGTAGAGCAAACAGCAAACATGAATAATGGTCTCATCTCTGAAATACCTAATCTACCGATAAAGGCAGGGAAGACTAAGCTTTTTCCAAAAGGTCCACGGTTTGATTGGTTTGATCTAGCAAAATGTTTGGTTGTTGGAACATTGACAGCCTTTTAGAACTGTATATGACAGAATCTTTTTTTTTTTTTTGGCTTTTTATGCAGTGTACTCCATATGTAGTCGGTGATCCTCCGGTCAATGTTCAGGAGTCGGAAGTCCGCCGATTCTATAGTGGGACCTCCGAAATATTGGGCTAAACCTTTGTACCCAGATATACCGCCCTCCAAATTCTGCCGGTTCTGCCAGTCTAAAACTCCTAATATAGTTAGCGTGCAGGCACGTGGTTTAGCACTAACGGTTAGCAGTCAAAGGTATGTACCTAAGGAGACTACCAAAAAAGACAACTAAAAAGACATATGAAAAGACTATCGGAGAAGGCTACCTAAGAAGGCCACTAAGAAGACCATGGCCGTATTAGCGGCCGACTATGTATTATTATAGCTGTATGTTTGAAAGGGAGGCGGTATGTAGGGCGGTATATCTAGGTACTGTTGAATACAGAGGTCAGGCTCTGTATAGCATGTATGTGAGATCAAAAATAATGTATGAAAAACACTATGAATATGAAAATTCCAATCTGTATACTGTAGAAAGTAAATGAATGATTTGTCTATCTTCTTCATACATGGAAAGGAGCATCTATTTATGCTCCTTTTTCGTATACCCCCATTATGACAGAATAGAAAAGACTTGGTGAGAATCGACAGGACTCGGTGAGAATCAACAACAACAAGAAGAAGCAAAAACTGACTGAAAGCAGGCTCAATTGAAATGCGAAGCGCTTATGCAGTGTGATAATGATCTGTATACTGAGGACAGTAATGTCATGATCAAACTGCATACAGCCGAAGGATCCAGGCTTTTTCTGGTAGGAGCCTGAGATCTGCATTGTACGCTCCGAATTAGGGTTAGCGTTGCACCATGAAAAAGGCCAGTATTAATGGGAATTAACTGGGATTTTCAACAGGTACAAAGTCGACATCGTCGAGCGGTCTCAGGAATCGAACGAAGTTCTCGTTAAGGGCGTCTTTATGCCCCTTAACGCTCTCGAGTGTGATGGCAGCTCGAATGTTATGGAAGTTGGCCGTGTGGCCATCAATGGTAAGTTCGATGTGACGGTGCTGCAGGTATTCGTCACCAGTGTATCCCGCGGCGAGCGCCACATCTCCGGCCCGGCACCCAAGCGCAGAGACTAACAAATGATTGACAGGCACTTAGCGACGATGACGTCCCAGCCACTGCACCCTTTATCTAGCCAGTGTTTGACGAACGCTCGAACCATCCGAGATAGAGTTGCGAAGCCGATCCAGGTACGCTTTCTCCAACTGCCTTTTATTAGACGGCCCGCTTTGACAGCATTGTCGAGAAATGACTGTAATCGATGTCTATCGTGTCGAGAGATGTTGAACCCATCACTCTCGGTCCATGTAAACTCGCCATAAGCTAGAAGTATTTCGAATGCCCCCTGGACTAGACTGAGGTTGGGTGCTGGCTTGCCAGTGTCTGTTGGTTTCACGATGTCTACCACGGACAGTTCGTTAGCTAAACGAGACAATGATCACTCCGAGCAATAATAACATTCTTACCGATGATGGAGTCGAAGAACCGTATCAGATCCTCACCAGTAAAGGGAATAGTTGGATCCTCACGCAGGTGTGTTGCCGATAGGTATTGAACCGCCTCACCCACAAGTCCTGGCTACAACGGAAACCTGGAGCACCATAACCAAACTGAAGCTGCTTCACCCTTTTCTTGGATGTAAGACGATTTACGGCCGAGTTCTGGATGATTTGATCGATTGATTCTTGTCCGACGGCATGACCTCGCTTGTCAGCTTCAGGGGGCCCAAAGTCAACGTCAGACGAGTTGAAATCGTCATCCATGATGGTTATAGTGACTTCTTCAGAGAAAAGTTAATACTGAATGAAAGCTGGCTGAGAGGTGAAAGAAAGTTCAAAAGAGATCAATCGTCGACGAATGGATGAATGGATGAGGCTTATCGGCTGATGATATTACCTAGGTACCGCCGGTACCACTTTGAAGTCGTCGTCACGTGGACGGATCATATAGTATATGGGAAAAGAAGGATCCGTATAAAGAGTATACTATAGGGCCTAGTAAGACAGACGAAATCGCCGACGCCCTATCTCGGATCCGACTTAGGCACGGACGGAGGACAACCTAGAGGCCCTGCATGCTATCATTCACATCGTGTAAAACAAATCCATACAGACAGAATCTGTGTACGTCTTCTAGACATCTAGGTCTCGGTGGAACAAGACAACGGTTTGCAGGACATGACCGATCTGAAGAACGAAGACTTCGTCTATGTTTATTAGCCCCCAAGGATATTCAGAGCACAAACAGAGAGCTTCACTCCTCTAGAAGCAAACTGCATCGCAAAACACCCCTACTGGGGACGCTTTTCACTGGATGGACCCGAGCCAAGACCTGCATCAAGTACTATCTCCGGAGAAAGCTTGTGAGCAGCGCAAAGATCTTATTGTAACTTGTTGAGGGCTACGATACTGGAGAACTACTAGTGGATACTAGCATGGGAAAATCGGGAAGAAGAGAGGTGATAATGAATCTATGGAAAGCAGGCTGTATATGAAGCCTATGCTAACAGAGAAAGACAAACTATGACAAATAGGAAAAAGCCTCAGTCTGCACACAAAGAGACAAAGACATCCCATGTATGTCAACATAACTTTTGCTAGGCCATGTGATAGACCGGTCGATATTAGTGTCGATATTAGGAGGGTGCTTCGGCTTGTTCTTAGACACCCCGGTCTGATGAGCGATGGAAAGCGTCTCAGTCTTTTGGCTAGCATGCAGCCTGGTTTTGTCACATTCAATACCTGGTGAGTCATTCGACGATATAGCAGACCTCTCTTAGTATTGCTGGGGAGACATAAGCTGTGTCGATGAAGACAGTGGTCACTTTGTGTATAAGAGTGGCTCCAGATTGTGAGGTAGTGCCTTGTTAATGCCCATGAACTTTTCGAACTTGAGTGGCGTCGATTTTGCGGACAGAACTCACTCCTGTATTGCGGGGGCATATCCCTTGTCGAATAATAAGACAAAGAGAGCAACAGCGAATAATTCAATGATTGCACAGCTGAACAATTGTAATTGGATTGTCATATAACACCATAATTAACAGATAATTATAGACATGGGAGTATCAAAAGAATGAAGCCGCGGCCGCTTCAATAGTTATCGCTTCGTATTCAACATCACCATCATGGTCGACAAAAGAATATTCAGGGTCATTAGCATCGTCATCAGACAGGCCAATGTCATGAACATCCAAACCAGTAACACCACGAGATAACATCTGGATCTTTATCTCCATATCATGTTTTCTCTTTTGCTCCTTCACCTCCTCTTCTGTCGTCCTCTTCAACTCCCTCTCGTACGCGCGCTGCTCCTCTTGATCCCGGGCATTGTCCGCCCATACCTTCAGGTGTTCGGGATATCTCAAACACCAGATCACAATATCCCGTGTAGCATGTGCATCTTCCAGCGCACTGTGGCCCTGTTTTCCGACTTGGATATCATAATTGACCAATTCGTTGGTAAGAGTCTTCAGACTCCATGTGCGGTTGAGTGGTTCACGAGCATGAACAGTATGAAACACCGCTTCGCTGGTAATGATGGAGGAGTCGACAATGTTCCAGTGGATGATACCCAATACGTCAAGATCATTGTTGAGAGAATGACCAACGAGGACAGTCTCGCTATCCATGAACTCCCATAATTTCGAGCGCGCTCCTTCCCAGCTAAACAACGCCGTCCCTTTCTTGACAGCCTTGTTCATAGCACCAGGGGTCACGCCACTGAATCGAGAATCCCAATTCACGACCTTCAATTTCGGTTGCACGTAATTGTCGATGAGAATCTCGCCAGTCAAAAAGTCAATCGCGCTCAAGAAAGCAAGCTCCCGACGCCCTCCTTCGACCTGCACCATCTCACAGTCAAGTACAATTGCTCTCCTTTTTGGCAAGCCGTCGGAGGACCGAGGAACTTGGCGGAAATGTCCTGTCTTCGGAGGGGGCTTCTTGGACGGCCGTCTGCCGACATCTGCCAAGCCAGCCCTGAAGGTGAAGCCTCGTGAGACCAGACGCGTGTCCGAGTGGCATCGTGCGGACAAGTAGCGAAAGATCAAGTTTTGCTCGAGAGGCTCGAGGACAGCATGGTAATTGACGTTTTGGATGGCAGGTGATGAGAGGTTCGGTTCTTCAGAGGTCGTGTTCCATGGGTCCTCAACAGCCTCTGCCTTCAATGGAGCACGTACTGGTGCCTGATTTAATGTGCGCTTCTGAGCTGGCTTCGCAGGCTTGGCGGGCAAGATATCAGAGCGGTCCAGGGACTTCTCAAGCTTTGTTTTCTTTTGAGTGGGCTTCACAGGTTTGGCAGACAAAGACTCAGACAATTCCTGGGGCTTCCCAGGCTGTTTTTTCTTTGTAATGGAGTTCGTAGGGTTGACGGACAGGGGCTCGGAACGATCCTGTGACTTTTCATGCTTCGTGGCCTTTGGTGGCTTTGCAGGCTTGACAAAAGACTCAGACAGATCCGGTAACTTCCCAGATTTCACAGGCTTTGGGGCTGATTTAGAAGGCTTGACAAATGACTCGGAAGCATCCTCGAACTTTTCTTGCTTCGTGCTCCTTGGCGCTGGTTTTGCCGACTTGAGAGACTTGAGATCGGAACCATCTGAGGGCTTTTCATGCTTCTGGGAGTGTTTGAGCAACGCCGTTACATTCCCAAAAGATCTGTCGCAGGGACCGCAAGCAAGTTTGTGACCTTTGGACTCAAAATGAGCCTTGACGGCACCAATGCTTTTGAAGCCACCTCTCTGACATCCAGGACACACAAATAACCTGTCAACGACTGTGGGTGAAGTCATGATAGTCGAAAGAGAAATTGACGAGCCGTATTCAAACTTTGTCAAGTTGAATGTTCGGACAGCTAAGGAAGGAGCAACCTTGGAATATGTGTACGTCTTGCCTAATCGAGCCCAAACGTGGGGGGCAGGAATTGGTAGGCGTTGCACTTCGGTGACCGGCTGCGGGAGCCTATGGGTCAATGAGCCAGAAATGTGTAGTCGAAGAGACAGTCTTTAGTGACAATATTTACTTGCTCAACTCAACCTGGTCCAGACAAAACCGTAGAGTGAGTCGATAATTGGTCTCAAGAGGGATGAAATTGGCCAAGCCGAGATTCTGCCCAACTCTACCGGGTTGGAATGGGGCCTTAAATACGCCCGAAATACCAGGCCAACAAGACATTCGGACCAATCACAGTGCACGAACAGAGTTTCTCCAGTAACATGCACGAACACCAAGAGATGAAGCAATTCACAAGGAAAACCAATGCTTGGTTTTGGTAAATACACACAGTGTATTTTCCTTTACTGCTGATCAATCACGGAGAAAAGATCGCATAGGTCAAAGTCCGGCATGAGGGAATCCACAACCTGGAGGTCCATTTCCTGGCCTTCCTGGAGTACAGTGGGACCTCCGAAATGTTGGGCTAGAATGCCAGCATGTTTGTCCGATCACCTGGCTTCTTGTTCACAGTTTGCGCAATGGACTAGTGTATGGAACCACACTACCAGAAGTCCTCAATCGAGCATTTGCCAGGGCCGATCGACGTATCGAATGGACACAGCCCTCCTTCCCCGTGCTAGCAGCCTTCACACATGGCCCAACACGCTGCGACTTGCCTAGGCCCGCCTCAGGATGTCAGCTGCTTAGGACCATTAAGGAAATGGGCTTGATATCAAACATCTTATCCCGTACATACATGCATGCAACGAGGCTCGGGGCCATACGGGACATCGCTCACCTCCCAAGGAGCAACGAATCTTTCGGGTACACTACGGACGAACACCGTCGGATCCTGATGCACCGACCATCATCGCTACTCAGTGGTGCCACTGAAAAATACGTCGGGGATACCTCCCAGGAGCTGTACAATGCCCGGGCAGCTAACAGGTCCAAAATCCATCGTCGGGCGCCACGTTTTGCATCTGCGTCAGCTGTGGATGTAGTTAATGCTCCTGTGACTGAGCAAGAGATTCACGAGTGGCAAGAAAGGAACGCAAGACAGGGACAGGCAAAACGTCGGCTCCAGGCTGGCATCCAGCGTGAGCGCTTGGCTAGTTTCATGGAGAACGCCGATCCCGAAGACATCTCCAAGCAGAACCCGAACCTAGACAGACGAGTCTCGTCGCGCTTACTGCTAGGACCGCTAGCGCTATCAATGCCCGTCGGTCGCCATCCCCATCAGTCTCGGTCCCGACCGGTTCTAGAATCCAGACTAATTCGGACATCGACCCGGCGCTCTTTGACAATGACTTGTTGGAACAAACCAGAGTGTCGGCCGCAGATATCAACCTGCTACAGACTACGCTTTTCCCCGCGGATGAGCCTGGCGAGGCGACGGAGCCTGGCCAGATTGGCCACAACGATTCCACCGCAATCGACGAAGAGGCCGACCGACTTTTGCTTGGTGGTGATGGCGGAACGAACGCCGACAGTGCTGAAACCTTCGTTGAGCACTACTCGCGAATCAACGTCGTCCGATGCGAAATTCGCAGCTTCGCAGTTAAGTGGGCAGCCTATTTAGCAAACAAACCGAAAGATGACCCGATAGGCTTCCATTCAATGAGGGGTAATTCTCGGGACGATCTAACACCTTACATGTACCGATGCGAGAAGACACCAAACTGCTCGTATCAGACTGAAGTAAAGTCGCACATCGTCGAGCACGAACGTGCGCGCAGCAAACATCTCGTTGAGGTTAGACACAAGCAGAGGGATGTATCCTCGTGCGTCGAATGCCCGCACGAAGGCTGCAGCAGGACCTTTCTCTCTAGGAGATCACTGTTGACTCATATAAAAAGCGCCCACGACTGGGCGCCGCAGCCATGTGAGCATGGGTGTGACCCCTCAACCATCTTTACAACCATGCAGATTTACAAGGGACACCTCGCTCGCGTCCACAGTGGCCGCTGGCCGACTACATGTCTATATCCGGGATGCGAAAGCGGCACGAGCTTCAGTTCTCGGGCTACACTATGCCATCATCTTGTCGTCTGCCACCAAATTACCGACCCAACACTACAACTTCGGTACCTCCCACTACTTCAGCCCAGATTTAAATGGGTCAAGTGGCAGACCTGCCTGACGGACGGCTGTGAAACCAAGATGGATTCAAGGCTCCAGATGCTCAGGCATCTGACTTCGAAGCACAAGATGACTACGGAGGACGCTGACGCCTTAATTGATGGAAAGGCGCAGTTCGTACCTAGGTCAAGGGAGCCGCAGGTACGTGGAGCATCTCGCAAGCATGATATGCACACCGGGGACGAGAGTGGAAAAGAGGAGGAGGCAGTAGGCCAACCACAGAAGAAGCGCTTGACAGCCATGGACGGACATGCACGCAAGTAGTGCTGGGTCAGACAGTGTACACGACAGCCAGGCTATTGTGTATGGTGTTGAGGGCACCCAGAAGAATCTGTATGCTTGAGGTCTGCGAAATTGCCAATGCGACGACCAGCGTCGTCCATTGTGATCTTGTGAAGGAAGTGACTGCGGACGTGAGTGCTCAGCACTCGATATGGACTTGTATCTTTAAGGTCGTTGTATGAACATCGAGAGCTTTGACGAGGAGGGAACGGTCCGGCATCGACGGCATCGATTACGGTTACGGAGGCCACAGTGCAGAGGGAGTATCAACATTGTATTTATCTATCGACGAGCAGGCACTGAGTTATGCTAAACATATTAGATTATAGCATATACATATATATCATATACCTACACTTTCCTAGTTCGTAATCGTCATAATACATCATCTATCTTCCCCTCTGCTCTTAGTGCTTACAATCTAGAAGATATTGAGATTGTGACTGTTAGCCTAATGACCACTAGTATAGTTTAGTCCGACGGCTCGACCGTTATATGCAGTCTCCCCGCATACCCTAAAGAACATCAATAGTGCGAGGTACCTCGATCCTGTCGGTGTCTAGTTCGAAAGATGCCACCAACCGTGGACCTCATCCGGCCGACAACTCCTCCACTATATGCGACACAACAACCGCTAACACGGACATCACCCACGAAAGACATCCGAGCGGTCATAACAGGCGTACATTGACATCGATGCATCTCAACAGATGGGCTTCGGCGTCGTCATCTATCACATCAAACGATCGTACGCGCATGACCTCGCCAAATCACCGCCCGCCAACGTCGTCGAACCCATTATGTTCTTAACCAGGCTGCGGACGCCAGCGGAGAGAAACTACTGGGCGACGGAATTCGAAGTGAGCTGTATCATATGGATTCTCCGCAAGGTACGCCACATGATCGAGGGCGCTAAGGACCCTGTCGTGATCTACACCGATCACTCCGCCACGATTGTCATTACCTGTTCCCTATGTACTGTAGCAATGGAGAAACTGAATCTACGCCTCGTGCGTGCGGCCATGTTCATCCAAATGTTCCGCGTCAAAGTCTACCACCGACCGGGAAAGACGACCAGGATAGCGGACGCCCTATCCAGATTGCCGAACTCGGAACCGGTCCAACGAACGACGACTTAGTGGCACTACACGTGAGCATCCCCCACTCCTCCGTCACACAGCCATCACCAGTCTATGCCTTTCAAACGTCCGTGATGCACATTAATGACGAGTTCAAGGACAGGACCCTGCAGGGATATGATTTCGACAAACGCTGGAACCGAGTCCGACAACAACTACGACAGGGGTCGACTGACCCTATCACTACAGCTCTGCCGTATGTCATGGAGGACGGTTTCCTATACCCACTAGCTGTGCATCCCCAGATCTTTGGCCAAAGACATTTTTGAGCTGGTGCACGACAAACAAGGCCACCTAGGCTTCGACAGATGCAGTTTGTGCTCTGAATATCCTTGGGGGCTAATAAACATAGACGAAGTCTTCGTTCTTCAGATCGGTCATGTCCTGCAAACCGTTGTCTTGTTCCACCGAGACCTTCTGATCCCGAATATCCTCCAGCTCCACTGCCTTAGTCTCTTTCCGTTTGTCCTTATTTAGCATAGACATATCAGCCACGGGGCCCACTTTCCCGAGTTCCACGCGTCGCTTCTCGTGCTTCTTGTTCAGGTGCATAAGATAGAAAGGAGTGAGGCTATCGAATAAAGTTAGTTGAAGAATAAAACGACAGTTAAGTTAGAACATACCCGGCGATGGTCCCAACAGTGACAAACATAGCAAGGTTGGCTATAAGACCCGTTCGGTATAATGGTGCCTCCTCTGTAGAGTAAAGAAGCGGTCCAATAACATTGCCAGCACACATGCCGATAAAGACGATCCCAGAGGTACACTTCTTTTTAGTGTCACCTGCGGTATTCTGTGCTTGCCAGGCATATATCAGTGGTGTTATGGATGCCATTGTAGAGACCTGGGACCAAACATTAGTTGCAGATCTTATACGTCACTATGTTACTGGGAACATACCAAGTAGTAGCCGAAGAGTAGGACACCCTTATTGTGTCGCGGAACAGTAAGCATCATGATGGCTCCGGCGCTCGGCAGTACGCTGGCTCCGGCTATAACGAGACCCTTACGTTGGGTCCACGTAGCCAGCCATCCTGTGATTAATATAGCCAGAATCTGAATGACTCCGAAGGGAATGTTGAATAGGATTGTTTGGAAGCTGTCAAATCCGAATGACTTAACAATCAGGGAACCGAAGGTCGAGATGCCTCCGCTTGCAATACTGTTGCAAATTTCTCGTTAGTTCCAATTCTTTCTTTTTCTTCGCATGTGAATTTGATACTGACGAGATAGTTATAATGGAGAAGAACCAGCACCAAGTCTTAAGGTCTAAGATAACCTCTCGAGCATGATCCCATCGCCATTCCTGGTTGGAAATACCCATCTGGTTGGCACGCAATCTCTCTGTGGCAATAAATTTCTCCCGGTCACTCAAGCACTTGGCTTCCATCGGGGAATCAGGCATTAACCAGAAAACGAGAAAAGAGTAAACCACTGTCAAAAGGCCACAGAACATGAAGATTGTCTGATACCGATATAAAGTATTGCTGTGGATATGTCCAAGGCCGTAGGTGAGAAGACTACCAATGATGGAGGTCAGGCCATTCATTGCGTTCCAGTAACTGACACGCAAAGTCTGTTCACTTCGACGCCACCACATCTGTGTGATAGCAACACAACACGGTGCAATACAGGACTCGAATGAGCCAAGGACGAAGCGCAATCCGAGCAGCGAGGGGAAATCAGTGCAAGCGGCCATAATGGCGAGTGCTGATCCCCAGAGGAAAATGGCACTGGCGAGGACTTTCCCGGTAGGGAGTTTCACCAAAATTAGCGCCACGAGAGGTTGCATTACCAATTGTGCAAGGTAGAGAATAGACCCAAGCCAGGAATATTGTAGGCCGACTAGATTGGCATCTTCTTGCAGGCCGAAAATGGAGACATAGCTAATTAATGACGGGTTAGTATCGTGAGCATTAGGAAATGTTGGACTACCTGGAAAAGATGTATCATAAAAAGACATAATTACCTCAAGGAACTTTTGTCAAGCTGCTGGAAGAAATACGCCCAAAGAACAAGGACGAGGATTCGCTTGTCGATACGGCGGAGAACGGCTTTCTCCTCTTCGTAGGTAAATGCAGTCTCCTCAGTCGCATGACTAGTCAAAAACTCAACTGCCTTTGAACGTGTAGCTCGCTCATGGCGTTGCTCCTGCTCCTGGACCGTTGAGATCTCATCGTCGGCTTGAGCCATGGCGGGGGATACAACAAGTGGTTGAAGAAGGGTAGTCCAGGTCCTAATTGCTTAGGTGCTCGGTCCTTTAAAGGAATGAAAGCCTCTTATCTTTCTTTTCTCTCTAGGCCAATAGTTCGTCATCGCTTTGACCCTAGAGTAGAGAGCAATTGTCGGAAAAGGCATAACGAGGTAAGATCGCTCTGTATTCCGTCCTGGTACCACTACGGTATAGTCTAAATCAGTTTTTGCACCTATCAAGGTCAGCCAAAACATGAACTAGGACAAATACGAAACAATATGATGGCTGAGTACTACTCATTTGGAAGCTTTTGGTGATATTGCGGGGAAGCATTGCGCAGAAGCCCCCGTCGCTACTTATTTACCCGAAAACCGGGGTACATCAACATCCTTCGTGCTTCCCCGCATTTTCATCTGAGGCTATATCAAACTAGTACATTGGCAGATCGTGGTCAATCCTCGGGGCAAAGCTTCCCTTTAACCCGGTTTAGCCGTCTGTGATTCTCTTGCCGCATGTAGACTAGAGAGCCGACGAACCAATGTAGATGAGAGAGAATAAAGTCTTTCGAGCAGGGGTATCCAGCCTGATAGTCAAAATAATAAGTGCATCAGCCAATTTGTCTACAAGCTTGGTTGTCTTGCCAATTGCTAGTTCATCAATGAAATCCAGACCAAATGTGTTATTGCCAAAAAGAAATTTCTATGAGGCTAAAATACAGCAAACCCAAATGATCTATACAGCCGGCATTGTTCAAGGGAGGTCGAGAATATCTTTGACGTTCACCACCTGTCCAGTACGGATCGAGCGATTGGCGGCGACACCGGTCAGAATAGAAGCCGCCCCATCAATGTGACTAGCAGCTCTCATGTACTCATCAGGCTCAACTTCTCCGAAAAGATCACGAAGCAGCACATTATCACCTCCCCCGTGTCCACCTGTGCCTTGCTCAATTTCAACCTTGCGCGGCTCTTGGAATAGAGGTCGCAAAAGGAGAGTTATACTTTCAGCGGCGCCTTCTAAGGATTGCTCTCCACCAGAGTTGACATAGCTGCTCTCGACAATCTCCGCCTCGAGTCTACCGCCTGTTCCATTGAAGCTGACACGGAAACCTTCCCAGGGGGCATACGCAGTGAGAGAGTAGGTCAATACTGCGCTGTTCTCGTATCGAACGAGCACGTTCATCGTGTCTTCAATGCTAATTCCATCGCCAAAGACACTTTGGTCACGGAAGTATCCATCTTCGTGCTCGGCGTCCAGGTAGAGAGACTTTAACTGAGGGTTTTCGTCCAGATGCAGTGCAAATGGATCATTCTTAGCAGCCTCGCTGCCATGAGCCCTCGAGTAGAACTGGGTCACACCCCGCTCCTCGGCGTTCTTCTTCCCGTAGAACTTGAGATCTCCCTGTGCGTATACTGTCTTTGGTCGAGACTGCAGCCAGAAGTTGATCAAATCAAAATGGTGGGTGGATTTATGGACTAGAAGACCGCCGCTGTTCCGAGCATCACGATGCCAACGTCGGAAGTAGTCTGCACCGTGGGATGTGTTGAGCATCCACTCGAAGTGAATGCTTGTAACGGTACCGATCGCGCCGGATCGGATGACTTCAAATATCTTCGTGTTGTGGGGCGCATAACGGTAATTGAAGGTGACCCTAACCCTCTTGTTGGTACGATCGACAGCCGAAAGGATCTCGTTGCATTGCGGAACATCGATGGTCATTGGCTTTTCGGTGATGACATTACAGCCAAGATCTAAGGCACGGACAATGTAGGTGTGGTGGGTACGGTCGATGGTGGTGACAATAACCTCGTCTGGTTTGGTTTCCTTAATCATGAGATCGAAATCGGCTGCGAGATATGTTGGGACCGGTTCGTGGCCTAAGGCTTCGATCTTGGCTTTCGCATAGTTGAGTCGAGTCTGATTGGTATCGCAGATTGCGACGAGACTGCTAGTCTTGTTGTAATCCTTCGCAATGCTCGTGTAGAACAAAGCCGATCTCCCACCAGTGCCGATCAGCGCATAGCGCTTTTTCTGCGAGAGGACAATATCACCCATGATCTCGGGCAATCTTTGGGATTGAGGTAATTCAGATATCTGGAGCACACCGCAGTCAACGCAGCTGATGAGTTAGGGGGGAATTAAAGTCTACATGTTACAGTGGCTTCTTGATGTTGACATATATACTTGGCAGATCTCCACTGGGGTCAAATGCGGGGAAGCAGTAACAAATACAAGAAACCAACTCATTCTCATTGCTTTCCGATTCGGGAAAGTGTACAATTGGTGCAAAAATATTTCCAAATAGTCAGATGACTCCCTTCAGATCTGCAAGCTCGGCAATGGTTACCCCGAAAGGATATCACTGGGAAAGATGATCATAGGGCTTGTGTGGCTGTGTGGCTAGCTTCCATTAGTGGCTATGGCATCCTACCAACCGAGGTACCTAGTTGGGTGACTGATACGACAGCAGCCTCGAACTTAGGACTTGCGAGATGCTAGCCAAAGATTTGCGACACCAGATCATATCCTGCATAAAAACATGGTGAGGGCTTCTGACTGTGTGGGAAGAGGCCTTCGGCATTATTTGCACGATGGACATGAATTAGATGAAGTTCCATGGCAAAGTTGAAGGCACGAGAAAGAGACAGCGTGTCTATATATATATAGGATGGGAATTCACGATTTAGAATAGGCGAAACCTAATAACGATAATCACCTGGACTGTCTCTGGGTACTGAGTAATCAGTGAGCGATTAGAAAACAGCCAATCCGACATTGGGAGACTCCCGACCTACATATGTAGCTAAGTGTTCATGAGCAGGGCCGGACAGCTCACTACAATTTACTCAGCCTGGCTGAGCGCTCTCATGAAGCGGAATTGAGATAGGAGAGCCCCATCCGGTAAAGGAAATCTCCAGGGCTGGTATGTAGAATTGCCTACATCCATGTATGTACGTTGAAAGGCATGAGACAGCCATCTGAAACGATGACCCCAACTTTCCCTTTGCTACATATGCTTCTGGTCAACTATTCTGCAAGGATTGAGTGATCAACAAATTCTACCTAGGTACAATATTTATTCCAAGCAAATACCAAGAATCAAAAGCAATAAATCCGGGTATCAAATTCGCACTCGAGAGCAGTGCATACATACAACCTCCTCTCACAGACAAGTTTCATACATATAAGTACAGTTCCAAGGCAGGTCGAGAATCCCACCAGTTCACCAAGAGAACAAGACAAAATTGAGAGTCTTGGGTCGAGCAGGGGGGGATCCTCAATCAGACCCCGATAACCTACAAGACACAATAACAAGAAGCGATACACGTCGAAATAATTTCGAGGTCACTGTGCGCCCGCCAGACGCCGTGTAGAATTAAAAGTCAATACCAGACGCCGCGTGCATCAACGATGCAAGATGTGTATAATCATAGCAACCAGGGAGGTAATATCAGCATGTGAAGGGTAAAGTAAAGTGAGGTCGTTCCACGTATTCCCGGTATACACCCATGTACCGAGAGGGGAGGGTATCATGTGGTGTGGTATAATATTTCAAGGTAAGGGGGGTTATGCAGCTTTCGTGGGGCTGGCGGTGAGATATATCACTGATGTAGCCTGCCTCATTCGGGCGGGCTCGTGTTGGCAGTTATTATGATTTCCGGGCTTTGCAGAGCCACGACCGCCACCATTTGCAGACTCCAAGAACGGCGGTGCGGCCGTCGTCCTTCCGCTCGGTGCCGTCCGGGTTACCCAGGACCATAGAGAAGACCCAGAAAAAGGCGGCTGTCCATGCGAAGAGGAGGATCACGATGCTGAGTAACGGGGATAGTACCAGGACGAAAAGTGAAGAAGTCACAGCGTAGCCCTCGCTCGGCTCGGATAGGTCTGACGGTTGGTCCGAATCTCGCTCTGAGCGGATCCATTGGGCCGATTGGGTCGATGATGATCGGTCTTCCACCGATGGTGGCTGCAAGCAAACCAGTCGTTCATGGATGTGGAGGACAGGAGAAAGGAGGTCGCAAAGTTGTGATGCAAACGTCGTTGCGCGGAGGTATGGAGAAAATGAGCAGAGACGGAAAGGTGAGACCAAAAGGGTAAAGAGGAGGGCAAAGATGGTATATAGAGAAGCGCCGAGCGAGTAGAATGGGACGATTGTGAGACGAAACTGCCAGTTTTTATTAGTATTTGAAACATTGAACCACTATATTGCGCACTTACCAGCATCAAGAGAGCATCTTGGCCCTCGTTGGTGACTAGTTCGTGATCCGGAATGGCTCGTTTTCGCACACGGACTATGCTCGGGTTGGAATGTTCCCCCGACATTAATGACGGCCGGTCTGCCCAACTGCTCCGGGTCCGCTCTTCCTTGTGTGCGCCACTTGATGCTGAGTCGCCGGCCGGAACGTAATCGGCCTCTCGGGGGTCTGAGCCGGGCCAGGAAGGTCCTCCCAGTGTCTGATTATGGTATACACGATGTGTCCGTGAGCCAGAGGTACGGGGACTGACGTCGCGGCTTGGTATAGGAGAGGAGGGTCGAGATGCGCCTACGGGGTGACCCAATACGGAGGATTCTTCTTGGGATCGACAGGTAGCCGGTGGAGGGGTGACGATCGAGCTGCGAGGATGTGTCGTCCCAAAAGGTCCTTGATTCTGGTAGTAGGCGGGAGTATATGACATCTCCGGTGACGGCATGGCGAGGGAATAAAAGCACGAGGGTGAAGACGAAGCAAAAGTCGTACAAGGTAGACGCACAGAGGGCGACTATTGCATGTAGAATTCACCGCATGGTCTCCGTAATCGTGATATTTCTGGCATAGGGGGCTCTCTGTTGATAAGTCGAAGGGGGAAGGGGGCGGGCAGGGAGGGCGGAAGAGAGACTTATAAGAGACCACGGACAGCCGCAGCTTGAAAGAGCGGAAAAGCCAGGAAAGCCCAGAAAAGGCCGTGCCAGACAGCGGAGGAGCATTTCCTGCTGTTTGCAATCCCTCTCGCCAAGACGCCCAGATGCCGAGCCCTTGGCATTGAGTCCAGCCTTGTATGGGGTACAAGAATCTGTTGTGGGTATCCTGCTGATCCTTTTATCTTTATCCCGATCATGACTATATAAGGCGTACTCGATAACAGGGTAGGGTTGTGTCGGACAAGATGTGCAGTTGTCCTACCATGAGACAAAGATGCTGGGTGGTCTGAAGGTCAAAGATGCAGATGAATTACGAGATTTTACCACTCGCCAAGGCGCCAAGCAGCCATCGGGGATGATAAGTCGACATTTGCCGAACTCTGATTGGTCGACTGCGGCGAGTTGATCCGCGCTGAGACGAAGCCTGGAGTCTTGGCGGTAACAGCTATACACACGTGATGACATGTATTACTTCAATTGCCTCATATACATAATCTTGGAATCTTCCAAGGTCACGATAAAGTATTCATTTTGAATTCTATGTGATTTAGTACTTATATGGAAGTGGGCCTCACATAGCCTCGCATAGCCTCACAGGGCTACTATATATACATGTCTACACTCAAATCAGGGGTCAACACAGCACCCCCAAGGAGGATCAACGCCCAGGCGCCCAGAGGTTGGCGGGTGTTGGCATCCAACTTCGGAGAAATAATTTTCAGATTCTTCAATATATTTTACCTAACTTTCCCCAATAATTGTCCTGGCTTTGCCAAGTTGCATAGCATCGGCCATAATAGATACTCCGTCCCTATCTTGATACTCTTGTTAGATACTCTCAGCCCTGGCCAGGAAGTGTCTTGGAAGTCTTGGCTTTCTCGCCCTTTCATTCCGCTCCCCCGTTGAGATGAATCCGATGATATCGGCGAATCAACGCCTCCGACATCCGCTTCAGATCCAGAATTTGCTTTCTCATCGACGGGGCTCAACTCTTGGCTTGTAAAGGTTTTCTGTCTGGGTGTCTGGGCACTGTATACAAAACCGTATTCTCCGCTTGGCTGAGCGGTCTGAAGCGACTGATTGCGTGTTCTGTGCTCGGCAACTGTAACGTTGCGGCGCTCCCTGTCCAGTCTGCACTTCTTTTTCTCTATTTACAACTGCACGCTGTCCAACTAACTCCCCTTGGCTGCCAGTCTTTGCTTGAACAATACTGAGAATCATGTGCTTTTCCTCAAATTCGGCCCATGATCAACTATACAACTGCCATTAGCCAAGCACCCTATGACATTGGCATGACAATGACAGGTGGCGAGTGTAGATCAATCATATCCCCCAAAATTCGGGCGCTTAAACCACCCCCTCATGTTGGGGGTGGCCTGCTCATGCGCTGGCTATGAATCACCGTCAAATATGATCGACTCTTCCATATTTCTAAATTCTCACAACCATCCGATCGACAAAATTATCTATCTACCTGTCATATTAGACGGGTTTGTCTGTCATTCGACGCATATTCCCTAGGAAATGACAGGTACAACATCATATATGAAGGCCCCTTCCCCCCCTTAACTGCACGCAAACCTGAGGTCGCCGTCTCCAACCAGGATTCCATCTGAGCAGCTTTTCTTCCCGGCTCTTCCCCGACAAGGCAACAACCAGGCCCAACAGCACATATCCATTCAACTTCCCTTGCAGAGTTTATCCTTCATTCACATGGGGTGGTTTTCACTAATGCTTCCAACACAATATCCATCACGAGCTCATTGAATCCCACAACAAATATCCGCCGGCCCTATCGAATCCCATAATGGATTGAAGACGTGAGATAAAAAGATGCTTCCAAACAAATGCTGGGGCTGCCACTGAGTTTCGGAATGTCAGTTCGCTGATCTTCGCCAATCTCGGCATTTCGTATAAAGGTAAGGAGGACTCGCGTTCTTATGCGCTCAATCCTCGACCCTCGGTTCTCACAATTCTAATACCGGCTTACCTGTGGCTATCTGCTGCACATGTGAATTTTTGGACCCTCATCATCGTACGATTCCTTCACTTGTCTTCTACATGTCAACCAAAGTCCTATAGTCCGACTTGGTAGAGTATCTTTTTATCTGCTCGATTCTGATTATCAATTCGGCAATACATACAGTTGGAACTTGGTCTCTCAATAAGGTATCGTGGCTAAGGCCTTTGGGCGCTCCTAGTGTCCACGGGTACCCTTCCTCTGCGTACGTTGTAGTATAGAATTTATATATACGCACGTTCGTTTTTGATACAACATTTCATGCCATTTTCCTGATACAAATTTCGAAACACGCTGCAAATAAAGATTCCCACTCCAGGCATTCGAGTCACGCGATCATATGCTCGTCCATTGGGAAGGTTGGCTTCTGGACAGGAAGTTGCGGAAAAACGCTATGTGAGGACTTGGATGTTTGTTTCTGCTGTATACTGTAGTTCTCTGTTGAACTGCTGTGTGTATAGTCAAGGGGAAAAGGAAATCGAAAGAAATATCGAGTTCGATCATCGGGTTCATAGCAAAACATATATAATGCCGAGCCTATGCTTCGGGTGCAACAAGCGATGCGAAAAAAAGAAATTCAAAATTGGAAGTAATCGATTCACTCAAATAGTTCAGCTCGAAAGATATTCCTCTTGTCCTTACATACCCTCGTCAACAAAAGTCCAGGATCCCCCATCTGTGGCTGACGGGGGCTTGCAGCCACAAGTGAATAAAGATGTGATGGGCTGGATTTGGAAGTCAACTAGCCGACTCAGCCCTCATCAATAAGTGCTTGGTATTATTGGCTTAGCGGTACCTGAAAATGACCCCCGGGGCCGTGTGGAAGGCTTGAGCCTGCCTTGGGGTAACCCATACAACCATGAGACCATGAGATATAACCTCCTGATCGCCTAAAACCACCTAACGTCAAATGATAAGCATCAGCATCTAGACAAATCGTGGACATATATGACTAGACTTATATCTCTCATGTCCCATCGCCAACACATCGCAACACAGATATGTTACCCAACAGAAAGTACCTGACACAAGAAGCATCTGTGCTCCCCACGTCCTTGAACCACGCATCTGCATCACCGAGCCCGGTTGGAAATGGCGCACCCTCAGACCAATCTCCCCACGATTCCTATCTTATCAGTGATCGGGGAGAGTAGAAAATGGACACATCTATTTGGCTTTTGGTCTTTTTCGAGGTCACACACATCGAACATCTGTGTCCCAACTGGTCCGCCCTTCATTCCCTGCACTTTGCACTATCAAATCTTGGCAAGACATTACTTGAAACTTTTATGTTTTCTTTTTCTGTCGGCTTTAAGTTGCCTTGCTTTTTTTAAAAATTTCCTCATCCTATGATCTGGCCGGCGATGAGGCGTATTATATCCATCGCGAAGCAAATGGTGGAGCGTCTGCCGTTGACCGTGCAGATAAGCCACGTCCGAGAAGACTCCATTTGAGATCAAGTAAAATATACGACATATAGATTTGTCTGACGACTTTCTCTCCCACTGGTCAACTTGGAGGCGCCAACGAATCCTACAAACAATGTGAAGTCTAGCCTTGTTTCCTGGCCCACATGCCCGCTGCCTCGATTCTAACTCTGGAATCGTGTCGCACGGTCATACCCACCGCCTCGGAGCATGGCGTCTGCAAAATCCCGTCGCAGGGGGTGTTGGGTTCTTACTATTTATTTATGGTCTCAGGATCAATCACGGGCGTCTCCACAGTGGACACAACGATGGGACCGCAGTGCAGAGACATGCGCGCGGCTGATCTGTCTCTGGGCCATTGCCGTGACTCCCGGGGTGCTTTGGCTTTTGACTTGCTTCCGAGATATGCGGTTGCAGTGAAGTTATTGTTTTATGTTATCTGTACTGATAAATTAAAGTTCGGCGAGACACCATCCTCGTCCAAGACAGCAGGGAGTTAGATTGGGGAATCAAAGAGAAAGAAAAAGAAAAAGAAAAAGAAAAGAAAAAAAAAAGGGCTAAAGGGTAAAACACGTCAATTAGCCCGACTGACAGGTTTTTGACTGGGTCGGCAAGTTAAAATAACAAGCGGCCGTGTAACCCAGGAGATCTCTAGGAATTATCTGGGCATATATAAGACATCGACCGAGGCTGTTGAGAAACCTCCGTTTCACAACGGCAGAGACGGCGGCTCGGCTAGCAAACCCTGATGGAAAATGAGGCGTACCCACGCACAAGTGGAGTCCATCATTAGGAGAAAATATAAGGTACACATGATCTCCAACATGGCCACGTATATCATATATCTATTGTTATTGTATATGTACTTTTGTATGAAGTAGGGAGAAAATTGATGGTATGTGAATACTCCGTACTCCGTAAGGACACGGAATTCAAAAAGCGTTGTCATGGTTGTCATATCCGGGAGTCTCCCGAGGTCCACTGAAATGTAATCAAGATCATCACTGGGAATCCACAGGTATGCACCAGCCACAAGCACAGGACCATTTGGACTGTGGCTGAGGAAAATTAAAAATGAAAATAAACTGTGGACCACCTGGCCACACGCTAAGCCGCTTAAAGCGGGTACAATAATGACGGAAGGGGCGAATATGCAAGTCAAGGTACCCTGCATGGTACTTTAACAAATTTATGGACTTTGAGAGTCAAGGGGTAACTGGGATTTTGTACAGTAATATAGTCCGGAGAAAAATGATGCGAAGCAAAAAAGGAGACGTGACACAGGGTCACTCGGCAGCTGCACCCTGCACAGTTCCGGGTTTGGTCTGTCTGTGCTGGTCTTGCAGCGTATTGACGTAGACATAATTATATCTAAATAATGTGTAGCCGAATATGGACAGGTCGAATTAAAAAGAAAAGAATAAGATGACCCAACAAAGAAAATCAAGTAGAATAATTATTCTCGGAGGTTGTCTCCGTTCTCATTTGACGGAGGATTAAGTACGGACAGGTGGGCAAAAGGGGGGAACAGGGATCTGAGAAAGCCAATGCGGCTGCACGGCCCTGTGGGCTACATAGCACCACGGAGCACAGTCGCACTAACGCACCTTAGAGGCAACCACGGGGGGAAGCCCCACTCGGCGTCTTTTGCTGGGGGTTTGTGTGTTCGTGTTAGGAGGGAGATTGGGCATTATGGGTTCATTAAAAAGACAACTTATAATTGATTATTCTGTAGAATTTTTGCATAGATTAAATAATTCCAGGTCTTATATGCTTAATTGATGAGATCATGGGTGGGTTTTGAGGATGGAGCGCAAAAAGGAATATGAAAAAAAATGAGAAATAAAAAGCGAAAAAAAAAAGGGAAAAAAATGACAAAACGGAGAAGAAAACCAAATAAAAATAAAAATAAAACCAGCATAACCGCCTCCAGATCTTTCTCCACAACGCTAAACCGTTCCTGACCGTCAGCTTGGATTAGATAATCAGTCGTGACGGCCGGGAGCTACCCAACCACTAGCGTCTCTTGGCGAATTTCACCTTTCCTGCCAGCCCCTCGACTCTTCCCTCTCTCCTCCCCCCTTAGGCTTTCAGATCATCTTCAATTCTGACTTCCCCTTTCCCCACTGTATCGCCTTGTATCTTTGCCTCTTTCTTCAATATCTTATTTTTTCTCTTCTAACCTTGCGCCTCAAGCTCTACATAGCTGTGACCTCACCCGCTGCCCCCCGAGATCGTGTCACTGCCATCTCGCGCCACTCATTTATCTTAGGGACAGCGCCAAGGTCCAGTCGATTTTGGAAAACTGCCACCCTTCACTGCTGGATAGTGTCGCGTGAGGGGCTTTTACTTCTTTCGCGACCCGTCCCTCTTTTTTCCCTTTCTCTTTCGTGTCCAGTCGATCGGAAATTGCGCCTTAGGATTGGCGTGCAAAATCACAAGAGCACACTTGATCGGTGTCTAATCGGGGTGTAAACTTGGATTGCATCATCGTGTCGCAAACCTAATCCGAGAGTTCGGTCGCGACACGGTTCAAATCAAACCATATTCACGATTCTCGGGAACCATGTCTCATACTCAACCATCACCCACCGCGGGTGTGGCTCCTCACCATGCGGCCGCGCATCTCGCAGCGCATGCGCAGGCGCAGGCGCAGGCCAATGGTCATATGTCAGCAATTCCCGTGCAAGGTCAAAAGGGAGTCCCTACTCTCACCACCGCACAGAAGATCGCCACACTCAATGAACAAGTCTGGCTTCAAATAGGTATGGATCACCGGTCATATGCTAAAATTGGCGAATGCTGACAGTCTCATTTGTAGGAAGCTTGACCGAATTGATGGGCGACCTAGAAGGTGCGATGAATGCCTATGAGCAGGCCCTGCGTCACAATCAGTGGTCTATCTCAGCCATGAATGCTATTTCATGCATCCTCCGGACAAAAGAACAGTTCCCAAAAGCGATAGAGTACTTGCAAAATATTTTGAAGTTGGATCCGAGCAATGGAGAGACTTGGGGCAGCTTGGGCCACTGCCATCTCATGATGGATAATTTGCAAGAGGCATACACCTCTTACCAACAAGCCCTCTACCACTTGCGCGACCCCAAGGTAAGCCGTTTTCCCTCGCATCTTCCCTTGAATATCAGTTGCTAATTCCAATTCCCCCAATTAGGAACCCAAGCTGTGGTATGGAATCGGTATCTTGTATGATCGCTATGGTTCTCTGGATCATGCGGAAGAGGCTTTCTCGCAAGTGATGCGCATGGCACCCGATTTCGAGAAGGCCAATGAGATCTACTTCCGCCTGGGAATCATATACAAGCAGCAGCAGAAGTTTAACCAGAGTTTGGAGGTATGTGAAATCTCTTGGTGTGGGTCTTGAGAGCTGTGGCTAATCCATTCCAGTGCTTCAAATACATTGTTAGCGATCCCCCACGCCCTCTGACCGAAGAAGACATCTGGTTCCAGATTGGCCATGTTCACGAGCAACAGAAAGACGTAAGTCATGCTTTCCTCCGCTCTTTATTGTTACCTTATACTCATGCAACCCTCAGTTCGAGTCTGCCCAATCCGCCTACCAGCGCGTCCTTGAGAGAGATCCAAACCACGCCAAAGTTCTTCAGCAGCTTGGATGGCTCTACCACCAGCAGAGTAACGCCTTCCAAAGCCAGGAGAAGGCCATCCAGTTTTTGGAGAAGTCTGTCAATGCTGGTAAGTGGACTTTCAATCGCCCATTCCCATTTTTTATGTCGAAACTAATCAATTTTCCCCACCAGATAACAATGACGCTCAAAGCTGGTATCTCCTCGGTCGTTGCTACATGTCCATGGCGAAATACCCCAAGGCATATGAAGCCTATCAGCAAGCAGTCTATCGCGATGGTCGCAATCCTACCTTCTGGTGCTCGATTGGTGTTCTTTACTACCAGATCAACCAATATCGCGACGCTCTCGATGCCTACTCTCGTGCGATCCGCTTGAACCCTTACATTTCCGAGGTCTGGTATGACCTGGGCACTTTGTACGAATCATGCAACAACCAGATCGCCGATGCCCTGGACGCCTACGGACGTGCCGCAGATCTTGATCCGAGCAATGTTCACATCAAGGCTCGCCTGCAGCTTCTTCAAAGTCAGTTGTCTGCTGGCACGGCTGGACAACAGCCGCCCACTGCCCCCGCGCCCCAGCCGCAGGATGTTCATCCTCAGGCTTATCAGGCACCTGGCGTTGGTGCGCCTCCGGCTCCTCAGTGGGGTGCCCCAGCCCCCATCGGTCCCCCTCCACAAGCTCCTGCTCCCCCGAGACAGATCCCTGACTGGAACCGTGGTATCAACGAGCTTCAGTCGCAGAGCCAAGCTCCCCCATCCAACGGTCTTGACCAGCGCGATGCTCGGATCCCCGGTGCTCCCGCTCAGAGCCCTCGACAGGAGCCTGGTCGGGCGTTCCCGGATCCCCGTGGCGCGCCTCGATCGCCAAAGATGGGTGATCCCAACGCCTACCCGCCGCATCACACCCTACCCCAGATCGCAAATGCTCCTGGTCCGAGCCATGAACGCGCTCCTAGTGGCGGCAATACCTTTGGTGCCCCTCGTAGTGCTCTGCCGACTGGTCTTCCCGTCGCTCCTCCTGGTCCCCCTGGACCTCCTGGGCCCAACGGTGGTGCTCCTCCCCCTCCTTACCAGAATCGTCCTTTCAGTCCTGCTCCTGAAATCCGCCCTATTCGCGATGAGCGTCCCTCTTCGCCAGGCTCCGGATACCCTCTCCAACAGTTCCACCCCGGCCCTACCCTCCCCCCACAAGTTCCAGGCGGTAACTCCATCGCCTCCGGTGCCCCGGCCCCTGCTTCGGCTGCTACTGCCGCTGAGGCTGCCGCCCGTGATCGTGAGGATCGCCCCACATCTGCAATGAAGCGTGGCCGCGAATGGGAGGCTGAGGCTGGTCCAGTCAAGAAGCATGCAAATGAAGAGAGCCGCGCTCGTCTGGATGACCAGACCAACCGCCGCCCGAGCCCACCCGCTCGTCTGCCTTCTCCTGGTGAGATGCAACGACGAAGCTCCTCGGAGGCCCGCCGCGAGGACGCCCGTCGTGCCAACGAGAACTACCACCCCTCAGAGGCTGCTCACCACCCTCCTACTCTGCCTTCGATCCAAGACATGCCTCCCCGTCCTTCTGCTGGCCCCAGTCTTCCCCCGATGGCGGAGGGCTCCGCACCTGCATCCAACGCTCCCCCCTCTGGTCCTCCTTCCGCCAACACCCCGGTCAAGGAAGAAGCTCCTCGCCCCGAAGCTCCCCCTGCCCACGAGCCCCCTGCACGCAAGATGGATGTCGATGAAGACTACGACGACGAAGTTGAGGAAGAGAAGAAGGCTGTTGCTGCTTCCAAGGGCAGCCCCAACGGCAGCGCTGCTGGCAACCCCACTAATGGTGCCGGAAATGCCCGTGCCAGTACTCCATCCAAGGCTGAGCCAACGGCATGAAAAGTCTTCCCTCTCACGACCAGAGACGCGTGATCTGGTTAAATTAAATCTGACAAATCCCAAATCTCTCGCTTCCTTGCTCCTCCCTGTCCTTCCTATCTTTCAGTGTGTGATGTACGGTATGAATGTGCGAGTTACGATGACTACCTAGTTTCAAGCGCGTGCGCTGAATACTCGACATGTCTGTTCGTTCTCTTCCTTTTTATGATTTCTTAGTCTTTCTTCACTGTGAATTTTTTTTTTTATGGTGCATTAGGCATCCTTGAAGCAAATCATTTGTTTGATACTCTGGAATTTGGTAGAGTAAATTTAAGACGTCTCCTTTCTTAATCTCATTAAGTGGTATGGCTGTCCTGAGTAATACTATATACGAAGCACCTAGGTAGGTATTGTATTTCGGTCTGTATGTTTCATTCCAGCCCACAATGTGGATTTCCTAAAGCTGGCCGTTTGCCTTGGCAGCAAGAAGACCCATAAAAAATATACCTCAGGGCCCGGAAAGTCTGGAAGGCACGTGACGGTACCAGGGCTGGATTAGATAATTTGGATTATTGTGGGGTGCCTCAGGCTCATAGACGCCAAGAGTCTCGCTTAGGTTAGCCCACACACCAAGCGTGCAAAATCAACTTCGACATTTCCAGATCGTCCTCCCACCACCTCGACGACTAACGATAACAGGGTCAAGATGTGAGCCTATCCCAATCTGAAGATTCATATACAATCGCAATTGAGTACAATTGCTAACCTGCTTTCGCTTTTCAGGAGTCACCGGAAGTACGAAGCGCCTCGTCACGGTTCGTGATCACCTTTCCTCGATATCGAAATTTCGAAATACGGCCTGTGTGTGTGAACAGTATACTGATATATCTCCAGGCTCCCTTGCCTACCTCCCGCGCAAGCGCGCTGCCCGTCACCGTGGTAAGGTCAAGAGGTCAGTACTTTCTGAATAAGTTCGAGGTTTACGGATTTGTGTGCTGATACTTTTTTTGCGACAGCTTCCCCAAGGATGATGCCAAGAAGCCCGTCCACCTTACTGCCTCCATGGGCTACAAGGCTGGTATGACCACCGTCGTCCGTGACCTTGACCGTCCTGGTGCCAAGATGCACAAGAAGGAGATTGTCGAGGCCGTCACCGTCATCGAGACTCCTCCTGTACGTTTCCCCTGTTGTGTGCGAAAGTGAAGGAAGAAGGGAAAAAAGCGACCAAGACCCTAACAATTTTTTTCTTTCCAGCTCGTTGCCGTCGGTGTCGTCGGTTACATCGAGACTCCCCGTGGTCTCCGCTCTCTCACCACCGTCTGGGCTGAGCACCTGAGCGATGAGGTCAAGCGTCGCTTCTACAAGAACTGGTACAAGTCCAAGAAGAAGGCCTTCACCAAGTACGCCAAGTCCCACGCCGAGAGCTCCGGTGCCTCCATCACCCGCGAGCTTGAGCGCATCCAGAAGTACTGCACTGTCGTCCGTGTGCTCGCCCACACCCAGATCCGCCAGACTCCCATCAAGCAGAAGAAGGCCCACCTTATGGAGATCCAGGTCAACGGTGGCTCCGTCGCCGACAAGGTCGACTTCGCCCGCAACCTCTTCGAGAAGACCATCGACATCGACTCCATCTTCGAGAAGGACGAGATGATTGATGTCATCGCCGTCACCAAGGGTCACGGTTTCTCCGGTGTCACCTCCCGTTGGGGTACCACCAAGCTGCCCCGCAAGACTCACAAGGGTCTGCGCAAGGTCGCCTGTATTGGTGCTTGGCACCCTAACCACGTCCAGTGGACTGTTGCCCGTGCCGGTCAGGACGGTTACCACCACCGTACCTCTTGCAACCACAAGGTCTTCCGCATTGGAAAGGGTACTGATGAGGGTAACGCCTCCACCGAGTTCGACATCTCCAAGAAGCAGATCACCCCGTATGTTCCTCCTTGATATTTTCTCCGTGTGTGTGTTTCAAATTCTAACGTTTCTTTAGCATGGGTGGTTTCGTCCACTACGGTGAGGTCAAGAACGACTTCGTTATGGTCAAGGGCTCCATTCCCGGTGTCAAGAAGCGTGTTATGACTCTGCGCAAGACTCTGTACCCCCAGACTTCCCGCAGGGCCACCGAGAAGGTCGAGCTCAAGTGGATCGATACCTCCTCCAAGTTCGGTCACGGTGCTTTCCAGACCTTCGAGGAGAAGAAGGCCTTCATGGGTACCCTCAAGAAGGACCTTGTGGAGACTGTTTAAGATGTTTAAGCCTATGGTTGGTGATAGTGCAACGTTTCATACTCAATAAAAAAGCGAATATCCTTCACGATTTGCTTGTAGCTGTATACTGTAAATGTATAAATATGCCCAGGTGTTCCAGGTGTATGGGGCAGCATCTTCTACTACAATTTATATCCATTTCTCAAATCGTTTTTTACATCACCGAATATATCTCCAATCAGTCGATATATATCTGGTTCGGATGTCTAAATGTACCCGAAATGTTGAGCTACTTTTCTAAGAAAAAAAGTCCCCTCGTTCCTCGTTTGTCTTAATTACATTCTCGAAAAACCCATCAATCTCTTCAATCGTTCAAACATACCAAATCCTTCTGACACCTGGGCAATCTGGTGGTGAACAAAATGCGCCAATCCAAAATCCATTGCGTCATCCCACACTTTTCCCTGCCAGCTTCAGCAAGAAAACGGGCTTTGCCAATCTCATCCTACACTCTACGATCAAACATTCAAATCGAACATCCTCAACCTCAATACCGTCTTCTAAATCGTCGTCTACATCACCAAACAAACCCAAGAACCTACACCCCAAACACAGAACATCAAACCCGCCTCTTCCCCGCAACCTCAAGACCGCAACCACAAACCAGCTCTTCCCTCCCCAAGTCCCCCTTCTCAACATCAGCACGAACCATGTCCTCCGACGATGCCTACATGTCCTTCCTGGACAAAGCCAACGCAGATGTGACCGGCAGCGCCCCGCAGCAAGGGGCCGGCACCGTCAAAACCGAGACCGTGCACAGCTCCCTGTCAGTCCCAAAGCCGCTGCAGTCTGTCGACGCATACTACATCTCCGATACAGACGAGCCCTTCGAGCCTGTGGCATTGAAGTGGGATGGTGCAGCCAAGGGAGCGTGGCCAAGTGCTGGTATGTTCCTGCTCCTGTTCTGTTTCCACTTCCATTTCCTTGTTGCTTCCTCCTTCATGGGCTTGCTCCCTTGAAGTCCCCAAGATAAAATATCCTAGATTGGCCCTGCTAACGCCCCACCTCCCTCACTACAGACCAGCTCTCCTCCCTGATCTCCCCAGACACCGACCTGTCCCAGTCCATCTCCATTCTATCCCCCTCCTCCTTCGACCCGAAGAATCAATACTCCGCCGCCCTGGATGCGGTCCGCGCCGCGGCTGCTGAAAAGGATTCTGGTGTCGATCAGTCTGCTGTTGAGCTGAAGGTCTACCGTGTTGAACAAACTAGTACCAAGATTGAGTACTGGGTTCTGGCACTACATGCGCCTGAAAACCGTCTCGTCGGACTGCGCGCCAAGGCTGTGGAGTCGTAGGTGTTCGGGTTGTCTGTATCTATAATGGAGAGGTCTTGGAAATAGTGTCGGACATAATATGTATTTCGTTTTTAATTTTCTTTCTTTTTTTTTTGGGGTGTGTAGCTGTTTATTCTACCGACATACGATATCGATAGTCTATCAGAAAACATCGAAGTATATCGCTACGCGTTCCTCACTGCCTTATTCTTTAATATCGACAGTATTGGCGTGGAATGGATAAACATATAAACGGGGTCTTCATCCTGCTTTGCCCTTGGTGCAAGGTGGTCCTGATTTGTTCAGGATTTGTTGCATTCTTAAGCTGAGGGAGGGTTGGGGATTGGCAGGACGCGTGTCAATGGCTGTGCAAAACAGGTTGAATTGGTTGATTAGCCTTGAAAGGAATAGGTCTGGTAAGTATTTTCGCAGCTGCGTGTGACTAAAGAAATTACATGCACATGTATCTATGTTGCATATTGCACTAATAGAATAAAAGTGCTCTCGGGTCATGCCTCTTATTTTCTCCGCTGGTGTGCCCTTCGCGTCAACAACTCCCCGTATATCTATCTATACGGAGCGACTTTTAACTGCTATTATTACTGCATCTGGATATCTCCAGGTTCATGACCATGGCGATCCTCGAATTCCGGCCAGCATTCATGCCGGGCCATTCCTCGGGGCCCTGGGGAGCAACGGGAATGCCGCGCCCTAGAATAGCCCTGCCCAGGGCGTGAGAGCCAGGATGGAGCTTCAAAACCACCACCGATTTACTTCAACTAATTGAACCAGACAGCCAAAGATATATGGGATATGACTTTGGGCCAATCTGAAACTGTACTCTACTATCATCCACAGTCCATCCAGAAGGCTCGGCGTGAGAACGGCATAGGCATACCACTGGTTGCCCCCTTGGGTCTCTGTCATTCCTGTCTCCTCGTGAATCCAAACAAGACCCCTCGGACCATCTAGGCTCTTCTTTTCTTCTGTGGCTTTTGGCCTTCTTTCTCCGTTTAGACTCTGTTTGTCTCTTTTATCGTGTCGCCGAGGGAGATTCGATGCTGTCCGACCTGCCGCGCCTGTCCTTTCACTAAAACATAGCACTCCCCGACTGTGCAGAATACCGACTTAGGTCTCCAGTCTTTACCGTTGAGATATACAGCAAATCGTCGCCTGACGAACCGGAAGAAGGAAGAAGCAGAACGTTACATCGTCATATCAACCTGCCCCACGGATTCCACCAACGACTGATGCAAAAGAGTTGTCCTCACGGCAGCAATCGAAGGTAGAGAGAAAGCTCTCACTAGTGCAGAGCAAAGGAGCGTGTCGGACTTATCCAGGAACTTGAATATCAACAATAATATGTCGGACCACGGCTCTGATTCCTCAGAGGGGAAGGTGACGCCTCACATCCGACTCAACTCGGGGCGACAGGATCCTTTCCTTCAGACAAATGAGGGCTACGCGCCTCTCACGTCACGGACCTTTCCCCGTCCTTTGACGCCACAAGGCCCCGAAGCGCCCATGGCAGTAGGCGCTCAAGCGATATCACCATACGGCGCATCAAATGTCCCCGAGTCCTCGGAATTCCTATTGCCCCCAAAGTTGAGGCCTACACAGGGACAAGGCGCGAGCCAGACTTATCGCCCCCTGTCCCCGGACCGGTGGTCTGCGGCTCGCTCGAGTATCAGCTCCATCAGTCATGAGAGCACTTTCCCCTTGGATCCGTTCCAGGATTCGAGGGCACCTTCGCACGCTGGTAGTGAGGAGTATGATGTCAACACACAGACTGTGTCGGGGAAGTTCAATATAATGCCCACTGACGGGTTGTTGTTGTTCCCTGAGGATGTGGAGAAGGATGACTACTTGCATAACCCCGACCCGGCGGACAAGGATCGGGATTGTGATATCTGGAATCGACGGGGTATTGTGAATGTCGGTGGCCTGGCAATTTTCACACTAGGTCTCCTAGTGCTTTTCATTGGTTACCCGCTCATGTAAGAAGTTGGCTGTCTTGACTGTCTCTCCCCCTGGCTAACCAATAATCCCAGAACTTGGTTGGTGGGCATGGCAAAACATCATGATGGTGTATGCCACCCTGCAGACACATTGTGTTTGGACGTTGGGGAGCGGCCATTGTTGCAAAACCTACGCATGGGGCTGATTGACCCAGACACACCGAAAGAGGCACTCACCAAGAAAAGCGCCAATGGAAAGGAGATGAAGCTAGTGGTGAGTTGTTAAATGGGTCCCTAACAACGACAAGTGGCTGACATTCCATTGCAGTTCTCCGACGAGTTTAACATGCCCGGTCGAACGTTCTTCGAGGACGATGACCCGTTCTTCCAAGCAGTCGATATTTGGTACGGAGTAACACAGGACAAAGAGGTTAGTATATTCCGTGTCAGAAATCACCAGGCAAACGCTGACACTGCTTAGTGGTATGACCCCGACGCAGTAACCACGGCAGAAGGCACTCTCCAGCTTCGATTCGATCACTTTGAGAATCACGGACTTGACTACCGATCCGGGATGGTACAAAGCTGGAACAAGCTTTGCTTCAAGGGGGGCCGTCTCGAAGCTAGCATGTCCCTTCCAGGTGATGGACACATCGAAGGGTTCTGGCCTGGTTTCTGGGCAATGGGTAACTTGGCTCGTCCTGGCTATGCTGCTACCACCGATGGGATGTGGCCATATAGCTACCATGATGGCTGCGATGCAGGCATCACTCCAAACCAGAGTTCTCTTGACGGTATCAACTGGCTGCCCGGTATGCGGCTGCCCGGATGTGCCTGTCCTGGCTCTGATCACCCGACTCCTGGTACTGCACGCAGTGCTCCTGAAATCGATGTGATTGAAGGTAGCACTGCTCCGCTGTATGGTGACAGCGGTCCCTACGTTGGTAGTGCATCGCAGAGTTTGCAGACTGCACCATTCGACCTGTGGTACTTGCCGGACTATGGTGAGTTTTCTTTTTGTTATTTTCACTATTCAAGACGTCCACTAACCACAGCATACCAGACTTCGCCGCCGTTTACGATCCACGCGTCACCGAACTCAACTCCTACCGAGGCGGTGTCTACCAACAGGCCATATCGAGCCTAACCAACCTAAACCACCGCTGGTACAACGGCACTGAATACCAAACCTACTCCTTCGAGTACACACCCGGCGCAGAAGGCGATGTGACCTGGTTCGTCGGCGCTGAAAAGACTTGGACACTGGACGCCCGCGCCATAGGGCCCAATGGCAATGTCGGGCAGCGCATGATCCCACTTGAGCCCTTGGCGCTCGTTATGAATATGGGTATGGCGGATAACTTCGCGCCGCAGAACAAGAGCATCATCGATTATATGCCTGCTATCCTGCGCTTCGACTACGTTCGGATCTACCAGGACCCCGATGATGAGAGCGTTACTTGTGACCCACCGGGTTATGAGACTACTGAGTATATTGAGAAACATCGCAAGGCATATGATAATGCGAACTTTACGACCTGGTATGTTGATATCGCTGGCTTTGTCGTGTTTGCGCTTTACTAACAATTGAACTTTCAGGGACGAGGCTGGGTACCGTTGGCCTAAAAATTCATACATGCACGACTGTCCCGCTAAATAGACCCTATCATTCTCTTTTGGTCTTTCTATCCTAAACTGTTAGTCGTTTTAGCGGCATTGTTTTCTGGCGTTGTTGGGTCTTGGCATCATATTAGATTTATTTTTGCCATTCATCATTGATTCACTTCGGTACTTTCATTCTTTATTAGTAGAGTATATATAATATTTTGTCTGAGTGACACTATACTGAAAGGATGAGGTCTTCAACAGTATTCAGGACTTGAGTATACTTGATATCCATTAAGCCTAATTAGGGGGTTCAACACCAGCTTGTTGACTAAATTGCCATTGGGACACCTCACCGCCTGCTTGATCTAGCTACAGTACGGGGACCCACGCCAAGAGGGCATGAGGTTATCTCGTCAACACCTTGGATCGTCGATATCTTGACTTCTATCTGGAGTGCCGCGAACACGTATGTATGAACCTCCTTATTGAAGTAAAATCTATTCCCTGTCCAACCCTCTCCCGGAGATGACCAGTCTGTCGTGCACTTACGGCCAATATCTTTTTCTCACCCACTGACACTGGCTATAGATCTATCCTGGGGTCATACAATAAGACATACATGAAATTCTCTGTGGATACTAGAGGTGAAACCAAGTCTACCCTAGAGCCATTTTATCACTTCCATCCTCACCAGACATTGGCTGTGTCTCGCTATAACTTCTGACTCCACATCAACCACATCAACTCAAAGACCCCGTCTCGGTCTGCTTTTCACTTGCCATCGACTTGCATCTCATCTCAATATTTTTCAATATGTCCCGCCAACCCATAAACCTCATCTCAGACACGGAGTCTGAATCTGAATCTGATGGCGGCATGCAACTCGACGACCTAGACCGCGTCGACGGTATACCAATGTTCGACAGCAGTGAAGGTGACGGACTTAACGTCGATGGTATACCCATGCCCCGCCCTGGATCAGATGATGATGATGATGATGATGATGATGATTGGGACGTGAACGGAGACACGTCAAATGAATCAGACACGAGTATGTACTCTCCTCCCCTTGTCAAGTTCAACTCTCCACCTTCCACCATCTCATCCTTGCTTTTGTGCACAACTGTATCGCGCAAATTTTGCCTCAATATAGAATCCATCCAACGCAACCACAGCTTAGTCTGCAAACTAACGCCCCAAAAAGGAAGATTCACTGGCCGCGCCCAAAACCCCCTCACAACATCATACAACGGCGCCGGCCAAGACGACACAGAACCCCAAACTGCCTTTGAAAAAGATGCGCGCACGCGCTCGCATCTCCGTGACGAAAAACACGCCGCACTAGCCGTCCTCATGGACAGTGAGTTACTAGTTACATATGCGCTTGCGTCACGAGAAGTACGTTACTACCTTGATCTGTTCTGACCTGACCTGTGATTCCCTTGAATCAAGCTCCATCCCCATCTTATACTCTAATGGCCACTCCAAACCACAATTAAATTACAATTAAACCGAACTAACACCCACAAAGACAATCCCGCAAACCCGCCGACGCTTCCTGGCAAAATATCTCGCGCCCAACGACCCGGCAAAAGCAGAAGAATTGTACGACCCGCGGTTCTATATCGCGCCTGATGGGAAGGGCGGGGAAGGGTCGCTTATTCGTGGTCGGTACCGGGAGGTTATTGGGGATATTAATGATCATAACTGGCATAAGCCGGCGCATTTGAGGGCGATGGATGCTAAGAAGGCTAGGGGTGGTGGTTCACGCTCTGGTTCGGGTTCTAGGTCTTGTTCTGGTGCGAATTCGCCGAGGGTTTCTGGGGGTGTTGGGTTGGGTGCTGGGGAAGGAAAGGGAGGAGGAGGGGCTTCGTTGGTTGGGAGGGGTTTGAGTCAAGGTCGTGGTGGGAGGGTGGATGAGGATGAGGATGAGGATCTATGAGTTACGAGTTACGATTTGATGCGAGGTGCTTTTAGCGTGCTGTTTCTTGCATGGTTTGTCTTATAGGGCTAGCTGAAATATTGAAGCTTATTGTGGCGGATACTTGACTACAGGCTATCTACTACTCAAGAGAGGCATGATACTAGAATGTTTATATTCGCTAAAACAGATTAAAAGGAAAGTACTATACAGAGAAGCCAAATCAACGACAGGGCCACCAGCCCAGAGAGGAAGACGAAGAGATCAGAAAGAGGAACGGGGTATCATCGAGAGGATCCAGAAAAGAGCATAGCTTCTCTGGTGGGTTGTTTTTGTGTTCTCTTCCCTTTGTCAATCCCTGGGATATTACCCGAGAGACCCTGGCAACACGGTGGCACTGCAGTCCGACTTGCGAACTCATCTTCACATTCTTGGTGGAACAGCTGATCACAGATGCAGCAGCCATCCAAATCGGGGGGAAAGGGTTGAACAAGCAAGAGACAAGGTGAGAGAGATAAGGGAAACCAATCAGACAGACTGTAGAAGCCAGACCAAAGCCAAGGCTAAGCCAAGGCTAAGCCAAGCAAGACACAGGCATGTCTTACATCTCTTTCTCCTCTCTCCTCCGCTGCTCCGAGTGGAACAGACTTTCCATGTCTCCAACTTGCTTACGCTCCGAGACCTCTCGGCTGAGCATGCGGGCGTAGTGGGCCTGCGCATTCATCAGTGTCAGTCCTCGAGACGGCGGTTTGCATTCCGAGTCATTGTAAATGGGGTGGTGCAGGCGGTGCGAAGTGGTGATCCGGATCCGACCGTCTCTCATGACGGGTGATTGTCATTGCAAAGGCTCCGAGCTTGAAGAGAGGCGATTGAGATGGAGGTAGACGTCCGTCCCGTAGCTGCGGGAATCAATTAGCAAGGGTTTGTAAAAGATAGTGAAGCAGAGAGGAAAAGAGAAAAAAAAAAAACTTACCCCTCCATACTGATCAACTTCAAATCACCGCCAAAGTACCGTGCGTACAGTCGACTAATTGGCAGGCCATATCCAAATCCAGCCATTGGTGCTTTGAAGTCGTTCTTGTCGAAATCAGGGTCCAGGTTGGGCGTTTGCTCCACTGTCGTGTACATGTAGGTCCATACAAGAGGAATCGACGACCGGGGGATACCACCGCCCTCGTCGGAGACCTTGATCGTAATGTCCTCTTTGCCTTCCGCAACTATTACCTTGGTCACGGGGAAATCATCCTTATCGGCACCGTGTTGTTCGACGACCGCCCGAAGCGAGTTCTTGAGGGTCTCGAAGAGCATGTGCGATAGGTGCCCGGGAACATACATGAAGTTCAAGTCCTCCTTGCAGACCAACTGCACCTTGGGCGCCTCGAAAAGACCGTAGTAGTCCTCGCAGACGAAGCGGGCATTTTCAATAGCCTCGAGCGCGATGTCACGAACGTTGGTCTTGGTACAAATTATTCCAACATAGTTAGGGTGTTTGACGTGCGTTTGTTCCGTGAGTGCGATGTGTTGACCGATGAGCATTCGTATACCAATTCTTGACATGTAAAACCGATCGAGGAAGGACTGAATCGTGGAGTCGATCTGCATGCGCTGCCGCGCGCGTTTCCATTCCAGGATGCCTTGCGCGACTGTGGTCACAACCCCGTCGTGGCGGCGCTTTATCTGTTGGAGGGTCTTGGCAAATCGTTGGTTGTAGTCGTTGAGTTCCGGGGGCCAGTCTCCGCGGTCGTCCGCGGGGAAAAAGTACCGTCGGCCTGCGGCGGCGTGCGCTTTTGCAACGCCATTTCCATTGGCTGCGGTCACAGATGACCGGTACTGTCCTTCACGCACGCTGGGGTTTTGGGTTGTTTCAGAGAGAATTTTTGAAGGGCCGCCGTTCATCCGGCCTGGTCGTAACAGGCGTTCTTTCACTTCTTGAGTCAGGCTGGGGCGAGGAAGAGTAATGATTTCCTGGCATTCGGGTCAGTTGAATGGATCCAGGATCAATTGTCAATGAATGAGCCGCTTACCTCGAATGACTGCGCATACCAGTCCTGGACCTTTTTGATCGATGGCATCTCACTGAGTCCATCTGGTAGCTCTCCCAGATCCTGCACGCGATGTGCGAGACGAATCGGGAGTTCCTCAGAGAGAAATTGAGAGGCGCGGAATAGGGTACCTAGTGAGAGTTAGATATTGATTGGAGATAGCGTCAGACCAATTCATTGTTCATACCTGTTGAGGGACGGTCACCAAATTGGACCATCTGCCTCAGTGAGACACCGGTTGCGGGGAAGCTGGCATAATGTCTGATGGTTTCCATCAGCCTCTCCGAAGGCTTCCACATTGTGGGGGGTATATTGGCCGAATGGCCTTGTAACAGATGTGTGTCGGAAGTGTTTATATCTGGAGAGAAGTGTTAAGGAGGAAGAGAGATGCGAGTCATCGGAACGTTTTCACTGCCGAGGTCGAGCGGTCCCCGGGTTTTCTCCGCTTGCGCTCTCCGGGGACCGGAGGAAGATCACACGACAGGAAATAAGCAACGTATGATTTACCTTATTGTTTATAGTATATTCTTTTCTTTTGTTCTTTTGTTCTTATTTTTTATTAAGAAATATATCAAGCGTGTTATATTAAGCCCCAAGGGACTGATCTCAAAAGCCCGTTCACCCGTGAACTTCCAAGGTCGGCCTATGACATAATGTTGTGGCCTCAGGCCTTCATGACTCACATGTCAGATATCAAAATATTGGGGATGATATAAATGATATACATATATATACATGTGAAAATGAAGTATAAAATCTTCCTTGTTCTTTCTAGTTCATTCTAAACTACTGCAACCTTATCCAGTGGTCTGACAGTAAATCCCCATTGAATAGAATTGAAGTATATCCAGTCCTGCAGAACACAACCTTAACTGCCCAGGTGATAAACTGATGAGTCATCGTCATGCAAGGAGCCCTAGTAGGTAGAATGAGAAAAATGGGATAGTATAGGCTATAATCATATGTATAACATAGTGCAATAGCTCTATAACTGAGATGTGTCAGTCTATAATATATAATGTCAGTATAACAATCTATGTGTGATTTCCCTCTCGAATAACTCGATATATATATAGATTATATACCTTGAATTTGTAGATCAGATATAACAATATGAACCACCCCAGGGCTATACGCAATATGACTCGGTTTATATGACCGTGCATGCACAATCTAACGTTTTCGTACTTTTGTTAATCCCCCTCCATTGCCACCCATTCCCCCCCCTTTTTTTAGCCTTGCAATGGCCATCGTTAAAAAAATGACACTTGTCGAGCACCGCGGCTATCTCGCATTTCCTGGCGCATTCTTTATTCTTAATTGGACTCACTTGAAGAATCATCTATATCCTTTTATATTAGAGAAAGAAAAAGAAAGAGAAAAGTCATAAGATGATGCAACGGGCCACGTTCCCACCGCTACCCATTCGCCCGTCCAACAGATCCGCTTTCTGGAGACTCAAGATTCCCTTTTCGAGCTCTTGCTGTTGTCTAGCAATTATTGTCTCTGACTGGCTATCGTTTGGCCCCTCCTATTTTGTGTGCGTTGGCCAAAAATTATCTCCCTGAAGAGGGAAAAAAAAATCAAAAAAAAAGAAAACAATCAATTCTGCCCTAAAAAACCTCCAAATCTCCAAATCGTCAAATCTTCAAATATTCCATCTCTCCAATTCCTTGACAACCCTGCATCGGTGACTATTATATTTAACCCTCTCCCGGCATATACATAGGGAGAATCCCCCGTCCTCCGAGCAAGATAACATATACCCTCCGGAATCCACACAAATGTCTCGCCGTCGAATATCCCACAGCGAGATGAACGAAGCCCTCGCCTATCCCTACATGCAGTCCAACGGTCAATCCAATGGTCAATCCAACGGTCAATTAAACGGCTTACCTCCTCGTCGAGGCCCCATTGAAGGTCCCAATGGCCGTCGTCTCATCCGTCGCGTCACATGGCGCTCCTCCACATACAAGCTCATGGCCACCCTGTGGGTGCTGGCCGTCCTCTATATCGTCTGGCTAGTCCGCGACCTCTTCCTACCCCCCGAATCCGAAGCCCCTCCTGCTCAACCCGAACAAAATTAAAGGCGCTGTGTGGGGAACATTTTCGTCTTGGATTGGGTGTTTTCTTTTTCCCGGAGTGGGGGGTTTGCCCATTGCGGGCTTTTGCGCGACAAAGTCGACTTTTTTTTTTTGGGATCCTGTGGATATTCGGGTCTGAGAGGTCAGAAGTCTTGGGCAGAGATGCATCGCGCTTGGGGGATCCTTTATTTTTTGGCCCCGTGGGAGGATTGCGCCGAGGAGGATACATCCACACGGCTGGCTTGATTTGTTGCTGCCGTTTTGATTACGCTTGGAGGCTCCGGAGATTCTCCGGTTCACTGGCAGTGACTCTTGGGCATTTCCCGATGGATATATTCTGCTATGTCATTGTGTTGGGTGGATTCGGCTTGGCTCTTCCTTCTCAATGGCTTGACTTCTTCACGGGCTATATCTGTTGTTCGGCACTCAATTGACCTGAACAGCTTTCCTTTTTCTTTATTCCTTTTGCATTACTTTCGTTACGATTGCATGTCCACAGCGTTCTATTGCATATAGTCATGATTACCATGCAGGCTGATAGCCTGAGCATTTCCATCTTCTCTCTTATTCATGGGCGGTTCAATTGTCGGTTTTTTAATACAGCAAAAGCGTTGAATATCTTCATCTTCTCTTCCTAGAATCTTGTCTTCACTTATCATTCTAGTCTTATGACACAAATTGACCCCTCCTATCTAAGCCCCTCGAGGATTTGCAGCGCGGGGCATCGGGGAAGCAGGGAAGTGGGGTGGGAAATTTCCCTCAAGGGATATCCACAAGTGGAACGTAATGACTTGCATTCAATTTGTATACACAATGACACCCTTCGCTTTCGTCTATAGGAAATCCCATATCTCCCATCTCCATCTTTTTATATAACTTTTCACATTCTAACAGATCCAGAGAATACGGATGAGTACTAAGGTACCTTAAACGTACAGGGCAGACGTCTCGCCCTTGGCAATGGTGCTCGCGTAGGGCTTGATGGCGGCAGCCACCTCGGTGCTGGTGAACTTCTCGACCTGCTGAGGAGCACGGCCGACGAAAGTGCTGGCATCCAGGAGGGTGTCCAGCTGCGGGATGATGGGGTTGAAGAAGGCAGTGCGGCGGATGCGCTCGATCAGGTCGTTGTCCTTACCCTGCTTCTTGACGTTGTCGGCGGCTTGGTGGGAGAGGACACCTGGGTACGTTAGAATTCCGGCTCGGATGGGAAGTGAGTGATGAGGGGACAGAAACTTACGGATCTCCTCGTGGGCGTCCTGGCGGGAGAGACCCTTGGCGACACAGGCCATGATGATGTTCTCGCTGAGATATGCTGTTAGCTATATCCATTAGATTGGTTGGATATGTACTCACGTGGCCATGAAGGGAAGCTCGTCGTTGACGCGGCGCTTGATGACCTCGGGGTACACGACGAAGCCGGAGGAGACGTTGTCTAGCTGTGGTTAGCTATAATCCAAGGCTTTGATGACTCTAGAAACTCACTCAGGAGGATGAGACAGGCATCAGCAGTCAGGTAAAGCTCCGGGATGCTGATACGGCGAATGGCACTGTCGTCCTGGTACAAGTTAATACAAGATACTAAATTAAACCCGGGCTATACTCACGAGAGATCGCTCGAACCACTGAGCGGAGTAGGTGTCCAAGCCGTCCTTGGGGAGGTTCTGCAGGTGACGCCCGAGCGAGCACAGACGCTCCGAGCGCATGGGGTTGCGCTTGTAGGCCTACGGATTATCAGCCAAAAAAGTCCCATGACACGACAGAGAAACTAACCATGGCACTGCTGCCAATCTGGTCCTTCTCGAAAGGCTCCTCAACCTCCTTGAGCATGGCAAGATGACGGATGTCAATGCCAATGCGCTCGCAGGTAGCACCGAAAGAACCAAGAGCGTTGCCGACATCAACATCGATCTTACGCGAGTATGTCTGGCTGGAGATGATGAAAGCGGAGCTGAAGCCGGCCTTCTCAGTAACAAGCTCGTCCAGGCTCTCAACCTTGGCGTGGTCACCGTTGAAGATCTGCAGGAAAGACGCTTGAGTACCGGTGGTACCCTTGACACCACGGAAGCGCAGGTCATCACGGGCACGCTCGAGGTTGCGCAGATCCATCAGCAGATCCTGGATCCAGAGACAAGCACGCTTGCCAACGGTCACCAGCTGGGCGGGCTGACCGTGAGTGAAGCCCAGACAAGGAAGGTCCTTGTACTTCTGAGCGAACTGGGACAGCTTGTCGACGACAACAGCCAGCTTGGGGATGAGGAGGTCGAGACCGTCACGGAGCAGGATCAGGTCGGCGTTGTCGGTGCAGTAGCATGAGGTGGCACCCCAGTGGATAATACCGGCAGCAGCGGGGGCGACTAGACCGAAGGCGTGGACGTGGGCCATGACATCGTGTCTCCGGCGCTTCTCCTCCTCGGCGGCAACGGCGAACTCGTCATCCTGGATAACCTGGTGGGCCTTCATCTGCTCAATGGCCTCGGCGCTGATAGGAAGTCCAAGCTCTGTAGCCATGATTCAGTCAATTTGGATGTCTTGCTTCAACTACCTCCGATCTCGGTCGAGGCTCGACTCTCCCGTACCTTTTTGAGCCTCCGCGAGCCAGGTCCAAAGCTGTCTCCATGTGGAGAAGCGCTTCCGGGGCGAGAAGAGGTACTTCATCTCATTGCCTGATCAATTGAATATGGTTAATCCCGATCTATACAATTTCCGGGTTTGCCCCTCTATAGGAGGGGCAATTGGGACCGACTTACTCGCATAGCGCGAGTTGAGGGGGGTCTGGTAGACATCGTTGCTTCCGGACATGGTGTCGGTGATTGTCTGGACACTCAAACGAAGAATTGAGCAACGGGACGGAGGATAAGACAGGGACAAGGCAATGTGCGAGCAAGGAATTTTGCTGCAGCCCGGTTTTAGCGGGGCTTATCAGTCACGTTATCGGAGATGATCTACTTGTCACATGACACCATACATTATTTCAATGGTGATGATTCACCAGTAGGAAAAGCAGATTTGGTGATTGCAATACATTATGATATTAGCTCGTATAAATGATGGTCCTGTGTGATTTCAACCTTCGCCCAGGAAAATCAAGCCAACTGCGCCAGCTGTACCGATAGGCTTGCCTTATCGTACTTGATGTATTTGCCACGGCCTTTGTCGATCTCCACATATCGATCATAAAAACGCGCATACAGGGGCTCGAGAACAGTCTGCAGCTCACGCGTCAACGCAGTGCGCACCTCGCGCTCCATGTGGAGGGTTTTGTGTCGAGACACCATATCATCGAAGCTCGCGTTGAATGCTTTGAACTTGTCCTTAATCGCATCTTTATCCTTGGACGACAGGGACTTGACGATGGCACTTGAATCCACGTTGCCGCTGGAATTGCGTTGTGCCCCACGGGAGGTATACTGCACATCAAGAAGGTACTGGGATGTTTCCTTCCATGCATCCAGATAGGTAGACGTCGCGCGCTTGCGGAAAGTGTCGATCCGGGCGATACTGTCTGGGGTGCCCAAATAACGTGCCAACTCTGGGCTCTGTCGGATCGACCGGTCGACCACGCAGAAGACGTTGGACAAGAACACACCAAGCGCTGCCTTGGATCGATGGAAAGCCCGCCCTCGAGCTTCCAGGGAGGTCATTAAAGCCTCGATCATATCTAGAATGAAATGCGACAGGAGTGTGCCGCTGTCTGGGCCTACATCTAGAGGAGCCGAGCCGGCGGTGTTGGACTTGGCACGCCAGTTTCCATCTCCCAAAGATGTCAGGATAGAAGCCAAAGGACCCGAGTATCCTGTCAGTGTGGCCAACGAGCTCATCACTTCCTCCACGAGAGGCACCGATCCGCCGTCCGGTGGGAGTGGCGCGGCGGCAGCTTTGCGCTTCGTTTCCTCAATCAATTCGGAAAGAGAGGACTTTGCAGTCTCGCGCACAGGCCGAAGAGCCTCGATCAAGAGACTCTTCAGTTCCGCGGCCTTGGAGTCAATTCGATAGGACATGGCAGTCACAATCTCGATGATCTCAAAAGCCAAGAAGCAGTCCGTCATTAGATTGGCTTTTATATACTGATTGAGCTCACGTAGTGTTTTGGAGTATTCGCCCATAGCTGGGAAGAAGGTAGCCTGCAACGCCAGGCCTTGCTGATCTCCAGTGAACATCTGCACGATGATACCGTGCTCGGTAGTTATGAAGGCTTCCAGCGCATTGGAGTAGATACCAATACCATTGGTACCCTGCTTGTAAGGGCCATCGGTGGGTCGTCGTTTGACAGTATTGAGGGATGCAATGGCGAGATTCTGCAAGCTGGATGCGATGTATGGTCCTCGCACTTCCGCATACACCTTCAGCGCGGGGTTATCCCCCTTGCCGCGCTGAGAGCCATGAATGGACGCAGAGCCGACCGCCGAGCACAAGGGCGCCATGTGGGAGATAGTTTCTTCGGGTATGGATGGAAAGGGGAGATCTAGAAGCGCCCACATTAGTTTTCGATCTAGGTCGTTTGGCCATCATACGCATACCCTTGGTCAGATAATGTAGGGGTTCAATCGGAGTGGCATGCTGGCTCAATTCTCCTCGTAGCAGTTCTTGAAGTTTTGCGCTTCCGGTGTTTAGAAGAGAGTTGAAGTCGGCGATCGCATTCTGGTTTGATCGCAAATTTGTTGTGTTGAGGTCGACCAGCGCCTTTTCAACACGTTTCATCGCCGACAGGTACTGTGTGAGACCGGAGCTCTGTGGTCTAGAGAACGGTCAGCAAAACACTCGGCGTCGTGTGTCCAAAGACAGTAGAAAAGCACATACCCTGCGCGAATGATGCCATCTTCTCGGTTCTTTGCATCGAGAGGTTGGCGCAGGCGATCGATGGCATCGTTGACCTTGTCGATATTGCTGTTGGTGATTTGAAGAGATTGGGTGTTGCTATAGATGGGACCAATGGCTTCTTTGACAACTTTCCCTCCTGTCTCCAGGCGTACCATGGAACCTTGTATTTTCTTCGTGAGTCGGTTGAGCTTCTCGAGGTTCGCATACAGGACTTCGACCTCCGCGCTTTCCTCGGCGTAGGCGGTATTCCTTGGTGCCACCATGGTTAATTGTGGAATACAGTTCAGGCAAAATCAATATAGAAAGACCATATCACATGTCACCAGGACCCCTCATGTCCTTCGCGGGCAAATGCAATGGATTGATTGTCCCCTCCGAGCTCCATCCAGTGATAAGGAGCTCCGCCACGCTAGTCCGAAAGAAGCCAGCGGCCCAAATCCGGCTTTGTCACGTGCTATCAAATCACGTGCATAGACGACGTCATGCACCGGGGGCTGCTAACGGGTGGCTTGCAAGAAAAGGCAGGCAGGGTTTGGGGAATCCTTCAATGGATCCCACTGGATGCCGCAGGCCTCTTACTTTGCCCTAAGCTCCCTGTCTACAATGGGTGCTGCAAGGGTGCCTCGTCTGTGGACGGTACCCCCCGCTGCCCTAGCTGCATACACTGCGGGGGAATGGTCTCAACCCAGACAATCAAGAGCTCCATACAGTACGTCTCGGACACGATACAAAGATTTGGAGTCTAGCAAGTCCAATGCGGGCTCAGATGGACTTGATGAGGAGGGCAAGGACGATGGGTCTATCTGGAGCAACATCGGCCACAAGCTCGATGAGGTCAAGCAAACTGTTGGCTCCGGCGAGTGGGCAGATGTGGGTAGCATCAAAGGCTACATTATCCCGGACTGGACACGGTTTCTACCAGCTACTGTCCAAAAGCTCCAGCGCGAGCTCTCCCTTTCACCTGGCTCATTAGCAGACGATATCTGGAAGGAGGCACGGGACCCCGATATCAACCCTGAGATTCTGCGCGACGCCGAGGTACGCGTAAGTGGGGATCTATGCGATGAAGAGCAGGAATTTAGACAGCAAAGGCAACGTAAGGTTGTAAAAGCATTGTCGTCCTACCTCAACATACCCGAGGAGGACATCCACCCCGATGATGTACCGGTCATTGCGATGTGTGGCTCGGGAGGTGGTCTGCGTGCTCTAGTTGCAGGCACCGGATCGTACTTGGCAGCACAGGAAGCAGGGCTGTGGGACTGCATTACCTACACAGCTGGTGTCAGTGGCAGCTGCTGGCTGCAGACGCTTTATCATTCGTCCATTGCGCAGCGAGACTTCGACAAGCTTGTCGACCATTTGAAGAATCGTCTTGGTGTTCACATTGCATTCCCGCCGGCAGCTCTTCATCTCCTCACTACTGCTCCGACAAGCAAGTACCTCCTCGGTGGGTTTGTGGAGAAGTTAAAAGGTGACCCTGGCGCGGACTTTGGGTTGGTAGATATCTACGGATTGCTGCTCGCAGCGAGACTCTTGGTCCCGCGAGGAGAATTGGGAGTCTCTGATGCGGATTTCAAGTTGTCGAACCAGCGAGCCAATTTGATACATGGGGCTCATCCGCTCCCCATCTACACGGCGGTGCGGCATGAGATCCCTGTTGAGGCTGTCAAACACGAAGACGACCAGACCAAAAAGCATCCAACACCTGAACAGCTGATGAAAGAGTCACGAAATGAAGCATGGTTCCAATGGTTTGAGTTCACTCCCTACGAATTCTTTTGTGAAGAGCTCAATGCCGGCATTCCCACCTGGGCTTTGGGACGTCACTTCAGCGCAGGCCGCTCCGAGGTTTCTGCTGAGAACCTCCCCATACCGGAGTTGAGAATCCCCGGGCTCATGGGTGTTTGGGGTAGCGCTTTCTGCGCGACTTTGTCTCACTATTATAAGGAGATACGACCTCTTGTCAGAGGACTGGCTGGATTTGGTGGAATCGATTCTCTCATCCAAGGCAAGAACCAAGACTTGATCAAGGTGCATCCCATCGACCCTGCAGGTATACCTAACTATGTCATGGGAATGAAAGATCAGCTGCCCGACTCCTGTCCAGAGTCGATCTTCCGAAACGAGCACCTGCGTCTCATGGATGCGGGAATGAGTAACAACCTGCCAATCTACCCACTCCTTCGACCTGGGCGCGATGTTGATATAATTGTCGCGTTTGATGCGTCTGCGGATGTCAAACAGGAGAACTGGCTTTCTGTGGTAGATGGGTACGCCAGGCAACGTGGTGTCAAGGGTTGGCCCGTAGGCGCCGGATGGCCTAAAGATGCGAGCCTCAAGGATACCGAGAACGTCCTGCGCGAGCCAGAAAACATCACTGAGAAGCAATTAACAGAGAAACTCGCCGACGCCAAAAATAACTCTGGAAACCAGCCCGCTGATCAAAAACCCAAGTCTAGCACGGACCTAGGTTATTGCAACGTTTGGGTCGGCACCACGGAAGAGCGAACGTCGAACGACGAGCCTCCGCCATCCAAACGTCTCTTTGATTCTCCCCACAGCGAAGACCATTCTGAATCCGAGTTCCACCTGATGCGACCAGATGCCGGCATCGCGGTTATCTACTTCCCTCTGATTCCCAATCCTTCCGCACCAGACATTCCTCTCAAACCTAGAGTTCGTCCGCGTGCAGCTGCTCAGTCCATGCGACAGGATAGCTCTCAAACCAAAGACCCGGAACTGCCCCTTGCTCCACATCCCAACTCGATCGACCCGGCAGTTGACGATTTCCTGTCTACCTGGAACTTCATATATACGCCAGAGCAAGTTGATTCCGTCGTTGGTCTTGCAAAGGCAAACTTCTCCGAGGGTGAAGAGCAGACTCGCCGTGTTGTCCGTGCTGTCTATGAGCGCAAGAAATCCGATCGTCTGCAGAAGGAGGCAGCAGAGCTTCGGAAGAAGATGGAAGGCTTTGTGCCTCTATGATCCTGCGCTCTTCTATCTCAGTCACCTGCCACCGGAACAAACCTGACTCTGGATGAAGCTGCATTCAGTGCCACGCCGTCGTGAATATAGACGTTGCTTTTTTGACATTTTCACCTCGCATACCCATGTCCCTCCCTTTCATTTTTATTTTCATTTTTGCTATTGGTTTGAGTAGAATAGAACTTGACATATCTAGGTTTCACGCCATCACGTTCCTAGCCACGTTCCTAGCGAGCTGCGATATCCCTTCATTTATGTAACGTACAGAGTAGACGACCTGTCCAACAATCAAGCATAGAATAATCAATTCAATGGTATATTTATAAATACACTATGCACTATGTATTGGTTATGCACTTGTACAAGCTCTATCTAATACTATTTCCCACTCGACTCATCAGCGCTCTGATCTGTTTTACCTGCTGCCTCCCCATTCTTCGCATAATTCGTCTTCACCCCCTCAAGCCCTTCACTATGCACCTTGTTGATTTTGACCTTTGAGCCCTCATCATCGGTAGTAGTAGTCGTCGTCTCATCATCACTTCCAGCAAGACCAACATCCCGACTATCATCCGTCTGCTTCAACAGCCCAAGTTCCTTCTCCAGGGCATGTTCTTGCTCCTTATTATTGTCCGAGCCACCTGCAGCAGTACCTGTTTGCGGCGAACTCTCAGAAGGACGCTGGTTTTCCTTCTTATATTCCTGCGGCAGTCCACGCCAGTCAGCCGGCTCGCTTTCATGGATGGGATCACCGGGTTTCGGCTCGCTGATGCGCCTCCCTGCTGCCAGCGCGGTATCCTCGCTTTTCTTCCCTTTCCCTTTGCTCTTACTAGCTGCACTGGCTTCCACGGTCTCCGCCGCAGGATACCGCCACACTACCTTCAGCTTGTCTAATGCCCGGATCCCCTTCCGTGCGCTCCCCTTGATCCCATCCATCGCGTCCCATTCTGTCTCAAAGACGCCCGAGTCGTGCTCGGCTCCGCCTTCGAAGTACGGGTTGAACCATACGTGCGCGATGGAGGTTACCATCGCGAAGCCTGTGTAGGATGCTTTGCTGCGTCGCTCGAAGTCGATGTTCACATCCGAGCTGGGGACAATGAGTGGCTTGCTGGGTTTGAAGATCATTGCTGAGACACTGCGGCCCGCCGGGGACGATGAGCTGGAGACATCAGATCCCGATACCGTCGGGGACCAGGTCGCAGACGAAGCGAGCGAGTTCTCGCTGCGTGGCTTCTTCATCTTGGGGTCCGAGTTGGGATTTGGCTTGGTAGCCTCTTGTTCCTCAGATGTCGAGCCTCCGTCTTCAACGATGGTACGCTCATTTCGATGGAACATATGGAAACACTTGATCTTCTTCCCCTCATCCACATACCCCTCCACAGCAACCTTAACCCCATCCCTCAATCCCCAGATATGAACCTCCAGGATCTCCACCGGCCGCTCGACATACTGCTTCCCCATCTCGTTCGCCCATTTATCGATATACCCGACATATCGCAGCTGACTGGGGATGCTAACGCCGTTCCCGAAGCCGACCCGCATGCGCCGTTCCGTAAAGCGTTGCAGCGCGTCTTCCTTCTTCCACCCTTCCTGGCTGATGAGGTATGCACATGCGATCGTCCCGCTGCGTCCTTTGCCTGCTTTGCAGTGCACGACGGCGACCCGCTCATTTTTGTCCGCGTCGGGTGAATCTTTTCCCTCGTCTAGTTGCTGTAGCCAGTTCCGCATGCTGCCCATTATGTTGGGAATATGCACAAATGGCGGTGGATGGTGGTCTGGCCAGGGGAAGTGGTGGATGCGTCCGTAGACTTCTGAGTCGGGGTATCCTGTGCCTTCGGCACGGAATTCCCAGATGCACCAGTTTGTGCCATGTTTCGTGTCGAGGAAGTTGACTAGCGCGTCTAGTGGGTTGCGGTAGGCGCGCTGTGGATATGTTGCTGATGGACCGGATGTTGCGATGACTGTGGATTATGTTAATGGGGGCGCGTGTTTTGATGTGGAAGTGTTGAGTATGCTACCATTGTCTGTCACGTAGCAGAGATCTAACCCTGCTTCTGCGTGCTGTTGTCTTGGACCTGCGACTATCTGGCGGAGAATTGATGACTGGGATATGCCAAGGTCAGCAGTCAGAAAGTTATAGAGATAGAGCTGGCGTACCATTGGCAGTGTATATAGATGTATATAAGTTCTGAATTCCACCAGAAATATGTGGTGGAAAAGACAACATACAATTCCAAGCAAGCACGGGGACTTATTTTCGAGGCGGAGCGGATGATGTCACCGGGTCAATTAAGCCCTCTTGGCTATGTAGGTACGGTCTACTATATCCTATTATACACTACATTATTGAAGCAAGAAGTTCATTTACTTTGTACATCGTACAGTCCCGTATGTTGTACACAAAGTATTTCCATCAGAAAAACAGAAATTCCCAATTGAGCCACATGTCGCATGCTCATTAAAAGAGACCAGACCCCTCGAAACCATCCATTACATTAAAAAAGAAAAAAAGCCAAATCCTCCAATTCGAAAGAGTCGTAGGTCAAGACAGGTAGCAATTTAGGCAATGCCGTACTCCTGAGTAGGCTTCATAACAAACTTAATCGGGTTGTGGTCAGGGACGGTAACATTCTTCGCGCCATGCTGGTACCAAGTCGCGAGGGAATTGTCGCTGAGATAGGATTTCCAAGAGTGGGTGACATCGACATTCCACTCCGGGTTTGCGGCAGGGGAAACAATGGTCGTGATATTCTTGTCGTCGCAGAGGACCTTCTTGCCTGTGATGCCGCTGCAGTGGGTGCGGAACTTGGGGGTCATTTCATTCTCACGACCGACAATGTCGTATTTGTAGACACAGCCACCCTGGGAACAGCCCATGGTGAAGTTGGATACGCTCCAGATAATGTCGTCGGTGATTGTCTGGGACTGGAGGGCGGCGGGGCGTGCGGCGGCTAGGCCTGCCAGTACGATTGGGAGAATGGTGGTGAGTTGCATTGTGGAATATGAAATTGGTTTCTTTTTGGTAGAGAAGAGTATGTTTTAATGAACGATTATGTGTTGGATAGAATAATAAGGAGGGGAGAGGGAATTATATAGTTGAAGAGGCGGCAGGCGTTTACCCCGACGGGAGCCCTTGGCACTCGGGAAGCCACGCCGATCACTTTCAGGGGAATGTTGTGAATGAACCTTTCAATATTCGATACTACAATATACAACAGAGCTTGATTTCTCGAAAGCCTTGGAATCTTCGAATCAATCGGTGTTTGACGTTCATAAAATGTCTTACTGTCCGACAGTTACCCCATGATCGTCATCGAAGTCTTTCAATCGACTATTTATAGTACACAGATCCACAAACAGGGAACAGGGCCTATGGTTCAAGGCACCAGGGGTTCGTTTTGTAAAAATGATTTGAAACAAAACAGGGAAATATAATTTGTTATGATGCTGGGGCAAAGATGTAGGTAATATGTTGTACAAGTGCGAAGAGACTTATAGTACAGGCTATATACATACTGACCAGGTCGAAGTTGTGTGACATGCTCAGAAAGGGAATTGGGTGTTCCTGAGGAATTGGGTGGCTTGCATTAGCTGCATATTCCAGGAACCGGGCCGTCAAGGAAATGATTATTCTGATTGAAATATGCCCTCAAAGGAACATCGAAAGAATTCCACCAGTTTCATAGTTTCACTCGGACTTGGCAGAGCCACTGCCAGTGCCACCGGCTTCCCATTCATCCCAACCCTCCTCTCTCATATTTTGTTCAATGGCAAGGCGGCGTCGTTTCTTTTTTCGACGCTCTTTGTTGTATTCACGTCGCTGTTCATCTGACATGTTCAGGCGACGAACTGCCGGGGGTACAGGGTGGCGACCAGCTTTTTCGTTCGCTTCCTTTTCCTTCTGTTTCTGCTGCAGCTCCTCATCCAGCTTTCTCACATCGTCTCGAATGAAAGGGTGATACTGCAGTCGCATCGCAAACTCGTCCACAGACCCGGCGCAGATCTCACGGATTTCCACCTGCGTTTCAGGGCTGAGTCTGGCGTCCCGCTTCATCAGGTCCTGGAAGTACATGAAACCGGACCGGAAATTTCCCGCATCCAAGCACATCAGGATAATAGACTCGAAGGTAACACCGTTCGGTACCACCCCAAGTGATGCCATCTCTTTCACCAGGAACATGCCCGATTCGCGGTTGCGGGCCGTTCGGCACATCCGAATTAGAGCATTGTACACTCGCACGTCAGCGCCTTCGGGACATAATGTATAGAGCTCCTTGTAGAAACCAACACCGTCATCCACCACGGATGGATCGTCATGGGCATCGTGTTCACAGAGATCTGCAATAGCACGGACAGAGTCGATGGGAATAGTTCGTTTCGCGTTCTTCAATCGCTTGAGAATCTGCCACGCCTCCCGACGATCAACTTTACTCTGTATCATGTGCGCAAGGATACGCTCCGTTGAGCTATCCGCCAGAGGAATCTGAGCTTCGTGCATGGTGCAAAGCGCTTCAAACGCAGCAGGTAGATCACCCGCCGCCACGTGCGTCTCGACAAGTCTTTCATACTGTGTGCGCTCGAGCGGGATCCCGCTGTCACGGAGGTAACGGAACACAGAGCTCGCCATCTCTGTATCACCAGCATTTGCAGCCATTTTCAAAACGTCATCGCAGACTTCAACAAGCGGATGCATGTAGCCCAGTTCAACCATCCGTCGCCACACGTAGTGTGCCATGGGATAGTGGCCTTGCTTCCCTGCCTCGGTCAACACGTGCATCCAAAGACGATGGGTCATGTCATGGCCCTGGTCGACTCGCGCACGCATCACGTTGTACACCTCGTCCAACTCTCCATGGTCGCAGAGCGTGTAGACAATTATACTGTGTAGCCAGTTTTCCACAAATATATCCTTGCGCTCCATCAATGCAACATGCTCGAGCGCGAGCTCAATCTGGTTCTCGCGGAGGAGACCAGCCGCCACAAAATGCCACCCAGCTGGGCTCAGCGTGAGCCACCGGTCTCGGAGCTTGTTGAGGATTTCCTGTCGTAGGAGGTAGTCCGGATGTACCGCGAGGACCTGTATGAGGAATTGCATCGTTAGCTTCGCTTTGCACATATAGCTCGATTCAACCAGATAACCTACCTGCAATGCACCGTGGAGAGTACCAGAGTCCGCGGTGATGCCATTATTCTCCATTTCTTCCAACAGACCGCGCACAAGCTGCGGCGAGCCCCTCTCATTATCGGTATTTGCGAGGATCAATGCCTTGTAGTGGCGAGCATTCGGCTGGACATGACGGTCGCGAATGAGCAGCCGCAGGATCTGCGTTATGTGTCGAATGTTCGGCTTGTTGTCCATTGCATATTGCAATCGGGATTCTAGCCCTTCATTCGTTTTTCCTAGGAGGTCGTCTTGCACCTTATGCGTTCGTGTGTATAGCGGGCCTTTGCGTCGTGTGGGTGGCCTGTATGTTGGATCTCGAGACAGGTGGGCATCGCGATATTCATTCTCGCGTGGCTCCCGTGCTTCGCTCCGATCATTATGGTATGCCGCATTATATGGGAATTTGTAACTATCGCCGCCTGAGGTATTGTAGCATCGGCGCGAACCCGAGCTCGGGCTGGAAATGGAAGGTAGCGGATATAGTCTCGGGTTTCGTCCCTTGGGTTTGGAGAATGGTGTAGATCGACTGAGGCTCAGCGTTGTAAATGACGGACACAGAGAGTACCATAGCCCATCGAGGACCAATGCCCGCCGCGACATATCCGCTTGTGGCTAACTGATCGGAAGCTTAGTCTCCGCGGATTTGATCTGGAGTTTGATATCACGTGACAGCCCCGAATATTCACTTCTTGAATTGTATGGGGTTTACAGAGAAATATGTAGGTCTGGTTTGGGTTTTTGCGATGTAACATTTAGAGGTAGTTGTAAATCGACCAAGTGACCCAGATGCCGTGAAAATACAGAGCCAGATACGCCACGGCCATGCTCGATCAAACCGTTCCACCGGACCTTCCGAGCGACCTTGCCACCGTCTCCTCCGGGGTATCTCGTTTGCCGTCTTCTTAAAATCATTGATGCAGAACAAGCTTATGTCTAATTGGGGCCGCCTCGTCCCCGACCACGTCCACCGCGGCCGCCACCACCACCCCGACCACGACCGCGGCCACGATCACCGTCTCGCCCACCACGACGGCCTTGTGGTTGGTTCTGTTGTTGCTCTTTGACAATTTCGACGATCTCTTCGGGAACTCGTAGGTATTTGATCTGGTGGGTTGTTAGCAAGTAGCCCAAAGCGGGGCTCTGAGGCGAGCGCTCGTCGGAGGACTTACGTTGTTGCCCCGGATGTAGACTTCGGGTAATCTGAAGAAGCGGTCGCCCTCGGGACTCGTCTGCACTACCTCGCGCAGAATGAGGTTCATAAAGTTATCGCACGTAACCAGGTGGCCGTTCAGAGTTTCGCCGTTCTTCAGTTCCACCAGCATGGGGTGGCCCTGTGCGGCCGTGAGGAGACCAAGAGGCAGCTGATCAGAAATTGATTCAGTATAGCTATCCGAAAAGCCGCTTGGGTAAAGCTGGAGCTTACCATTTTGAAATGCGGTCGACGAGGTGGGTGAAGGTGGGAGACAGTTGGCGCACGGAGTTGAAGGGGCGTGGGTTGCTGCGTAGGTCCAAAATCTGTGACTTCTGAATTAAACAGAGAAATTAAACCCTAATAAAGGGGCCTGTGGATTTATCTGCTGATGTTGAGGGTAGTAATGGATCTGGATTCAAGCTCCAAGAGATGCGATGAGGAAGCCGGAAAAAGGGAAGTGCCGAGCCCAAATGTGGCTTAAGTACCATCCGCAAGGAACTCTCATGCTTCTTCTTATGTCCTTGAATTTATGCCTACTACGTATCAAATTTCCGTGGACATACCAGTATGTGAGCTTTTGTTAACATAAAGTAGTGGGTATTGACTAGGATTGACTTTCTGAAGTTGCTCACCATTGGAGAACGGTGTATGAGACTTCAGTTGAAGTGCTTCGAAAACAACATCCTCGTGGCATTAAATAGTACATAAAAGAGCTTGCCGCCGCAAGGCTTCTAAACCTTTGGTCGCTTAGCTAGCTCTGTTCCATCCTCCTCTTCATCATCCATAACCGTGAGCTTGCGCTTGGCACGCCGGTCTCGGCTACCAGTAGGAGCCTTGCTAGCTTGTTCGTTGGCCTCTGCCTCTTCATCCGATTCATCTTCTGGCAAGCGGCCCGCGAGCGCATCCAATGTAATCTCGTAACCTTCCTCCACATTTTGGACCGTAGCATCAAGTTTCTCCACCCGATCGAGAAGCTCCAGTTCGTTCAAAAGTTCTTTGTGCTTTTTATAGAGACGCTGCTTGGTTAGCATACGCCACCAGTAGTAGCGTCGGTCATTCTCATTGTCGGCCTTGAACTTTTTGATCAACAGTCGAGCGAGGTTTGTGCCGCCGGCCAGGCGGTGGCTTTGAGGGATCTGGCCGAGGAGGTACATCTCCAGAACGTGTGCGAACTGCGTAGGTTCGATCTTGAACGATTTGCGGATGTCGTGGAGCAGTTTGGTAGGGATGAGGGCGGAAGTGGGCACCTTGCGAGGACGTTTTTTTTGAGAATACGCCCCGAGGGGGTCGGGGTTGAGATTCACATTGTGCTTCAGGAACTCCGGCCGCAGCAGACAATAATCAGCTGTGTCCCGCAGCGCGTCGAACTGTTCATTGGGGTCTTCGATGGTTAATTCTAGAATGGTTGGGTCTGCGATGCAGGCCGCGTGGATTGTCGTATATAGATGAGTGCCGTGGCCGGCGCGGTGGTGTGAAGGGAGAATGAGGAACTGAGCAATGCGGTTCCGTGCTGGAAGCTCCGAAATGTTGACTTCTGGTGGCGGGAACGCGTCGTTCTTGACTGTGGGGGTCTGTGACTGATCCCGCTGGTAATACCAATAACGGTACGTTGTGGCATATCCGACGATCGAATATGATGATGCTGTTGGTGTCGGAGGAGTCACCTTCTCATACCTGTAGATTGTATTAGCCTCAGGTCACGGACGCCAGCACAGCAAGAGAACTTACACGAAGAATACCCTCCACCGGTCGAGTGTCCACTCTGGGTCATTCGTCTCTAGGGGAGTTCCAGCTTCAATGAAGAGGGAGACGAGAACCTGCATACGATCCAGAATCTTCCGCACTTCCGGGTTCGCAAGCGATCCAGCCCATATCTCATATTTTCTGTCTTCGACCTCGTAGCCAATGACAAACTCGCCCGGGGGCTTGAAATTTTTCGCGTCAGGGTCGTTTTGAACAGCTTGTTCATAGTCTTGGAGATTGGCGAAAGCCTCTGCAAAACCGCGGTTAGATTATATCGCACATGTTGCCGAAAAGCTTAAACTCACCTTTTTGGACAAAGGGTTTCAAAGTGTCGAGAAGATCGACAGCAGCTGTGTCACCGACCGACTTGAACTTCTCGTCGTAGGAAATGTGTACATGAGGGCGCAAATCATGGGCCGCAAAACGCAAACGGATAATTAAGCCTCTGTAGCCAAAGATTTGCTCATCGTCACCAAAGATAGGATAGGTGAATTGGGGGTGGAAGGTCGAAAGTGTTTTCGGCTTCTTCTCGCCAGGTTGAATGACGGTAACATGGACCGCATCGTTGGCGTTACAAGACCCTAAAGTGGATATCAATCAGCTTATATGTTGGCGGCGTCGGATATTGGGAGACTATGGACTTACATCCAGCTTCGCTCGCCATTTTGACGGGATATGTGGTTTTTGAATGTCAAATAAGACAATGCAAGATCTAGAGAGACGCGAATACGCGCGCCCCGGCCCAGCCCTGGAGGCGCGCATCAGTATTACCTAATCTGGATCTATGGCCCGGGTACCTACCTAGGTACATACCTTCAAGGATTCAATACTTCGACAAAAGATTCCAAGGAAACGGATTATATGGCCTCCAGATTTGCGCCCAAATTTTGGGCGCCTCTAGATTCGGGACTATTTACATACGACCAAGGCGCCCCGTATGTTGCACAGCCTAAAAATACGAGGTTCGCAGGCTGTCTTTATAGCTAGCTATTAATATTCATGTATGCTCTTCCACCGCTTCTGAGATAGTTTCCATTTCCCGACTGATTTCTTCAGTTGAGGTATCATTTCCAAAGCCCGCCGGATGCCCGTCGTACATCCTATTCGCTCAAGCGTTCCAACAACCCAATCATGAACTTCATCGGGGGTCCCTGCTGCCCCTCCAGCAACTCCTAATGGGAAAAGCAGCATGAAGGTACCATTCAACAGTGGTATATGTGACGGGTCTTCGGCAACTCCTTGCACGGATATAGCTTCCTGACTGGCAACTCCGGCACATATGTCAATTGCCATGCAAGAAATCATGTCCAATGCTTGCTGCCGTTGAATCACATCGTTTGGTGTAAGCCGTGCCATTTTCGAAATTTGAGACACGATGGTCTCGTTAACCAGTAGTCGTGCCCAGCGGTAGTGGTTGAAAACTCTCGAAACCCACATGTCCCTGTAGACATGATACTGGCCACGAAAGGTATGCTCGCATGTATTGGATTCTTTCACAGTAAAGGACCAGTCTGTTGGGAGCTGAGTTTCCCATTTGTGGAGTTCATCTTCAAAGAATAGAGCTGAGTCCACTACTGCTCTGGCGTCGGGCTTCTTGTGATGCAGATATGCATCGAACTTCGCCAATCTTACCAGTATGTCAATAAGATCGACGCCTGGCAAAATCTCTGGTGGCGCAGAGGGTATGAGATCAGGAGACCAGCTCAGTAGATCCGGGGTGACAACCCTTTTGGAGAAAAATTTAACAATTGCGACAAAATAAAATTGTAGGTGTTGTCGGTGGTCCAAGTTCGTGAGTGATAGCAAAAAGGAGGATTGTGTAAGTAAGGCAGCCGCACCATCCATATGCACTATCCAAGAGTCGATCTGGTTTGGGGTACAGCTGACCATCTGTGCGGGTTAGTATGTTGTAATTATTAAGGCGCAAGCAGAAATCATGAACTTGAAGCGCCTACCTCGTATAGACTCAGCATGACGATCAAGTGGAGCGTTCTGTCGGGATTGGCCTGAGTGGGGTTCTCCACTACTTCTCGTACAGCCTTGATAACCATAGCATGTTTCTCCCGAGACATTATCCGCAGTGCTCTATCGTTATTGACATTGGACAAGGCAGCAAGCCCAACTGAGATGACAGCTTCCCGACTCGCCTGGTCGAGAGTAACTGCTCCAACATGAGGAGACGGCTGCACAAAACCTACATGTGGAGAGCCCTCTGATCTGGTGGCCACCCGTGTCAAAAAACTGTCAACAAAGAACCTCAACCCCTGGTCATCCAATGGGATGGACATCGGGGCAGTAATTCTCGGAGTCGGGATCAATTGGTCCCTGCTCCTGCAGACTAAGGCATATGACGGCGAACGATCGGCCCGTGAGCCGGGGGTGGATATGTCAGATTCTAGAGCTGCTCTATCGTCCACTCTTCGACGGGCCTCAGTCTTAGCCTTTGCTTCTGCACTTCGTCGAGCCGCCCTGTCATTCTCATCGCGGAACATAAAAGAGGGCACGTCCCGATAGCCGCCACATAGCTTGCCCGCTCTCCTGCATTGGGAACACACGGGATCAAGACGATCACACTAAACCATGTCAGTCTACAATTGGTCCGGTGTTAGGCCACGCTACTTGCCTTTATCCGCCTTTCTCGACAACTGCTGCAACTTTTGCTAGGACGACCGTAGAATGGCATTGTATCTGAGTATATGCGAGTGTACCATATTAAATTCTAAATAGGCAAAGAATTCGTGAGAATGAGCCCAGAAAGATGAGTCGATGACCGGGGGCCTAGACTCCACTCTGGTAGATGCTTGGCATCAGCCTTTCCTAATTGGGTATCTGTTTCATGGTTTAGTCTACAACATACATACATACCTAGGTACTCCGTACACATCGGATTTTAGTCATTGCCTTTGATTGTGGCTATGTCATTTCGAGTAAGCTCTTATTGGGAACCCTCAGACAGGACTTCGACCGCCGGAGTTGTGGGAAATTTGATTCAAGCACAACACTAACGAACCGGCTTAAACAAGTATGGGGAAAATCATATACATGAAGTAAGGTGTCGAGTAGCTAGGCTATGAAATACACATGGTAAAAGAACTCGGGCAGGGTCAGGGTTGAAAAATCCCTTTTGGGGCATCTAAACGTAGATCTATTGTATGTGGCAAACATGTGCCTGACCCTCTGCATGGTGATGATGATGTTGGTGGTGATGATGAGATTTCTGCGACGTATCAAGCGGGGCAGTGGGCAAAGTTGTCGATGTGCTGGCTGAAGTTGTACTGCTCATAGAAAATGGGGGAGTCCTACTGTCGTCTGCAATAGTTGATGATGCAAATGTTTGGGTGCCCGAAGTAGCAGAGACAGCAGCAAAGTTTGTGGTGGTTGAGTGCGAAATAGGCGCACTTTGGCCAGATGCACCAGGAGTCGTAGTCATTGCGCTAGGAGCCCAGTTCAATGTAGTGGACGCCCTTGATGTGGGATTTGCTGTAGGTGAAGCAGACTTGGAGGGAAATGGTGCTATCACATCAGACTCATCCATGCGATAAAGCAACGACCCCCAGCCCAACCCATCGTAATGGCCAGACCCTTCTCCCCAGGAGCCTGCACCGCCCTCCGCGCCGCCGTAATAAGCGAGAGTGTTGTTGAGATACAGAGTGGTCCAAGGTGCGTCCATTCGCTTCATCATGACATAATGGTTGTAGAGAAGCTCCCAGGTAGGTCTAATGGCTCCACGAGAGGCACTACTGACCTCTGTGTAGCTGACTATACCGTTCGTGTAGGGGACGAAGGGAACGTCATTTCCAAGGTTGTATCGCGCGAAGTACTCCATCCTAGGGCGATATATGAATAATTGGTAAGACGGAAAGGACTGTATAGTACTTACCCACGGAGAATCCGGCTGTCGTTATAGGCAAACAAATCCTCTCCTTGGTTCCAGGCCTGCTGTCCAATAACACCGAAAAGTTGCATGTCCAATGCCGAGTGGCCCTGATCACGGCCAGATTCTTGGCCTTGGCCGAGTAAAGCCCCAGTATCCGGCTCTTCAATGATATTGGTGATAGCATTGTTGATTGCTCCCGTTCCATCGCCGGTCTTGAAGTAATTCACGGCGAAATCCCACACTGTTTGGTTATCGGTTATGACGGCCATAGCCATCGCCGAAGCGACATTGCACAACTCCCAGTTCGCGAAGAAATGGAGAACATTATGCTCCGACGGCTCTTCATGGTTCAGCCATCTGTAGTGCATCGGGATAAAGATATTATTGGCCATTTCTACGATAGCTGGGAGGACATTGTCCACGAAGGGCTGGTAATCGCGGAGCAGTTCGGCTGCGTTAGCGAGTTCGTACCCCTGCAGGCCAGCTGTGAGGTACTTATCGTCGCCACCGTCGATTGCAATGAGAGTGGTTGCCCATGCATGTAGGATATTGCTAGCAGCATCGGCGCAGCTCGTGTTTCGGGATATCTTCCAGCGCAGGCCTAGATTGAATGCTGCCGCGACGTCATGCCAGAGGAGCTGTGCGTTTGCGGTTTGGTCTTCCCAGGTGCTCCGATAGACAACGCTAACCGGTGAAGGAGTGTAGCTGGGGTCAGAGAATGGGAGATTGGTCAGGGTATTCCAAGATGTAGTCCATGGATGCTGGCTGGCCTTGATCTTTTTCTGCGTGCGCGAGATATCGCTATCGGAGACGAGGAGACCAGGGTGCACAAAACTTGCTACCAGGGGGAGAAGAGAAATGACGAAAGAAAGAAAGACGAACATTGCGAAGACAAGGGTAGCATAAATCAACACGAATTTGGCAAGAGAAAGGAATGAACGAGGACAATACTAGTTAACTATATCATTCTGTGTGAAATGAAGCGGATAATTTCGAGATCTATCGAACTATTCCGCTCTTAATCTGAAACATGTGTTTCAGTTATGCGCTAATTTGAATAAATGGATTTCCGAAGAGCTTGTCTTGCTGAACCACTGCATATTTCATTGAATATGTTTGGGGCAGGAGCTCAGGTACCTGTTGATCAAGTATGTATGTACCTAGTTAACTTGCATTGGGAATGAGTTATACAATCGCCCTGGTAGGAATTATTCGACAAGAAACACCGAAGATTTTCCGATAATATCCAAGTTTATTATGACAGGACTTGACCCCGTATCCTTAATGAGGTACCTACGGATTGGAACCTTAATAATGATTCATCTGGATCAAGGTGATATAAGGGACATCCATGAATTATAGGGGAAATAACACTCCGATGTCATTTTAGACGTCTTTTTAGAGGTCTTTTTATAGATAGCTAGACGGATGATCATGAGCTATAGAAGGAAGACATGCCGGGCTCATCACTCTACAACAGGGGTAAAAAGCATAAACCGGATGTGCAGATGGCTTCTATCTACACCAGGGATCTTCCTGTCACTCAATGTTAGCTTCTAGTGGCATCGTTTAGGGCTGTTCTGTTTCCTAATATATGTGCTAACTTACTCTGGAGGATCCTCTAGGCTTGGATCCCCATCGATTTCAGCGCGAGTAGGAATTCTTCCATCTGGATGACGAGTGCCTCGAGTATCAAAGCATTGGATTACTGAGTATTGTAGTAGCAATTGTGTCATTGTTTGAAGGAGCTAAGGGAGCTAACAGAGCTAACAATACAATAAGTTTTATGCTCCAGGTTTTACGCCGCCCGAGCTTCTCTGAATCAGTCTCAACTGATCAGGGCAGAGCATCAGGTCTTGCTCTGGGCGGATTCTTCAGCAGACTAAGTTCCGAACCTCCCAAAAGTGTCGCGAGGTCGTTCTCAGCTGATCAGGCTCGAGTAAAAGGTCAAGCTCTGGAGGGATCGGTTGGCGAGCAAACGCTTCCTCAAATTTGATAAGCAAAGATTCATCGGAACAAACAGTGATTGGAGCGCTGTGCTCAGATCGTCCGGGTTCGCGGGATGTGGTGATTTTCTGCCGCGTAATTGTTTTATAGCGGCGTCGCAGGTGTGGCAGGGGTCGTAGGGACATGGCACGGTCGAGGATAATTGTCTCAAAGGTGATCATTAGGTTCTTCTTCTTCTTCTTCTCCTCCTCCTCCTCCTTCTTTTGACTAATAGTCACAATGATAACGACCTTAACAGCTCCCTGCAAGTTTGCAAACCACCAATCTGCGTCTGCTCTTAGCTTTTGGTACGACTCGGAGACCCCAACTTCGAGCACAACGGTCGGCCATTGTGAAAAACACTGCGGTGCGGAGTCATATGCGCAGAGCATCCGGAATCCAGCATCCATTTGTTAGGATCTGGAGCATACTCTTCGTGAGAAGTATCAGCTGCAATTTCTTCTACTGCTTTTAGGGCAATTGGGACACTGCGCGATACCATAACAGCGTCTGGCCACTTGCTATAGCCTGTTCCAGCCGAGTTAAAGTCGGCGAAGCGAATGTTCACCCCATCCGCTCTAAAGTCCGCTCATGAGAACTTGGACAGTCTGTTCGAACTGCCCTTGAACGCCCGTTTCATCGGCGGCACACATCTTTGATAATTTTGTGGATTTTGTGGATACCGCGGAATGACGAACCGGTAAAAGGAGGGTATCCTTTGGAAGTGCGCTGAAACACTCGCGGTCAATGGAGACAGAGTTATCTGACATAACTGACATGTCTGTTTGACGGGCCTTGATGATGGGACCTTCGTAAGAGAAAAAAATAGTCAGAAAGTGCTGATATTTTGGCGTCTTGGTAAGCTTCCAATGTAGGTATAAAGTTGCGATGAATGATTCATCCTTACCATTTCGAAAGAAAGTTGGAGATGCCGGCACATGGTTCAGGAAGCTTGAAATGACTGCACACCGTGTCGTGGCAAAGCAGTAGAGGATGATGAGATGATGATGATGTTTTTTTTTGGGGGGG
>MLQL01000028.1:342077-399938 GCA_002072365.1 Penicillium flavigenum
AAGAGAAGGCGAGAAAGAGAGAAAGAGAGAAAGAGAGAAAGAGAGAAGAAACAAGAGAGATGAGGTGGAGAGAGACAGGGGCAGAAGGTAAGAGAAGGAAGGAAGGCAGGAAGGCATGGCGGATTGAGAACTCTCCGTCTTTCAGGATTTGTTCATCTTGGTCTCAGTGTTAGTTATAACCTTGGAATCCGTATGGAACCTTTGTCAGATGCCATTTTAAACGTCTTTCTAGACGGATGATCATGAGCTACAGAAGGAAGACATGCCGGGCTCATCACTCTACCACAGGGGTAAAAAGCATAAACCGGATGTGCAGATGGCTTCTATTTACACCAGGGATCTTTCGGCAACTCAATGTTAGCTTCTAGTGGCATCGTAGAGGGCTGTTCTGTTTCCTAATATACGAGCTAATGGTTATCATCCGTATGGAAGCTCATGTACATGTATCCATGGATGTCCCCCGAGAAATAAGTACCGATGACTACATGTATGTAGGGGGCTTAGCCAGAACTTGGGCAGGTACTTATATGTAGCGTCGTCCTTTCCTAATTGGGCATCTGTCATAGTTTAGTCTAGAACATAATGTACTGGAAAGTGGTGAATGCCCAAATCGCTCTTCATTTCGACACTTGGATGAAATGAGTCCAATTATTTGAAAGTTTTCGGACGGCTTCCTTGGTTTCTATCGAGTTAAAAGTGAGGGAGTAGAAAGGATGTGAAGAGAGTGAACCAAGGTTAGAGGTCCAGCACTTAGGGCTCATTAAAAAGTCACACACCTCCCATCTCGATCTTCCCATCCTTTTTCCTTCTTTCAACAATAGAGACATCACTGAGAAGTAAGAGATTTCACTTTCAATCATCCCAGACGTGGACGTCTGGATCAAACATCTACAATGTCTCTCATTGGACGTGCTACACGCAGCGAGATAAAGACTTCCTTTTATGCCTATAACCCCTCCCTAGCAGTGGCAATTGTCGCCGCTATCTTTTACACCGTTGCTTTTCTGTTGACGGCTATACAATGGATCCGGTACAGGGCCTGGGTCTGGAGCATTATGGTGCTCGCAGCAGCCAGTACGTGCGCATTTAGTCTGTCTGGATATTCACTCAAGCTAACCCATGACGCAGTGGAAGCAATTGGCTACATTGCCCGATGCGCCTCAGTCCAAAACACATCAGAGAGACCCGTTTATATTCTTCAATTTTCCCTCATCATCCTTGCACCTGTCCTCATGGCAGCGTGCTGCTATGTCATATTTAGTCGGATTCTGTTTCTTGTCGTTCCTCAAGAGGCAAGGACATTCCGGCTGTGCTGGATACCTCCCCGATTCATTACACCTATCTTCGTTGGGTGTGATATCTTCGCTCTGTTACTCCAGCTTAGCGGCGCGGTGATGATATCTTCAGTCGAGGCCACAGACAAGGATGCGAAAGACAAGCTCGACACGGGGAAACACGTTGCACAAGCAGGTGTCATCATCCAGCTGGTTGCCTTTGGATTGTTTGCCGTCGCAGCTATCCGTTTCAACTTCACTTCCAAGCGCTTCACTAGGTTTCTGAGTGAGCGATATGAGAATGTTGGAGAGAAGGGGTACATCATTGATGGTGTTGTCAAAGATAATAACTGGCCTGCTCTACTGCGAGTTGTCAATCTCACCACGATATTAATTCTTGTCAGTTCCCCACCTTCAGTCACTGTTCACTTGCTAACTTTTACCAGGTTCGGTCTATCTATCGACTTGTGGAATTCACCGAAGGTACGACGGGATATGTGAGTACTCATGAGTGGCCCATGTATGTCTTTGATGCGCTGTGTATATATCCGAGTGTTGCCCTTTTCGTATACTGGCACCCAGGAAGATATTTGCCGTACTTGGGGTTCCGACTGCCAAAGGGTGCACATGGCAGCAGTGACTCGGAGATTCAGATGCGATAAGGACCGCGGGGTAGATCAGCCTTCGATCTGTGGTCTGTGTCGCACAGGTACCTAGGTAGAGTATGTATTCTAGTGGAGCATGGCTGACTGATGTGCTCTTTGCATCAAGATGGAGTATCAATGTGGGTGACGGTGGCTTGCATGGCTTTAACAGTCCATATTGTTGAATCATAGCACTCGATGATTCCTGGCTACAGACATAAATTGATATAGACAAATAAAAGTGAAACAGATGCAGGATCCAAGCAAGAATGGTTGCAGTCGGCCCGGTTATAGTCCGGTAAGGCCAGATGTGGCTGGATAGGCATGATGTTTGGCAACATGTTCTAGAATCAGCCTTAAAGCCTTATATGCCTTTCAAGGGCCTTATCGAATAAAATATCCCTTTTCCAAAGATTCCATATGTTGTCCCTACTTTATGCATACTTCCCCCCTGGTATGTTTTGAAAGCGGTACCTGAACTACGTGGGTCCCCGACCTGGATCCTTCCAACACCTTGGCCTCTTACGCAACCGCCCTCTCTCTCCAGACTCTTTCTGGACCCTCTCTTCAATTCCCCTCACCATGATAGAAAGTCTATAGAGTGAACTGCGAGATCATCATGGAGGGACTATTCACTTTGCTCGCCCTGAGCATCGTGATGGCAATTACGTGAGCTACCTGTGCTTCCAAGGTTGGAAACCTAAGGTTCAATTGCAAGCTAATGCTCCCAATTATTGGCAGATCCTTTGTCGTCGGCTCATTACCTCTGGCTTTTACACTGTCCCCCTCTCAACTCCGCTTAATATCGTCCATTGGTATGGGCGTTCTGGTGGGGACGTCGTTGATCGTCATTATCCCCGAGGGCATTGAAACCCTCTACAGCGCCAACTCCCTCACTCACAAGCAACACAATACGCGGGCTACCGCTATTGAATGGCAGCCCCAGGCCCCCGCCGTGGCAGCCACGTTTGTCCCCAACGGAGACAGTGCCTCGAACCTCCCGTCCGATACCCCTGTCCCGGGTCTCATTCTGGAAAGAGACCAACTCTCCGAGTCGCAAACACTTTATGTGCGAAAGGAGGATTCGACAGATGAAACAACGGGCAAGGACACAATTCACGGAGAGGAGGAGAGTTCGCCGCATGCGTGGGTCGGAATCGCCCTCGTCAGTGGTTTCATTTTGATGTACCTCGTCGATAAACTGCCCGAATTCGCAGCGCCGTCTAAGAGCGAACGGACCCCTTACCATATCTCTTTGGATAACCTTGGATCGGGGTTGCGGCGGGGTTCCTCCCCGTCGCGCGAGGGTGGATTGCTTGATGCGAACCATGCATCCAGACGTGGCCACAGCTTCGCGACCACGACCGGCCTAGTGATCCACGCCGCGGCTGATGGTATTGCTCTAGGCGCTTCCAGCTCGGATGCCGGGCTCAGTTTTATTATCTTCTTGGCGATCATGGTGCATAAGGCCCCGGCATCTTTCGGATTAACATCCGTCCTACTCAAGCAAGGGCTGTCAAGTCGCACCGCAAGAGCTCATTTGCTGGTCTTCAGTCTGGCAGCTCCTTTCGGTGCCTTGGCCACTTTCCTCTTTGTACAGATGACGGGATCTTCCGGTGCTGATGAGGCAGGAACTCACTGGCGCACTGGAATGCTACTGCTTTTCTCTGGGGGTACCTTCTTGTGAGTCCTCTTTCGCCCAGTATATTACTTTATATTAATCTGTATAGGTATGTTGCGATGCACACCATGCAAGAAAGCGGCCCGGGCTCATCCCCGCGCGAACTTCCTATCAACGGATATGGCGACCGAGACCAGAATGGATCGGACAAGTCCATGAGAGACTTGATCGCATCTGTTTTGGGCATGATCTTGCCGCTATTCTTGCAGATTGGACATGCTCACTGAGCAAGTGCCGTATCTATTCCTTGGGGATATGCCACAGTGCTTTTACATTTTCGCTTTTCACCTAGATTCTGGAGGGCTTATACATACCCATTGCGAAATACATTTGGGAGATGGGTTACTCTAGCTGAGATAAATTGAGATAAGGGAGGATGTGTTTTTGAATAGATTTCCTTGTATAACTGCTGGGTGTTATATTGGTCATAATTGCATGATATCTCACGATCACATCTACGTAGCGTCACTGTGCCCTATTTAAAGCCTGACAGGTCCCCGATGGTTGACTTCCCCCGGGGGTATTTTATCTTTTCATAATGTCGGTGATGACAAAATTCGTCAGTTTCGTCAGTCTGAATCATCCCGGAGTTGTTCACGAGTTCCATGGTCCAATTCCGATAGCCGCATGCCAATCCAAAGCCTTGGGTCTATATTCTCATGAGTATTGGTGAGTATCGTGAGCATCGTGAATAGGTATCAGGTTGCCTTTACAGTTCGCAATATTCAGCCCTGGAGATCAATGACTTGGTCTTGGGCCAAACCACCTTCGAGTTTACGTTCTCGACGCCTCCGTGTTGCCTCTTTTGCCATGAACTTCCAAAAGGAAATATCAGGCAAATCAGAAGGCAAAAAAGATGCGGAGAAAAGAGATGATCAGTGCCGGATGCATAAGATCCATACAATTCTCATCTGATTAGTCCCGGGCCATGCTTTGTCAGAATCACGACACCTCCGCTTCAAATGTCCCTTTTCCTGATCGCCTTTTTTCATTGGAAGTTGACTTCGAACTCTGATTGAATGAAAGAAAACGAAAAAGTGATATATTCGAAAATAGAAAAAAGAAGAAAAGAAAAACGGGCGGCCTCGACACATTCGGAGGATTATTGGTCTCACCTCCCTCCTTCCCTCGGCCAGCCTCTCCTCATACCCCCGAACCTCATACTCCCGACTCCCGACTCGCTCATAACTATATGCCGTGATCGCTAGGAGGTTCAGTGCGTCACATCAATAAATAGAAACTGGACAAGTGGGAGGATCATACTCGATAGTGGCGGTCTCCCCCCTGTTCTGCGGCCATGGACTCCCATCGGGCATCATTCAGCGACATGGGAGACGGGTCGAATGCGCACACATCAGACCAGTTGGACCCTCATAACCAACCGTCCCACGAATCAGTCACTAGTTTTACCAGTACCCCATCCAGATCACTCAGCACCAAGACAACTGTCACTCCCTTACCCGCCAACCTACTTCCTTCAGCGCCCGCATCACCCCCGACACCCGCGCCCAGTCCTACCCCCCATCAACGACCACCAACTTGGCACTCGACCGACGATGAAGAGACTAGCTTTTTGTTAAACCTCCGCATTCACTTCACAACTCTATCCAACGCCCGAAAACAGAAACTCCTGGAGGGTATTCTGGACGTATGCGACAGCCAGCAGCTAAGCTTTGTGTCGAGTTATGTTGGTCCTCGACTGAGGAAAGACCCATTTCAGGTCTTTCCTAATGAGCTATGCTTAAGAGTGAGCCATTTGGCCGAGTCTGTTATTATTATTCAATGCTAATGCTGGGTCTGCATAGGTTCTCTCCTTTATCGACGACCCCAAGACTCTCGCCCGAGCTTCACAAGTATCACGGCGTTGGCGAGAACTACTAAACGATGATATCACTTGGAAAAACCTATGCGAGAAACATGCATACTCGGTGCGGCGGGTGCTGGAAGATGAAGGGGACCTCGTCGACCCTTTCACTGCACATCCCATAGACTCGGCTTCCGGTGCACGCACCTTCGGCGGCTTGCAGCGGCGCTTGACCGCGTCAAATGGTCACCCCACCGAGAGCGCACCGGACCTTCCCCGCACGCTTTCCGGAGAATGGTTGCCTCCGACAAGCTTTAACCGAAGACGTCGGACCCGGCCTGTCTCCTACCGTTCACAGTTCAAGCAGAAATACATGGTTGAGTCGGCGTGGAATAAAGGCGGTCGCTGCACCCAGCGCCATATCACCCCTGACCAGGGTGTGGTTACAAGTCTTCACCTAACTCCGAAGTACATTGTCGTTGCGTTGGATAATGCGAAGATCCACGTCTATGATACCAACGGTGACAACCAGAAGACGCTTCAAGGCCATGTAATGGGAGTATGGGCGATGGTCCCGTGGGATGACATTTTGGTCAGCGGAGGCTGCGACCGCGAAGTTCGAGTCTGGAACATGGCTACTGGGTAGGACAGGACCCCCACGACTTACAAGAATGAGAACTAACGCATGACAGGGTGGGGATCCATCTCCTTCGGGGCCACACATCAACCGTCCGTTGTTTGAAGATGTCGGATCGGAACACAGCCATCTCAGGATCCAGAGACACCACCCTTCGGATATGGGATCTGGCTACAGGGACATGTCGGAACGTCCTCGTCGGACACCAAGCCAGCGTGCGGTGTCTGGCTATTCATGGTGACCTAGTGGTGTCAGGTAGCTATGATACGACTGCGCGGATATGGAGCATCTCCCAAGGACGCTGTCTTCGCACACTTTCAGGACATTTTAGTCAGATCTACGCTATTGCCTTCGACGGCCGGCGGATCGCCACGGGAAGTTTGGATACTAGCGTCCGCATCTGGGACCCGCACTCTGGGCAGTGCCACGCTATTCTGCAAGGTCATACGTCTTTGGTTGGTCAACTACAGATGCGGGACGACACGCTAGTGACAGGTGGCTCCGATGGCTCTGTCCGCGTTTGGTCGTTAACCAAGATGGCGCCGATTCACCGTCTTGCCGCCCACGATAACAGCGTTACCAGTCTTCAGTTTGATAAGACCCGCATTGTCAGTGGTGGCAGCGATGGCCGTGTCAAGGTTTGGAACCTACAGACTGGCCAGCTGTTGCGGGAGCTTTCTACTCCGGCCGAGGCGGTTTGGAGGGTTGCTTTTGAGGATGAAAAAGCAGTAATTATGGCAAGCCGATCTGGACGCACGGTTATGGAGGTATGTGACGACGTTCCATTTATGGGAATATGTTTTCTAATATATATCGCAGGTCTGGTCCTTCTCTCCACCACCAGAAGACCACGATGATACAGCCATTGAGAGTGCTTTAAGCACCCCAGGCATAAGCTCTGTTGATAATCGGGAATTGGCCGTTCCAACTCGACGTCGAACCCTATGCTCCGTCCCTCCACCACCGATCCCATTAAGCACTGATAGTGATGCACTTATGCCAGACGCGCCCTCCTAATCTTTTAGCATTTACTGGTTTGATCTGGTCTGATCTGGTCTGATCTGACCCAAATGCGTTTTGATATCCTGCCATCTAACGATTATGCATATCCATTTATTTTGTCATATTTATCTTCATCTTTTTGAGCGCGGTGTGTTTTCGTTAACAGTGGGTGCTTTGCCTTCAGAATGAACTGCCGGCATTCCTACCTAGGTGTTTATAGAGCACCAAGCGGCTGCATATTTGGTGTTGCAAATTTGTTTGTTTACTGTTGTGGTTCTCTGTCCAGACTGCTGAAGTTGCCATACTGGAGTTGTGAGATCTTTCTTTTGTTTTTATTCCATACCGGCCATTTCGGAGTGGTTGGTGGTTGAGTACATGATACCTTTTTTTTTTGGAAACACCTGGAATGTGATATATACACACCATCTAGTCCGATGAATCTATATCATTTACATTCCCAAATGTCCATCTCTTCATTTTTGACCTCGGCCCTGGTCACAGGGCAGACCTGACTCATGACTAAGCGGGTTACTCGGCCCCGGGGTCCGCGGGTCCCGAGCTGGTCCTCTTGGAAATGTCGTGGGTTGAATTTAACGTCTCTTAGACCTTATCGCGAGCGTTAGTCACTGAAATACACGAGAACATTGCTCTACGAAAGCCATCCGCACATCCTTTAAGATGTGTATTTGCTTTGCTCGGACTAGGCAGCCGAGTTGATCCAGTTACAGCCGATGACACACGGCCGTCCTTGACCTTTGTGGAACCCAGATCGAATCCGACCTGATCTGTAACTCGCAGCCCCCTTTGCAGTTTCTATCGAAGAATCCGCAAGAATTAGAGGTTCCTCAGACGACTGCCCGCGGGTGAACAATGGTGTATGGGGGAAAGCCAAGTACCGGATGTTACCTGTGTCGCAAGCGGAAGATAAAGGTATGTCCCGGGCTTCAACATTTGTTTTTCGATTTACCCCGCCAATGAACCTGTATTGTGTTTATACTATGTAGTCTTATTTGCATACATTGAAAATCCAAATGCTAAATATCCTCCCTTCAAGTGCGATGAAGCACACCCGGAGTGCCGGAACTGCATTATCTATGGCCGCCCATGTCCAGGGTACCGGCCAGATGCTGTCTTCCGCAACGAGACCAGGAAGGTCGAGCGGCTGATGAAGAGCAGTGCCAACGTAAATACCCGCAGCAATACCTCCACGCAAGGCAGCTCCTCAACCTCGGACTCATCTATATCAGCCGTCTCGCACCGCCGACGTGCAAGCTCACACGGAAGACACCATGGCAAGGATACCTTGACACTATACTCGCCCGCTGACTCCAGCTGGGAACAACGAGCACTGTGCTACTTCTTCGACCAGTACACCATCAAAGCCGATGCCGAGGAAGGCGGACATCTCGACTATCTGCCCCCGCTGTATGCGCGCGAGCTTGGGCGCCAGAGTGAATCACCGTCTTCCTGTTTGCGGTGGGCGGTCGAGGCTACGGCCCTGATGACCCTCGCTAATGCAAAAAACGCCCCACCTCTCATGAACAAGGCGCGACAAGGCTATGGGCGGGCCTTGCGTGGTTTGCAGGAGGCGTTAGCGTCGCCGGCTAATGCGGTTAAGGATGAAACGTTTGCTTCTGTTGTTTTGCTTTCACTGTATGAGGATATCTCGGGTGAACGGAATGGATTGTTCAGCTCGCATACAGCCGGCTTTGAGTTCTTGACGAAGCTCCGTGGAAACACACTGATTGGTCATCAACGTGGTCGAGATATGCTTACTTTTGCTTATGCGCACACGGTAGGTTTGTGGTACGGTTCTGAAATCGGGACCGGGCATGTATAATTGAATATAGATCCGAGACTGACCGTTGTATAGTATGTTGAAATCCTCGCACTGGGAGACAAGCCCCGCTTCGATAACGAATGGGTTCTCGGCATGCTAGACATCAACATACCAGTCGAGCGGCTCATGCTCACTGCATCAAAGCTCTGCCAGTTATTTGTACATATAAGATTTTCACCCAAGCCCCCAGACCAAGCAGCCGTCGAATCATGGATCGCGTCCGGCCGCGAGTACGACATCGAACTCTCCCAGTGGACACAAACCCTCCCAGACCGCTGGCTCCCACTAGTCGTCTACTCAGCACAGGGCGAGCCCCTTCTAACCTACAACCGCCTCCACAACGCCGTGGTCTGGAACTACTACCGCGCAGTGCGTGTGATGATACAACAGCTTCTTCTCGGCCTAAATAGCACCCTTGTCTCCATCAAAGCGGCCAACAAGCAATTCTCCAGTCCCGGAGATACCAGCAGTTCTGAGCCCGAGTCCGAGACCGTTCTCGACGAGCCAGCCCTGAGAGCTATCATCCGCGAAATGACCACAGATGTCTGTCGCAGCATCCCCTTCGCACTCTCTGACGTCGACTCCCTCGGCCGACCGACAAAATCAGATAGCGCGTGGCAAATGCGCGCTGCACAGGGCTACGGCTTGCTCTGGCCCCTCTGGTATATTCTCTCCTCCGGCATGCCGACTCCGTCGCAGGTGGAGTTGATTCGTGCTGTGCTGTCTCGCGTCGGATCCACGCTCGGCATTAAATTGGCTCTGGTCCTTGCTCGTGAGGCGGAGCGTATCCGTGGAGAGCGACATGACACTCAAGGTGAAATTCTTGGTCGAAACTTACCACGCGGTGCGTGCAATCTTGGTAACCAAACTTGATGCATGGATTTGGAGTCCCCATTGCGCGGGATCTGAGGGTTATGCTGGATAGTTATATTCTGCAGCTGTTGATTTTCATACTTCTGGCTATGACACTGACATGGGGAAAAAGATATCCTGAAAGGACATACAAAAAGACATCTTAGCTAATTCTACCTAACAACATCTTTCGGAAGCCAAATGGATCGGTTTGTTCAACTACGCCGCCAAGGAGGGAAGCCGTATCTTGTTGTCTGAAAAAGATAAAACCCTTTTGAGTGCATTCAATCCACAGCAAACACGTTCTCCTCTTCTGACTCCTCATCCGACTCCATCAAGAATCCTTTCTTGAGAAGCGCTGCCTTCATACGACCGTGATCCTCCGTGACGCGCGCGATGAGATCTGCAAGATCGTTGTAGGTATCAAGGGCATGGTCTTTATCCTTCATGCGATACACTTCAGGGTCTTCAAGGGGCGAGTTGTACCAAGTCGCGTTGAATGGGAGCCCTCCGTTCTTGAGATTTGGAGGTGCTCCTTACTGGCACCCTCACTGGCCTTTGCAGGGGCAATCTCTGATTTGCGGCGCTTAGGTTCATCCTTAGTGGCACCCTCACTGGCCTTTGCGGGACCAGCCTCTGACTTGCGGCGCTTGGCAGGTTGCTCTTTGTCTGCAACTTTCGGAGTGGCGGGTGTCCTCTTCAAGACGGGGGTTCCGCGCACGCGTGTGGTTTTTTTGGCAGCTAGAATTGTTGAGGACGGCAGTTCATTTCTCGAGGGTGTGTATTCGTGTGCTGTGAGCTCGGGCGCTTGGTCAATTTGTTCGGGTTTCAACTTGGCCACAGCCGCAGAGCGCTTCCGACTAGTAGTTGAATTTGCGGGCTTGCTGGTGGCAGCTTCATCCTTCCCGGCATAGTCTGTTTGAAGCAATGGACTCGAGGGCTCACGTTCAGCCACGGCCGCGATAACCCACGAGGGCACATTCCCAGATTTATCAGGACCTGTTCGTACGTCAGTTTTACCGTAATTCGTCCACGGTCTAGAGGATGACGTACGAAAAGAACATTTATGGCCTGTTCCCGAAAAGACGCAGGAAGCACAAGCCCCCATCCATTGAGCCTCAGTATCCACGAAAACGATTCGACAATTCTCGAACGTGTTATTTCTGCCTTGGGCGCACGCCGTACATTTCTGATCCGCTGGAGCTTCGACACCACACAGCTGTCCATGTGCTGCACGCCGAGCCACCGCGGACCTCACTGGCCTGCGTACACCATTTTTCCAATCCAGTTCGGTTCGCTCCGGGTGTAAATCGCGGATTTTCTGTTCGAACGCCGTTAGGAAATTGCGCAAAAGGGGCAATCCGGTAGTGTCTAGGCCGGGCAAGGAAGCTTTGTAACAAGCCTGTTAGCGAATACATGTGCTCTGTAGAGAAGAAAAAGAATGAATGTGATACTCACTGTCCTCGACTTGTGCTTCGATGACTGCATCGAGTTCTGCGGCCGTACGGGCTCGGACCGACGGGCCAGGGTCTTCCTCAGCAGAAGGGTTCGTACGCGTTGTCACACTGGCACTAGTACCATCTTCTCCGTCGGGCTGGTATGGGTAATCAACCACATCATCGTCACTACTATCAGAGTCGGAGCCTTGTAGGAAACCGGGATAATTTGGACTGGAGAGTTCAGAACTGTTGGAACATTTGGCTATTGCTTCGGCGAGGTTGTTCACAAAGATGCTCTCTTGAGAGACTGGCTCTTGAACATTGCCATTGAAGCGAGTCGCACGACCCATATCGTCTTGGTTCGTATAGTGATGGGTTAGCGATTGATGGGACTTGAGACGGAAGCAGTATGAATGGAGTTTTCAGGAGATGAAAACGGGTTGTCAACAAAGGAGCAACAAAGGAGATACACGTTCGAACCCGATGTAATAAACCAAAAGCGTGCAACGCCTCCCAACCCTCACATGGAAAGGTATATCATGAAAAGAACTCTAAGATTTATATATATACAAATGTATATGTAGTGTTTTGAACCTTTAAGACTCAGAGAGAGAACCGATCTCCACAGAGCTAACTAGTTAGTTAATTAGTTAACTATGGATAACCTCAACTACATACCTAGGTAGTTATGTAGTTATTGATGCAGTTAATCCAGGAAGTGTTTTATACTGATATTGATTCTGACGTAAAACTTCTCCTTTACTTTCTACCTATTTCACAGCCATACTCCGTCACCTTATAAAAGACCATATATCTCTAGGTCTGGCACGTCTTTTCATGGAAGAAAAAGAACGAGATTACCAGGTCTTGGACCTGTTTCCCTGAGACCTAGCTATCTCGGTCACTTCCTTGGCCTCCTACTTGCAGTTCCTCTTTATAAGGAAGTCCCTTGGAGATGACTGTAATACATTGTCCTACCTGAAGACTTCCATGCTGTCTATCATACGTAAACCATTGAGATGCTAAGAGGTCAGTATTCCAGGTGCTGTATGCCTCAAGCGAAAAGCAGCAGTTCTCAGTTCAGTTGTAAGCTTTGATGAGACATTTTCATAACTTTGTAGAGCTCTCTATGTATTATTTATGCAGGAACTCCGGCTAAGTCGGCTTTTGTATGTACTTTGTGTAGTACCGGGCTGGCCGGATATCATTGACGTCATCGATATTGGATCATGGTGAATACTTTGAATCCCAGGTGATGTACAAGGATACAAGAATATCTAGAGAATGAATACATAGTAAAAATAGATGAATTAAATCAGTAACAATGTAGACTATACGAACATTGGAAGATAGTATGGTCCAAAGGTTCAGGAGTGCGGAGATCAGCCCAGGCCGATCACTGACGACATAGTTCTCCAACTCTTCCAAGGTACAATCTTGGATGATTGGATTACTGTATACGTTTTATTGTTCTTGTAATTCTCCCCTCTTGCAAATATTTACAATTTTAAACATGTACACCATGGCTACACAAGAACGCAGGCTTCCCCTTGGGAAGATCGAACCCAATTCCCTCAAGTACTTCCTCAGTTGTGGTGTCGGAGGAATCATTGGTATGTCCAAAACTCCCCATCTCAGGCACGCGCTAACAATATATTTCTCTAGCTTGTGGTATGTGAAAACTCTCCAGTATACAACTAACGCACTCAATTGACACCCAATTTCACACAGGACCAACCCATACAGCCGTCACACCTCTCGACCTCGTAAAATGCCGCCGTCAGGTTGATCCAAAGATCTACTCCTCCAACATCCAAGCATGGCGAACTATTTTCTCCAAAGAAGGCCTGCGCGGCGTCTTCTTCGGCTGGTCGCCCACCTTCCTGGGCTACTCCTTCCAGGGTGCTGGAAAGTATGGTCTGTACGAGTACTTCAAGAACTTGTACGGAAACCAGATGTTCCCAGGCACCAACCGCACCCTCGTCTTCCTCGGCGCTAGTGCCTCTGCCGAGTTTTTTGCTGATATTGCACTGTGCCCTATGGAGGCTATCAAGGTCCGCATGCAAACCACGCTGCCGCCATATGCTTCCACTATGCGCGAGGGCTGGGGCAAGATCGTTGCCAAGGAGGGCTTTGGTGGCTTGTATAAGGGACTCTACCCTCTATGGGCCAGACAGATCCCTTATACTATGACAAAGTTTGCCACGTTCGAGGAGACGGTCAACGCCATCTACCGCACTATGGGCAAACCAAAGGAGGAGTATGGCCAATTGACACAGACTAGTATTAGCTTCTTGGGTGGTTATATTGCAGGAATCTTCTGTGCTATTGTTAGCCATCCAGCAGATGTCATGGTCAGCAAATTGAATGCTGATCGGAAAGGTGGGTTTCTTTTTTCTTTCTTTCTTTCTTTCTTTCTTTCTTTCTTTCTTTCTTTCTGCTGCAGTCTTGATGTATGCTAACCGCCCGTTTGTAGCCGGGGAAGGTGCAATGACGGCTGTATCCCGTATCTATGGGAATATTGGCTTCTCTGGCCTATGGAATGGTCTGCCTGTCCGTATTGTGATGCTGGGCACTTTGACCGGTTTCCAATGGCTCATGTAAGTGTTTGCTCCGACCCGATTTGCGTGGACAGCGACGCTAACTTTCTTCAGCTATGACTCTTTCAAGGTGTTCCTTGGTCTTCCCACCACTGGAGGTCACTAAATAGCCATGGTTCTTTGGGTCTCTTGATTTTTTGGGGTAATTGTAAATAGCAGGGAGTTAAATGGATAAACATCTTGTAAAACAATATTGTGTAGACCGCCTTTGATATCGGGGCAGAATAATGTTGGAGGTCATCGCATTGTTGCCGACGACGGTTGGCACTTCTCAATGGGTCACCATTTCAGTCAATCGACTCACCCTCGCCACTAACGAATAATCAACAATTCATCAAGGCTACCTAGGTAGACATACTATATCCCACTGCCTGCCATCCGATCATTTGCTCCTTCTTCCTCTATATTTCACATCACCCCCTTCGCATCGTGCTTCGAGTCAGCTCTGACCAAGGATCGTAAATAAAGACCGCTGTGTCCAACTTCACACGCCAATACCGACATCCCCCCTCTTCACCACCAAAATGGAAGCCTCCCGCCAACCGTCCTCCATCCCACCAGCCAACCCCCCCAGCGTGGAGATCGCCTACAAGCGCAAGTGCATAGCGCTGAAGAAGCGCCTCGCAGAAGTCGAGGCCGAAAATGAAATCATGCGCACCCGCAACCGCCGCGGGTCCCAATATATCCAGAAAATGCGCCTGGAAACCTGCATGCTTCTCGAGCGTCTGACAAAGGTCACCGGCATGGCCGACGAGGCAAAGACTGGCGCCGCAAACCCGGAACTGCGTGCCCGCGCCGCGGCCATGATGAATCCTGCACAGGGTGGAGCTGGTTTGCTCCTGGAAGACGATACAGAGGGTAGCTCCGATGAGCAGCCACGCACAGTACGTGACTATACAATTCACCATCTTACATAGACCGGACTTTTACTGCCCAGCTTATCCTATATACCCTTCTCTCTCAATTGGTCTGTTTGTCTTCATGGTCCAAGCTAACGTGTTTTGTTTTTTATATTGTATAGCCTGAGGAACGTCCGCTACGAGTTAAGCGCTCCCGCAAGTCCAACGGCCCCGGCATCGATGGGCCAGATGATGATCTCCCCGCTCAAGATGCACAGCCTGAATCTGCAGATCCGGCCGCTGCTGCCTTGCCCCGCCTTGCCCCGGCTCCGACCCAGGAGTCTCTTACTCACTCCTTCCGTGTGCAGACGGGTAGTGGTGGCTCTGCTGACCAGACTGCTGACCAGACTCCTGCTGCTGCTGAGGCTGGTCCTGAGTCTGGGACTACGCCGATGGATGTGGATAAGGAGGAGGTTAAGGAGGAGGTTAAGGAGGCTAAGGTTGAGCAGTCTTAGTGGCTTGTGTTTCGTCGCGTCTCTCTTTTTTTCTTTACTTTTTGGGCTTTGCAGAGTCGTGGCTAGGGCTCTCCGCTTTTCTGTTCGTTTTGTTTTGTTCGAGGGTTTTATGCATCGGGTTCGGATGTGGTGCCTGGTCTACTTTGTTTCCAGGCTTTTTATTCTTGTTACTTTTGGTGGGCCTTAACTGGGCCTATCCTACGGTCTACTGGCGTCTATGTCTTATATGAGATCAGTCTGGGAATCTTATGCTGAAAGCATGGTTGAAGCAACTCTCTCCTCCCTGTAGCTTTTTGATGTCGCTCGTGTAAACTCGGTTATAGTCACCTACAAGTCAGGGCAGTCGGCAGATTGGAAGGAGACGAAGGAAAAAAGGATGACTGATGACTGTGGAAAAGCCGGGTTTCCATAGGTTACGGGGCATCTGCGGTTTTCACAGCACAGCTCAACGCCGCTTTCTTTTGGTTTTAGCCTCTGTTGGATCGCCTCATAGCACTATTCTGGGTTGATAGGGCATACGGACTACGAATACTTGGTTCTATTTGAAAGAAAGCGCCTGCGAGTTATTCCGCAAAGGCCGGTAGCATTTTGATTTGATTGGCACCATCTGTACAGATCCACAACGCCGTTTTCCTCCTGAAAGAACCCTCGTCAACTCCAAAGCCAGTGAAGAAAAGACAGCACACTATTGGAAACAAGAATGGGATATGATTATCTGGGTATGAATGTCTTCTGTCATGTACAGGTGAAGACATAACAAGTTTGGGAAGATGATACAGAAAGCAGAAGTTGATGGTCACATAGGAAGATTAGACGTGGTGGTGGGTGACTTTGGGACCCTATGCGGTTGGGATGTCATCTAGGGAGTCCTGCTAGGTGTGCAGTGTTCCTTGTGCAATTGTCGATGTAGAATCGGAATGGATTGTATGACAAGGCAATGAAGCGATATGCTGGTAATACATAGCATGAAAGACTAGGTAGTAGTTGCAGCACAATTGATTGGTCGAGACGGTGCGGACTGGCTGATGAGTACATTATATGTCACTCTAGTCTACTCCAGCATAGAGATCGACGACAATGTTGATTGCAGCCACGAGAATCTCTGCAGCAATCAAGACAATGACTGATATTCGTTAGATGGGTGGTCGTTAGAAATCATAACTGCGGGGACTTACCAATCCATTCGAGATACTCGCCATGGCGATGTGTCAATTGGTCCTTCAGGACCGCAAGAAGATCTGCAATGACATCCAACCGTTCGGTCAGCAGACTGACACGCTGATCCATTTCCAGGTAGCTTCGGACTGCCTGGTAGACAGGTTCCAACTGCGGCTCTGCCCAGAAGAGTTCGGGGCTATCGAGGACAGATCCTTGCAAGTGAATATTGATGCGAAGAATGAAAAGCTCTCCGATCTGCATATTGATTTGCCTACGGGTGAGATTGACACTACCAGTTTGCGCAATCTGGGCAGGTAGCGGTGCAGTGTCGGTGATTGTTTCTGACACGAGGTCTTCGAAAAGCGAAGTCTTGACCGATTGGGCCAGAGCATGAGAGATCGCCAGCTTAACCATGTTGTTGCGCGGATCGCGAAGAGAGATGAAGTCGTTGTAGATCCTAGCCTGGTACTCGCGCGCATAGTAAAAATTGAAGTTCTCGATCTGCGTGTCATCAGGGCTCAATATAGACGTCGCAAATTTGGAGATATCGGATAAGAATCTTGATTCCTGTGCGGGCGTCATCCCCCATATTACGACTGTTCCATAGTCGAAGAGGAATACCTCAGGTGTGTGGATTGTAGTGTCAATATCAGGAGTGTCTTTGACGACTACTTGCTCGTTATCATTTGAATGACTGCGCTCGTCATGCAGATCGATCAAGTCCTCTCTTCTTGTCTTCTTATTGTCTTCAACCTCCACCGCACTATCCGAGTATCTTCTTTCACTTGGTCGCCTGTCATGGTGTCCATTGCCATTTGGATCTTGAAATAACCGCGCGTTCTGCTTTTCTTCATACTGGTAATCAAAAGGAGAGTAGACGCATTCATCATACAGCTTGGGATTGGCACCGCGAGTCTTGCTCCGTGACTTGAGGAACTTGATAACGCCTTCGAGTCGATACGAATTGGCCGTGCAGTAAGCTGTCACTCGAGGTATGCGATCGCGGTCGGCTTTGCCCAGTCGTGCAGCATGGCTTCGTGCGGCGGGGTCCTTGATGCGAGTGATTTGTGAATAGACATCCCGAGGGAAATCTCCATCGGACCCTTCTTCCTCTTCCGTCACAGGGTCCGGCAGCAGTTTTAGTTTTTGTGCTTTTTTGGTAGTTCGCTGCGGCCCAATCTTGGATGCCGCATGTGGTGGATTCGATATGGGGTTGAAAGGAGCACCATGACTATTGCGACGACGAAGCTTGCTGTTCAATGCTGAGAGCATGGGCTGGCTGCCGGGACGGGGGTGGCCACCCTGGGCGTTGACATTTTGCACAGGAGGTGAACCTGCTTGCAAGGGTCGGAATGTAGGATCGGAGGGAGAGGCGGTGCTGCCATAGGTGCTGATTTGTGTGAGCGGATTGAAGGATACCGACCGCGGCGCCCGGTTTGCTCGTGGTGACGTATTGGAGGCCGAGTCTTGATGTTGCGGTAGCAGAGGAGAATTCTCTGCGTCAGGCGCCATGGCAAAGAATGTAAGGTGAAGAGTTACAAGACAAGAGCCATTGGCGACTGGGATTGGAGGTTAGAAAAGCAAAGAGAGAGGTGAGAAAAAGTCGAGGAAGCTGGCAACCTTGGAAGCTAAGGTTCGCACATGCCCGCCTTAATAATCTGAGAATCTGTCCGGGCCCGGTCCCTTGGCGCTTTTTGTTATCATTTTCATTTTCGACTCTTGTCTACATTTCTAGATTTGTATGGTTATATTTTCTTTTTGAATGAATTTATATTGCCAGACATTATTGGGGATAATTGACTGAATCCTATATACATAACTCCCCAAAGTTGAATTGCAAGACCAGGTTTTACTCCCGCCGAACACCATGCAACCCTAGTAACGAAATCCCATTTTTTTCATGACTGATCACAAAATGGCTGCAGTAGACGCGGGGTTCGTTGCATGCCCAGTTGGCACCGACCTTCCATTTGCGCCAATGGGGGCAATTGAAAACCCCCCAGAGGAACATCAGTCGATGCAAGTGAGCGAGACCCCCGTCGACAACTGGCAGGTCGTAGATGTAACTTCCAGCTATGTTTGAAGGTATGTGACACTAAAGAAAACTCGCTTTTGATGGCCGTGCAACATTTTCCAATTCACCGGCGAACAAATCCAGAAGGACCGCCTGCCTTCTGTCGGAGCCCATTGCCTTTAGCTATGGTGCGAGTCTTCTGAAGCATGCTACCCTTGAGGTTCCGTCCGGCCTTGGAAATCTTAGGGGCCAGTGCGGGCTTCGAGGACTTCTTTGAGGATGGCGCATCCAGCACCCGGATAGAGACATCCCCCATGTTGATATCCTTGGGAAGCTTGTCCTGCTTATCCAAGAATCGCAGCTTATTTGACTTCTTCGGCATGGCGAATTGATCTTCAGCCGGGGGCGTTGGGGGGCGAATGGAGAACTCGGCGTTCAAAATGTCATCGGGAAGCAAAGCAGGAAGAGCGGCTCGTCGTGCGTCCTGGGTAGTTGTGCCTTGGATAGTAGCCGTGCTCTCGGAAAGCATGTCATCGATTGGAGCCTCCTTGGGCTTGACAATCGATTTGGCTTGCAACTTGCGACGCTCATCGAGTTTCCGTCGCTTCTCTCTCTTCAGTTGCTCTTCTCTGTAAAAGATTATTAGTCAAAGCTGACTTCACTAAAAGTAGGAAATCCGTACAATTGCTTGGCTGCTTCTTGCTTCTTAGCCTGTTCCTTCATTTTCAATAGCTGGGCAGAGTTATCGATGGTCTCTGGCGCATCATCGTCACTATCATCTTCGTCGTCGTCATCATGGGTTGGTGTTTCCAAAATTTCTTCCGGCTGTGTTTCGAGGGGTTCGGGCTCTTCGCTATCGAATCGGATCTTCTTGCCTGCAGGTGCTTTCTCCGCATTTACGCTGGATTTCTCTGCTAGCGTATGTTTTATGGCATCTTGATCGGTTCCAGTAGCCTTCGGATCGCTTTTTCTTCTCCGCTTGGTCTGCTGATCTTCGGTCTTGCTAGCACTTGCCGACTGTGCCTTGCGCTTTCCGTTCGCAATTTCAAGCGCAACATCTGCTCGTCGGGTAGCTGTCACCATCTTGGAATTGGCAGAGGTGCCAGCGGATTGGGACTCTTGTTCTTCGGGCTGTCGCGTAAATAGACCCTTGGCAGCAGTGACCAAGTGAGCAAACATAGAGTGAAAATAAAATTGAGAAATAAAGTAATAAACCCAAATGGGGGAAGCGGTTCCTCGAGTTGGTCAAGAGGTGAAGCAAAAATAAAAAATCTCTCGGCGATCAGGATTTCCCGAGAGCGGAGACGATAAGCAACTCCGCTATCACTTCCAAGGTTAACTTCTACTTCACCTTTCCGAGGTCACTCGGTGGGCAAGTAGGGTCTATCTTCTCCATATTAATTAATTTCTCTTCGTCTAGTATTGAAAATGGAATTTATGCATTGGGAAATATCACCTGGCGCGAAATATCTGCACAAACAACCAATTTGTCGTACCACGTCAAAAATATATAAAGGCCATGTCGATCTTCAACACGAGCACCGAAGCCAAATCCAAGGTATATTACCACATAAAAACTCAATCTACCTGCTATTGAGTGCCCGGGGTTCCCCAAATAGAACTTAGTGAGCATAAGTGAAACAATTTATTGCAGGTGGTATGTGTTGTAGAAACCAACATTAGTTACGGAGAGTACAGTAATATATATGCAGTATAACATCTTTACACTGTACGGCAAATCTGTTGGAATAAAATTGAGGCAAAAATAATATTTGGCCTCCTGAAGGGAATAAGGCCAGTCGAACTGAATATATGTATGGCAAGCTTGAAAATTGGAAATTGCAAATTGAAAATGCTGAATATTCAGTCAAATGGCACGACCCTTGAATATTATGCAGCCAGATGCAAGTGATACACGCTGTATATAGACTCCATAAAGACCAGAACGCTGCAGAGTCCCGAATTGAACGCCTAGACCGTAAATAAAACCCTGGGAATCATAATGCAAAGCATAGCAAGCAATGTGCCCACCGAATCATTACTCCTTGATACCATATAGGTTCTTATAGAACTCCTCATGCTTGCGAACACATTCGGCGCGTTCCAGGGCCTCCTCACGAGACCTGATAAAGTCATCCTCCCCAGTGGGGCTGAGCTCTTCCCACATCTGATTATATTCGTCTCGATCGCTGCCAGTCATGGCCCACATGCTCTCGCGCTGGCGCTTGTTGCGCTCACGGTCCTCCTCGATGCGCTGCTCGATCTGCTTCTTGTCAAGGCGTAGTTGGGGCTTATCAGACTTCGACTTGCTGCCTCCCTCGGCGCCTTCCTCCTGCTCGAGATCCAGGTGGGAGGGGTGGGAATCCCGGTCTTTCAAAGCGGCATCAATCTCGGCCACGGTTTCGACACTGAGGACTTCCTTCGCCCGGAGACCGTTCAGCACGTGGCGGACGTGTTTGACATTGGCTGCACCGGTGCCATCGGGAGGGACGACCGAGTCGACCACGCGCAGAATGTCTCGCTGCATCATGCGGACGTATGGGAGGTAGTTTTCCTTGATGGCCATTTCGCAGAGGTGTTCGATAAAGTACATGATGTTCGCACGATTGTTCATGTTGTTCTACGACTCACATACAAGGTCAGAATGGATCAAAATAATGAAAATTGGAACTCTTACCCTCTCAAGCTGCTCTAGGATGCATGAGTGGAGATCCTCATCGAGGTCACGGTACTTTAGTGCATAATGGGCGGCCTTTTGCGAGGATGTGACAGCAGCACTGAGGTGCTGCAGCTGTGTAGTGAAGCGCATGCGCACCTCAAAAGGATCGATCATCATTTTATCTTCCGGTTTTCTGATTTTCTCAAGAGTAGAAAGATCGGTAGCCGTAAACATGAGGGCGGTCAGTTTTGAAAATTGACAGAAAGATGTGGGGTTGGAAAGGGCGGTGGGGACAGCCACAGTTTTATTCCAATAACCCTACCTACAACATACCTAATGTACGTAACTACCGACTTCTCTGGCATTTACTTGGAGTAAACATGCGTGAATATTGTGACAGTATCCATAATATATAGAGAAATATGGTAGCAAACATAATCAAAGAGAATCCCGCCTCAACGAACTACCGAGGCTGGACGTATCATTCCCATCAAGCAAACCAACCTCTTCAGCCTCATTACGATTTTCGAAATCCCGGAATTGTTCGTCTCGAAGGGATTCTTCTCGGCGAAATTCCACGCCATTCAGCACTGACCAGACATCTTTCTTGGTCAGTAGTCCTTGTAGAATGCCCTTGTTGGCAAACAGCACATAACGCAAGCCAAGTCGCTGGAACATTCGTAAAACAATCAAGAAAGTAATGTTACTGTTCAACGTCATAGGTGTCTGGTCCATCCAAGGTCGTAGATCAAGGGTATCAATAGGGTCCGCAAAAGGCTGATGCGAAAAGAAGACTTGTGTCTCGTCGGAGAGGTTGCGGGGGGTACCGGAGGTCGAGTACTTCAGAGCAAAAGAAAGCTCATTGCGAGTGATGTAGCCTAGCAGAATGGGACTTGATGTGTCCGAGACTATGGGAAACCCACGATATGTAGAGTTAGCTAGGAGGTTGTGAATCGAAGCAATAGTATGACCGGTAGCAGTAATGACGCTGATATCGTCCACGGTTGTCATGACCCGGCGGGCAGATACATCTGGCGGAGTGGTGTCATCGCGATGATCGAGGAAAGGATACTCGTTTAGTCGAATCCATGACTCGTAGATACCTCGCTTTCCAAAGATGTCACCACACCACTTGGACAACATCACGGCAATCATAATGGGGATCACATAAGTCAACGCGCCAGTCAATTCAAACATGATAACGACAATTGACAAAGTCATTCGAGTTGCGCCACCAAGAGCAGCAGCAGCCCCGATAATTGCATATAAGCCAGGTGTGACACATGGAATGTCTGGCTCGCATTTGCTAAACAGAAATGCTTTCGGATAAGACTCTTGCCACAAGCGGACTATGATGCCTAGAGCACGCCCGTAAAGAGCACCGATAGCGACCGAAGGAAGGATAATACCAGCAGGAATCTCAAGTCCAAATGTCAACGAAGCCAAGAAAAAGGCAAATAAAGCAGCTATGACCAGGTAGATTGCCACGCCGATTGAGGCAGATCCTGTTGCGCAGAGACCAAATCGATCATATGTCACACTGTTGCACTCAGCGAACAGCGACTGAACAAGCTCCGAGTTCTGAGCCCGCATGAAGTGATTTGGATAGTTGACCAAAGCTGTAATGAGAGCCACAACAACCACTTCGAGGATTGGCCGAGAAGAAGTTCGAGCTCGCCTCCACTTGGTGATTCTCGTATTCATGCGGATGAGGAATGCACCGTAGAGACCGCCTATGATGCCAAGAATAATGAATGGGATAATCTCGAAGCGGTGCCAGCCTCGAGTGTAGGTGACCTGATACAGCACAATTTTACCTGTCCGGAATGGGTTCAAGGCTTGCAAAGTAACAGCGGCAACCATAGCACAGACAAAGCTTTGCCACATGGTCTTGTCCGGGAAATAATATGAAAGTTGCTAGAATAATCAGCAAAGTAAATAGCACGAGATTGACAATAGCTCATACCTCCAAACTAAAGAGAACACCTCCGATGGGTGCCCCGAATGCGACTGAGATACCTGCTGCGGCAGCCGCAGAAAGGACCTCTCGTTTGCGTGCTGTGAAATGAGTACACGTACTGAGAGAAATAGAGAATTAATAACGTACCTTCATTGCCGTTCAGGCTTTCGAAAGGTTTCATCAAGATATTCGCGCAGCAGCATGCAACATGCACAAGCGGGCCTTCTTTGCCTAGCCATAGACCAGATGCGACAGAGAGACACTGATCTTGTCAGCAAAGACGCCTTCTAACAAAAAGAAGCTTGACTCACCAGCCCAAGTGATTTAATGGCAAGCGTCCAGGGCCCCATGAAATGTCGGATAACAGTTCCACCGAGGATTGTTTTGATCTCGGGAATACCACTGTGTCGAGCATAAACAGCATAATTTCGCACCAGGAAGCAAGCACATGCAGCAAAAAAAACCTAGATATTGTCAATAGAGTTTTGAAGGTAGGGAACAGAGATATCATTACCGAAAATACAACATAGAAGATGTATCCAACCGTATATGTTCCTCCACTGGAGTTCGCTCCTAATGCATTCCCCCAAGGTGTCCAGTCCAGACACTTAGAGTAATCTATATCAAATCCAGATTCAGTAGTGAGACTTGGAGACTTGACGCTATCGGCTTACCGTCGAGGCCCCAGCAGCAAAAGCTCTTATTTAGGTAAAACTTGCCACCTCCACTTCCATTTTTGCAATATCCGGACTTCAGATCACCCAGCCAATCCGTTGCAATATCAATAGAAGCAGCGATTATTCCTACAGCAATGCCTGTCGCGATCAACACTAACCAGACATTGCTTGCATCAAGGAGTCGACGAGCATGCCCCAGTATACCCTGTCCACTTGAGTAAAGAAGCCGCTTCCTTTGCCGCTCCTTGGTATACTCGTAGATCCAATCGATAGCGGTGAAGTCGTCGTAACCCACACGTCGTCCTGGGCCCTCCACGTACCAGTCCAACGGCGCACCATCTTTCGACGCGCTGACACCACCATTGAACCCTATCGGCGCGTGAGGATCGAGAGGCGACGCATCTCCGTTCTGACCACCCTGCGGCGCCGGAGAGCCAAAGCCAGTATCCGATCCGCCAACGGGAGGGGAGAGCAGGCTAGACAGACTGAACCGTGATCGTTGTTTTTGTTTCCGTTTGAAGGAGATCCTAAATAATAGACTGATGAGCACAATAACGAAAGGTGGAGAATTCCAAGGCATACGGCTCATGTAACCCCTCGGCTTCCCGATTCACATCTCGAGGCTGAGGGATGTCCTGATCAGCTCTTAGTTGCGTCCCGGATTGGCCCTCGCCACCCGAGCCCTGACCACTCATTGGCATCAGTGTAACATAAATGAACCGCGATATCGCGATATCAGCATCTCCTCGTGAAAACGACTCTGTTTCAAAGACAGCCCTGCCGGACACGCAAGTGTGGCGCAAGCTCCCTGATCAAAAGCGGTGTGCTCCAGGTCTAGGCGGGGCTGCGCCACAGGCGGCAGAAAGAAAAAAAAGTTGGAGCAAAAGCCGATGAAGCGGGATTCCTTCTCTTATTACAAACTTCACAGTCCCTCTTACGACCGGATAAACATGGATCGGAGGCCGGTCTATGAGAGGACTCTTACTGAGTCCGAACTGCTCGAGCAGCTTCCGAGTGGAATCTCGACTTTCATTCGGACTGCATCGGGGACTCAGCACCTCCACGCGCTTGCGCTTGGCGCATTAAACAACGAATTTACGGAGAGCATATTCAGACTCTACGAACCGATTTTTGTCGATCTTGCAGCTCGGTGGCTTCAATCGGATTTACATGCTGACTACGTTCATGTATTAGCGGCATTTGCGCAGATTCTACCATTTGCGCCGCATCTGCGGTCGCTTGCCAGTCAATATGCCTCATCACAGACTGGACCTTTGGCGGCTTTGGCCGTTTCGAAGGAATTAACGCTGTTACAGTTGGACAAACCTACCATTAGACTTCTACTCCTCGCCCTCTTCCGACTTCTTTCGTTTGATCTTGAAACCTTCTCTCCCATCGTTTCACCGCTTCAACTTCAGTCCCTCTTCCAATCCCAAGACCGAGTGACACGATACCTTGCTGTACGATGCTTTGCCTTATATATGCACGCGGCGGATGCGGCAACCGAAAAAATGGTCCGCGTCAATACTGGAACCGAACCTATAGAAGGAGAGTGGGAAGGCACTCGAATCGATTACCGTGTGCTAGGACTGTGGGAAGAACGGCGATGGGAGACTCTTGGAAGAATTATCCGGGCCGAGAGGTCTTCCAGGACGGAAAGCAACACTTTGGCGTTGATCGAAAGGACACGGGAATCTTTCACAACCAAGACCGCAGAGATTTGCGGAGTTTTGATTCCCAGGTTGAAAGATACGCCCCCAGCTCCTTCCGCTGTCGTCAAGACGTCGACCACAGTTGGGAACCTGCGCCGGATTGCAGGGTCATTACTGGGGTACAAGCCCATCCTGCTGGTCGGTTTGCCCAACTCGGGCAAGACCTCTTTGATTAACGACATTGCTGCGACGATGGGCCAAGCCGAAACTATGGTCACGCTTCACCTGAACGAGCAGACAGATGCAAAGAGTCTGCTTGGAATGTATGCCACCTCATCTGCCTCCGGATCCTTCTCTTGGCAACCCGGTGTATTGACCAAGGCTGCACGCGAAGGTCGCTGGGTGTTGATTGAAGACCTTGATCGTGCTCCATCTGAAGTAATGGGCCTCATTCTCCCCATCATTGAGAGGGGGGAGCTCACCATCCCAAGCCGGAGGGAGCGAATCAAGTGTGCCGAGGGCTTCAAAATCATCGCAACCATGAAGTCATCGTACAACATTGCCGGCGAGGAGATCGCACCGAGCACTTCAATGCTTGGGAGCAGACTTTGGGAGAGAGTGCAAGTCAAACCTCTTCCCGTGGATGAGATGCGTGATGTCATTCTGCAAAAGTTCTCCTTGCTTGAGTCTCGTGTGCCGACTCTCATGAATGTCTACGGACGAGTATGCTCTGCGTTCCATGGAAGCCTTGCAATCAAGGGCTCCCAAGGTCGTACCCCGGGCTTCCGCGATTTGATCAAGTTATGCAGCCGCCTGCATAATCGCCTACACCGCGTGGGTGCGAAGACTGGCTATGAGCCCACGTCAGAAGGTACCGAGGATGAAATATTCCTTGACATTGTTGACGTGTTCCTTAAATATCTGCCCGAGAAGTCAATGCAGGGCGCTCTGGCCGCCGTTGTGGCCGAAGCACTTCAGATTTCTCCCCAGCGAGCGCAGTACTGTCTCAATGAACGCACTCCCTCTTATACCGACAAGAACAACAGCCTTGTTCTTGGTAGAGAAACTTGCAACAAGATCAAAGTACCAAGTGGATCTGCATTAAAGCTTGCCGCAGCAGCTTCAAGCTTTGCTCCCACTCGAGCGGCATTGACCCTCATGGAACAGGTAGCTGCATCAATCCAGATGGCAGAGCCTGTTTTGCTTGTGGGAGAAACTGGTATCGGAAAGACCACAGTGATCCAACATCTTGCATCTTTGATGCGCCAAAAACTCACAGTAGTGAATTTGTCACAACAGAGCGAAAGCACTGATTTGCTGGGTGGTTTCAAACCCGTCAATATCCGTACAATGGCAGTCCCAATGCTGGATGAATTCACCCAGCTCTTCGAGCTGACTTTCTCGGCCAAAAAGAACCAGAAGTTCTTGTCCTCGGTATCGAAGAGTGCCGCATCCTCCAATTGGGTACGATTAGTGACATTGTGGCATGAAGCCGTTCGTCTTGCAAATGGCGTGTTCAATCCCCCGAACGCCGCAGCGGAGAATGGCGATGAACAGCCGGCCAAAAAACGGAAGTTGGATTCTCCCAAATACCAGCACTTGCGGCAAAGGTGGGAGAGCTTCGCGACCCAGCTCGGAGATTTCGAGGCCCAGGTCTCACAAGGTGATGCCAAATTTGCCTTCGCCTTTGTTCAAGGCAAGATTGTGAGAGCTCTGCGAAACGGCGAATGGGTTCTCCTGGATGAAGTGAACCTGGCTTCCCCTGATACCCTTGAGAATATTGCCAGTCTTCTTCACCATGGCAGTGAGGGAGCACCATCTGTTCTTCTCTCCGAGGCTGGTGATGTTGAGAGAGTCTTCGGCCACCCGGAATTCCGTATCTTTGGTGCTATGAACCCTGCAACAGATGCTGGAAAGAGAGATCTACCCCCAGGTCTGCGTTCCCGGTTCACCGAATTCTACGTGCACTCGCCTGATAGCGACTTGGATGATTTATTGGCATTGATTCAGAAATACCTCGGTGATTTGACAATCAGTGATCAGCGCGCTGTGCCAGATCTTGCACAGCTTTACATGGTGACGAAGAAGCTCAGCAACGAGAACAAACTTACCGATGGAGCTGGACAGCGACCTCATTTCAGTATCCGTACCCTTGTGCGTGCCTTGATCTATGTCATCGACCACGCACATGTCTATGGGCTACGCAGAGCAATGTTTGAGGGTTTCAGTATGAGTTTCTTGACCGTGCTGAGCTTGGTCTCGGAACGAGCTTTGATTCCTCTGCTTGAGCTTCATATCTTCGGAAACGCGAAGAACGCCAAGTCTCTTCTCGGACAGACCCCTCGCCCACCAACGGATGGCAATGATTATGTGCAATTCAAGCATTACTGGATGCGCCGCGGTCCTATGGTCCCGGAGGAGCAACCACACTACATCATCACCCCATTCATCGAGAAGAATCTCAAGAACTTGGTCCGGGCCAGTTCAACCCGGCGATTCCCCGTTCTTCTCCAAGGTCCGACCTCAGCAGGAAAGACGAGTATGATTGAGTATCTGGCAAAGGTCTCTGGAAACAAATTTGTACGAATCAATAACCACGAGCACACGGATCTGCAAGAGTACCTGGGATCTTACGTCTCCACGGACGATGGAAGCCTGCGTTATCAGGAGGGTGTGTTGGTGGAGGCACTGCGGAACGGTTATTGGATTGTGCTGGATGAGCTGAATCTGGCACCTTCTGATGTTCTTGAAGCTCTCAACCGACTCCTCGACGATAATCGCGAGCTTTTCATTCCCGAGACTCAAGAAGTTGTTCACCCGCACCCGAACTTCATGCTGTTTGCCACGCAAAATCCCGCTGGTCTGTACGGTGGCCGAAAGGTCCTGTCCCGTGCTTTCAGGAACCGTTTCCTCGAGCTGCACTTCGATGATATCCCAGAAAGCGAGCTGGAATTTATCCTGAAGGAACGTTCTCAGATCGCCCCCTCCTTCTGCACGCGGATTGTTGCTGTCTACCGGAAATTGTCCTTGTTGCGTCAGTCTAATCGACTCTTCGAGCAAAAGAACAGTTTTGCCACACTGCGTGATCTTTTCCGATGGGCTCATCGTGAAGCCGATGATCGCGAGCAGCTAGCAGTCAACGGTTATATGCTTCTCGGCGAACGTGTTCGCAATCCACAAGAGAAAGCCGCTGTCAAGGCCGTGATCGAGGAAGTGATGAAGGTAAAGCTGGACGAGGATACGTTGTATAGCACCGCAGAGCTGGAAAAGAATGCTCCCGGGATGAGCGAGCTTCCAGCCGGTATTGTGTGGACCAAAGCCATGAGACGTCTATTCGTTCTCGTTTCGAAGGCCCTCAAGAACAACGAGCCGGTCCTTCTTGTCGGAGAAACCGGTTGCGGTAAAACCCAGCTTTGCCAGGCCGTCGCCGAAGCTTTCCGACGCGAGTTGTTCATTGTCAACGCTCATGTGAATTTGGAGACCGGTGACTTGATTGGTGCCCAACGGCCTATCCGAAACCGGGCTGCTATCGAGAAACAGCTCGTAGATGACCTTCAAATGCTCCTTCACGGGCAGTTAAGCGGCGCGTCTTTCGATGACTTGAAGCAGGAATTCACAGCATTAACTGCTGAGCAGCGCCAAGCCAAGGATCAACTTCTTTTGCAGAAGATTGAGAAGAACGCTATTCGTTGCAATGCCCTGTTTGAATGGTCTGACGGAAGTCTGATCACCGCCATGAAGACTGGTCAATTCTTCCTTCTTGATGAAATTTCTCTCGCGGATGACTCCGTTCTCGAAAGGCTTAACAGTGTTCTAGAACCCGCTAGGTCGATTCTTCTCGCCGAGAAGGGTCCCGTTGATTCAATGGTTGTGGCAGACGGCGGATTCCAATTTCTATCCACTATGAACCCCGGAGGTGATTACGGAAAACGTGAGCTTTCGGCTGCTCTTCGCAATCGTATGACAGAAATCTGGGCCCCTCAGCTGTCTGAGGATGAGGATATCCTGCCGATCCTCTCACAGAGATTGGACCTGAAGGAGGAGAAAGTGGCAAAGGCTATGCTGCAGTTCGCCAAGTGGTTCAAAGTAACCTTCCAGAACACCTCTGCCACATCGCTTTCCATTCGTGACCTTCTTGCCTGGGTTGACTTTGTCAACACTTGTCAAAGCGCAGACACCGCATTCGCTATCGTACAAGGTGCCGCGATGGTTTTCGTTGACACCTTGGGTGCTAACCCTGCTGCAATGCTTGCCATCTCTCTCAACAATCTTGAAGGTAACCGCAAGTCATGCCTCGCCAAGCTGAGTGAATTGTTCAATGTAGATGCTTCCAAGATCTACTGGGAATCGACCACTGTCTCTGCAGAACCTGGCGCTCTGCGTGTCGGCCCGTTCGCTCTCCCTACAGTTGGCGCAGCAGACCCGGATCCTCAGTTCACAATGGATGCCCCAACCACAATCGCCAACTCTGTGAGAATTGCGCGTGGTTTGCAATCCTCGAAGCCTATTCTTATGGAAGGAAGCCCAGGTGTGGGTAAGACTACGCTTGTGACGGCTCTAGCCAGAGCTCTTGGCAAACCTCTCACTCGAATCAACCTTTCGGAACAAACAGATCTTACAGATCTGTTCGGTTCAGACGTTCCAGTGGAAGGAGGAGATGTCGGCCAATTCACTTGGCGTGACGCACCATTTCTACGAGCCATGCAGCGTGGTGACTGGGTCCTGCTGGATGAAATGAACCTAGCCTCGCAATCTGTTCTTGAAGGTCTTAACTCTTGTCTGGATCATCGCCAGCAAGTGTATATCGCTGAGCTGGACCAGACATTCAAAAGACACCCCGATTTCGTTCTCTTTGCTGCTCAGAACCCTCACCACCAGGGTGGTGGCAGAAAGGGTCTTCCTGCATCTTTCGTCAACCGATTCACAGTGGTTTACGCAGAGAGCTTCACTGATGGCGACTTGAAAACGATTTGTTCCAGGCTTTTCCCTGGTAGTCCCTCTCTACAGACCGAGAGATTGGTAGATTTCATATCTCTCTTGAATCAAGCGATCACGCGAGATCGTCGGCTAGGAGCCATTGGCGGACCATGGGAAGTCAATCTGCGTGATATTCAGCGATGGCTTCAACTCGCCGACCGAGGAAACCTGCAGATCCAGACCAAGCACTTCCTTGATGTCGTTATCAGTCAGCGATTCAGAAGCGAAGAGGATCGTAACGTGGTCTCTCAGATTTATGATCGTGTTTTCGCAGACTCTGACACTGGCTCGAAGAGCTACTTCCATAATCTCACACCCGAGTACTTGCAGGTCGGCCTGGGAATTTTGACCCGTGACCCTTTGCTGCAGCGCTTGGCCGAGCCAAACATGAAGATTCTACCAAAGGACCTTCACATTATCGAGTCACTCATCCTGTGTATCGATAACTCCTGGCCGAGCATTCTAGTTGGTCCTGCTGGATGTGGCAAAACTACTCTCATCAGAAAGCTGGCAGCGGTTAACGGTGCAAACCTTGTCGAGCTGGCTCTGAGTGCTGACACTGATACTATGGATCTCATTGGTGGATTCGAACAAATCGATCATCGTAGAGAGGTTTCAGGCTTTGTCCATGATATTGAGATGTTCTTGCGAAACCAGCTCATCCACTGCTTTGCTTCAGGGGATGTGTCTGATGTTGTGATTTCTGCACTCCGCATCTGCGAGCATTTCCAGTCTGCAGATATCTCACTGGAAAATGTCATCCCCTCGCTTTCCAGTCTTTGCCAGTCTTCTTCTGACCCGGCCTACAAACGATTCCTCGAGAGAGCCCAGAACTTGTTGAATGCTATTCAACAATCTGATAAAATGAAGGTTGGATTTGAATGGACAGAAGGTGTTCTCACTCAGGCTGTTCAGCATGGAAATTGGGTTATTCTCGACAATGCCAACCTGTGCAACCCATCCGTCCTCGACCGATTAAATTCTTTGACGGAGCCAAATGGCACACTCATTCTCAATGAGCAACGGACAGAGGATGGATCTGCCAAGATAATCACGCCCCATCCCAATTTCAGAATCTTCTTGACCATGGATCCCCGTAATGGCGAGTTGTCCCGTGCCATGAGGAACCGTTGTACCGAAATCTGTTTCTTGCCAAGCGAGCTTCAAGACATCCAACCTCCTGTTGGCCCATCTTACACTTGCGAATCCTTCCTCTATCGACTGCGCCATATTTGGAACTTGGATACGTCCTTGCCATCCTCTGCCTTTGAAGACGCTCTCGAGGTGTGCTTCGATCATCTTTCGCCAGCGGATTTGGCCTACCTCCAACAGTCGCCAAGCAACCGTGTGGCTCTCAACTCCGAGAACAACGGAGAAAAGAAGCCCTCCAATATTCTGCAGCATTATACCTCTCTGTTCCATGACAACAACCAATGGAAGCCGCTTGAGATCGCCAGCGGCGAGATTGTGCTTGGAGGAGCTCGCCTGGGTATCCGGGGAATGTTGCAACCTCTTCACCCGCTCACAAACGAGCCTCTCATTGCTATTGCAGGAGCCAGTGATTTCCGGTCTAGTTTGGTGGTCTTGGCTTATCTCCAGGAGTTGAGACTGGATATCCATCGCCTCAGGGAAGGTTTAATTCAAGCCGATGTATCTGGCAAAGAGCTCAAGCCTAGCCAAATGACACGTTTGGAGCGGTCATTGGCATCTGAGCGGATCCCTGCGTTGATGAAAGACACGACGCAACCTGTTGCCTCGTTCTTGTCTGATTGTGGCCAGGCTTTGTATGATTACATCCAGTCGTTGGATCAGATCTCTCTCCAAGGCCCTGTAATAATCGCAGCCCTTCGGACCGTGATCTGTCTATGCTGGGACATCTACAGAGCTACCGGGGTGAGTCAGGTCGATGAAGGTGAATTCCAAGTTTACCTCCAGATGGTGCGGAAGATTTGCGGGTCGTTGCTCGACTCGTCGCCTCTCCTCAAACCTCTTCAAGTCGCTTTGTCACAAGCCCTGGATCGGTTCCAGGAAGGCTGGGCTTTGACATCCGGCCTTAGCATGCAAAGAATCTGGGATTCTTGGAGACATGTCACCCCTATCTCTCAAGATAAGTTGAATTCTCTGACCGAGTTGGAATCCACAGTCTTCGAGTTTACAACTTTGGCTTTGCAAACCCGCGTGGAATTGTCTCAATTGAGTCGTGTGCGCGATTCATTGATTGATGCCCAGCGATTCATCCTTCTGGACGGGGCTGATGGCGACGTACTTGTTCAGGTATTTTCGATCTATATCAACCTTGAAGAATTATATATGCTGACTATCAATAGGGTATCAAACAAACCGTCGCTGAGCTTTCCCATGCAGTTCGACGCTCAGAGTCAACCGAGTATCCATACTTTGCCAATGATTTCGAAGCTCTTTGCCAGTACCACGACATCTCCTCATTCTTCCAAAACCCAGTCAATGATACAGTCATCCAGACAGTCATGCCACTCCTCGCTGGTCGTGCGGCTCGTCCGTTGGACGCATCGAATTTCCAGAGCGACGTGCCAAATATTCTCCATAGAATCTCGCTATTTGCGGGTTCTTCAAGCAAATCCGAGTCTGCGCTTGCTACTGGTGGCATTATCTCTCTGTCGCTATTGGATAGGCTGACAGCTATCGGCAATACAAAATTGGGCCAGATGGACATGCTGGAGGCAGAGAAACAAGCTCTCTCCAAGGCTATTTCTCTGAGCAGTCAACAGATCGCAACAGATCAGTCTATGGACCTCAGACGTACTATCGCTAAGCTCACAGTCGAACTGGTGGCTTGTCATCGGGAGTTCTTCGAGCCCCGCTCAGCCGAGGAAATCATCTCTGTTCTGGAAGGAATCCAAAACGGGGATCTTTGCGTTGAACAGCCACCTATCAAGGTTGAACTGGATCAAAGTCTACCAAATGGTCACTTCCTCGAGCCCCTCACTGAGCAGGCTCTACCAACCCTGATTTCATCCCTGCAAGCACAGCCATCAAGCCAGCAGCAGAGCATTCGAACCATTGGACTGGCAGCGGTACAGCTGGCAGTCATTCTTCTGCGTCTGTTTGTGCCCGACAAGACATTTGACCCTTCTCTCGGCCTCGTTGTCCAGCGCAAACGCCACTCTCAACGCCTGCAAGAATACACCGCCAAGTCTGCAGCAATTCTTGCCTTTGAGAAGTCTTTCACCAGCCAGATTGCCAACCTCCGGTCTGAGCTTTTGCATAATGAAATTCGTGATTTGGGTTCCGCTCCGCCTCCTTCACTGGTAAACCGGCCCCAGCAGTCCCAATTGAGTCTCTTGCAGGGGGAGTTCGTCAACTTGATCAACTCTGTCCTTAAGAGAGACCCGGAGCAAATGGTCCGCTCTGCCGAATCTTCGCAGTCCCAAGATATGATCCAGCTTCTGCGCGATAACATCAAACAATTGAGCAGTCGTCTCAGCACTCACTACAGATCTTATGATGATATCACAGTGCCTGTGGTTCGTTTCTTGCAGCTTTTGGACCTTGGTGTATTCCTGGCCTCTAGCCGACCGGAACGGTCTAGCGATATTCCTGATATTCAGTCTCTGAGTCAGCGAACACCCTTCTTAGGAGGTATCCATCACCCCGTTTTTATTCAGAATGATCGGAAGGCCCCTGGCACCCCGAAGAATGCGAACGAAATGCGCCTTCAAGAACTGTCGGCCCTTTGGGCAGCCAAGGATGCGGATCCCACGATCTTGAATACAAAGGCTGGACGGGAGATTATCCGCCGTGTTTTCGCTGATTTCCATCAATTGTGGAAGGCCAAGCTTGAAGAAGATCGGGAACATGAAGCTGAAAAGGGAGAGTTATACCGCTTTAAGGGGTCCTGGGAAGAGGAAGAAGAAGTCAACGAAGCCGAGCTACACGCTCTCTTCCCTACATTCGATGAAGGATCAGATGAAGACACAGAAACAACTGATGGCGTTGACCGTATTGACCCCAAGAGCATCGCTCTCCGGCTTGCCTCGCTTCATGCAAACATCGTCTCGAATGAGCGCAGTGGAACTGCATTGACTACCTTTGTCAAGCAATCAGGCCATCTTTTGGGCTCGATTTGGTCTGACAACAAGACTTCATTCTCCCCTATGTCACCCCAAAACCATCTTCCTGCAGTTCTTCTGCTTCTCGATGATGCCATAGGTGAGGGATCCGACAATCACCAGAAGAATTACAACTTCTACACTGATTCGAATCTTGGAGAGGCAAGGAAGCTGGTTGCTCTCGCGCTTTCTGTTCAAGCCCGCTTTGCCCAAATCCAAACAGCCTGGCCTGAACATACTGTCCTCGCTGATGTCATTCAATGCTGCGTGGAAATCCTTCAGTTCAAGCACACTGAACCTGTTGCCAAGTTCATGACCAAGGTTGAAAAGCTTCATTCCTTCGTACACGAGTGGCAGACCGTGGCCAGCAGAGAATATTCGGCTGTTACTGTCTACAATGAGATTACAAGTACTCTCATTAGCTGGCGCCGTCTTGAGCTGTCAACTTGGGCCAAGCTCTTGGATATCGAGAAAGAGCGATGCGAGGACGAGGTGAGTGCTTGGTGGTTTATCGCCTATGAAGCACTTATCGGCGCTCCGATCATGATGGCCGAGGCAGGCGAGCAGGATATGACCGAACACACCCAAAACTTGGTTTTGACCCTGGAGCAATTCTTCAAGTCTACGACTACAGGCCAGTTTGCTCGCCGTCTACAGCTTGTTACCAACTTCCAAGCACTGCTTGAGGTCTTCACCGCAGATTATCCCTGCCTCAAGAAGCTTGTCTCTGCCTTGGACAACTTCCTTCACCACTACGGACCCTTCCAGCCTGGAGTGGACAAGTATCTAACGGAGAAGAGGTCCGCTCTTGAGAAGGATATCAAGGAGCAGATTCAGCTTGCAAGCTGGAAAGATGTCAACATTGTGGCTTTAAAGGAAAGCGCTAGAAGGTCGCATGTCAAGCTATTCAAGCTGGTTCGAAAGTACCGTGCAGCCCTTGGCCAGCCGGTTCAATCGATCCTTGAAGCCGGCCTTCCGGAAAGCACCGAGGAGATCACTTCCATGTCCCAAGCAGAGCCAGTCCGCCCAACTGCGACGTTCCCTGAGGCAATGGCCATTTGCCAAAATGACAAGAATCTGTGGTCCACTCGAGCGCTCAGATTCCAGAAGCCGGATGGAACAGCCAACAACATGATGAATTTGTATTCGTCAATTCCAGCCGAGTTCGACATTGCGAAGGACCTCGACAGCTTCATCGTCTCAGTGATTGAAAACATGAATGAGTTCAAGTCTAAGACACCCAAGGTCCTGAACGAAGACAACAAGGACGACGTCCAGCACCTCAAGTCCCAGAAACGCCGCCTCTATGCTGAGACCCTCAAGCAACTATATGAGATGGGTGTGAAACGTAATGCTGGATCGAGTGTGATAGAGACTCAAGAAACAGTTCCGCAGGTTCTCGCCACTAGTGCCGCCTTTGAGGCTGGCGCTGCAACCTCGACGGCAGTTCAGAGTGCCGACTGGTACTTCCACAGACTTCTGGATCTCCTGCCTAAGGCCCGCCTAGCATCTCGCAACTATTCCGAGGAGCTAAGCAATGTCGAAGTCCACAGAAGCATGGGGTCTATTGAGCATCTCATTTTCACCGTCCGCCGTCAGAGAGGTGTCATTTCCCCTGCACTCACAGGCTTGGGCAATTTGAGGTCCACGCTTGACAAGGTGCAGAACCTCTGGACAGCGGCTTCGAACTCTCTGTCGCAAGACCATGCATCTGCATCGGAAGAGCGAGCCAATCTGGCCAGAATCGTGGCTTGGCTAGCTCCTATTCTTGGACTGGCTGCAATGATCATTGGAGTGCATTCCAAGTTCTCAGGAATTGATGCATCCAAGATCGTGGAACAGCTCCGCGCCAAAAAGGCATCCTTCGATAGCCTACGCAAGTCGCACGAAGCCCTTCCCATGCTTCCCATCAGGATTGCGTCTAACGCAAACTACGAGATCGCGCAGCAGACCCAATCATCGCTTGATGAATTGACTGCCGACTTGAAGAAATGGAGCCAAGCTCGCCCTGATCTGTCCTTCGCGCTGGATCAAATCACACCTTGGGTCAATGCAAACATCGCTGCTCTCCCTGAGGCCAATGATGAGAACAACCTATCCATTCAAGCCTTTGATAGCAGCCTCTTAACGGCCGTTGACAAAATGCTCATCGGCCTCCAGAAGCTCAAGGATGTGCCCTCTGCCATCACCTTTGATGGATTGCTGTCGAGGAGTGATGAGTTCTTCTCTCGCGGTATTAAGGCTGTCCATCTCACCGAGATCACCACCGCACTGGAGAAGGTTCTTGATCAATTGCACTGCCTGCAAGACCATTCCGCTGGCGGCCTCTCCGTTGCTGCCGCACTGGTCACTAGTATCTTGCCTATCGCCAACAGATACTACCAAATCTGCCGGGATCTGGCCGATCGGTTCATTGCCGTCCATCGCGAGATCTGTAAGACATCCTACATCCTGACCAAGACCTTCAAGCAAGTCGCCTCCGAAGGCTTCTGCAGTCCTGCCGAAGCATCTCAAGATCAAAGCAAGGAGGGCCAGATGGAAAGTGGAACAGGTCTCGGCGAAGGTGAAGGCGCGGAAGACATCAGCAAAGATGTTGGAGATGACGAAGATCTGTCTGAATTGGCGCAACAAGAGAACAAGAAAGAGGACGGTGATGATGAAATGGACGATTCCAAGGATGCTGTCAACATGGATCAGGAAGACTTGGAAGGTGATGCCGAGGACCGCAAGGACGATGAGGAGGAGAACGACGACAGTGCCGACGAAGGAGACGACGATATCGACGAAGAGACGGGAAGCGTCGATGACCTTGATCCAGGTGCTGTGGACGAAAAGCTCTGGGACGGTGGTAATGATGAGCAGCAGAAAGATACCGAAAACGAAGAAGGAAAGGGCCAATCAGAGGCCGAGCAACAAGCTGCTGCTCAGGAAGAGAAGGGCGACAAGGATGGTGAAAAGGGCGAAGAGAAGCAAAAGGAAGGAGAGGAAGAGGAAGAAGAAACGGAAGATGAAGAAGCCCCCGAAGACGAGGGCGAGGCAGTTGGCCGTGAGGAAATGGACGTCACCGATCCTCAAGCGAAGGAAGAAGAAACACTTGAACTTCCCGAGGAAATGCAACTTGATGATGGTGAAGGCAAGGATGACAATGGCGAAGATGACGATGATATGGATGATCTTGACGATGATTTCGGTCCTGCCCCCGAAGAAGAAGGGAAGGTCGACGATGCCGATGATAATGCCGGCGAAGAAGACGCCGAGGCGGCCCCAGAGGATCAAGTACCAGGCGAGGAAGATGAAGAAATGGCCGATGATGCGGAGGATACTAATGAAGGCGAAGCCGGAGAAGAGGAGAAAGAGGAAGCTGGTGGAGAAGATCCCGAGGAGCCTGAGCAAGACGACTTCCTCGCACAGCGCGATGAGGATGATGCCGCAGGTGACAACGTCGCTCCCAGTGAAGCTGTCACTGGCGGGCTCGGAGCCGAGCAAGACCAAAATGAAGAAAAGGGTGCCTCAGGTGACGCTCAGCAGGAAAGCGGCTCGACTGATCCCACTGCCAATGTCGACCAACAGACAGGTGCTGCCAAGGATAGCGAGGAAAGCCAGCCCAGCCGGGACGCTGCTGGCGGCGAAGATCACGGGCCAGATGAACCTCAGATGCAGGCATTCAAGAAGCTCGGTGATATCCTTGAGCAATGGCATCGACGACAAAAGGAGATCCTCAATCCGTCCCAAGAGGATGAGGAATCCCAGCCTATGCCCCAAGACACCGACATGGCCGACGCGGACTTCGAGCACCTAAAGGATGACGACGATGCCGCAGACACCCAGGCCCTTGGACAAGCAAACGACGATCAAACGCAAGCCCTTGACCAAAGCAAGGGTGTGGAGTCCGACATCAAGCCTGGTGAGAACGATGTTCTCCCAGATGTGTCGGATGAGCAGCAAGATGCCGTGGACAACCAGCTTGAGGATGAGATGCAAATCGACCGCGAGACCGTTCCTACCGAGGGCGAGTCCGCCGGTGCCTTCATTCCTGGCGGTCAATCATCCCACGATCGCGCAGATGGAGCACAAGGCACCGAAGAAGTGGACGAGGAGCTTGACGAAGTCGACTCACAACTCGCAGCGATCCACCTCTCCTCTTCGCTCCCCCCATTAACTCCAGAAGACGAAGCCCGCCGCCTCTGGTCGCACTACGAGTCCGCCACAAATGATCTCTCCCTCTCCCTGACCGAACAACTCCGTCTCATCCTCGCTCCCACAATGGCCACCAAGCTCCGCGGTGACTTCCGCACCGGAAAGCGGCTGAACATCAAGCGTATCATCCCCTACATCGCGTCCCAGTACAAGCGTGACAAGATCTGGATGCGCCGCTCTATCCCCTCAAAGCGCAACTACCAGATCATGCTGGCTGTTGACGACAGCAAGTCCATGCTGGAAAGCGGCAGTGGCCAGCTCGCTTTCGAGACACTCGCCCTCGTTGCGAAGAGTCTGAGCATGCTGGAAGCTGGCGACCTGTGTGTCCTTGGCTTCGGTAACGAAGACCATGTTCGTGTCGCCCATGAGTTCGGAAAGCCCTTCTCCTCTGAGGCTGGCTCCCAGGTCTTCCAGCACTTCAGCTACCAGCAAACTGGTACCAATGTGCGCAAGCTGATCGCCGACTCTATCGCTCTCTTCCGCGAGGCTCGCTGGAAGCGCTCGCCTGGCTCTGGCTCTGCCGATCTCTGGCAGCTTCAGTTGATTATCTCTGATGGTATCTGTGAAGATCATGATACTATTCGCCGTCTTGTTAGACAGGCGCTTGAGGAGCGCATCATGGTTGTCTTCATTATCGTCGATGCTGTCAAGGGTAGCTCCATCCTTGACCTCTCGCAGGCTAGCTTCGAGGCCGATCCTGACTCTGGTGGTGAGATGAAGCTCAAGATGAAGCGATACCTCGAGGACTTCCCCTTCCCTTACTACCTCGTCGTTCGTGATGTGAGCGAATTGCCCTCTGTTTTGGCTACTGCACTCAAGCAGTGGTTCGCTGAAGTTGTGGATGTGTCCTCTTGATACTCCAAAAAATAAAAGGAGTTGGAATTGTCTGTTTTGGAGTTATTTTGTTACATTTCATGGCGTTGGATGATTATACATGTCTTTTTTTTTGTATATGGATGATACCTAGGTAGATCTTAGAGATACATATCAGCTGAATGTACATTTTGACTTGTTTATTCAAATTCCCGTATGTCATTCCCTACAAAGTGGTATGGTATCTCAATGCTAATGCGCTTGGCAAAATTCCCCAGAATGGCCTTATGTATGCTAAAACTACCATCCATACTTGGATCCAGCTTCCTTCTTGTTTCTCCGGCCCGTTGCAAAGCTTTCTTCCAAAGCTTCCTTCTGCGAGCTTGCAACATTGAGCAATTGCTGGAGAGTATGCTTGCCCGGCGCAATGGCGCGCACAGGGTTGTGCTGTGCTCCGGCCAGCTCACCTTGCGCCAGAACCTGGTTTGATGCGTACTCCTCGTTTGTGTTGAACGTACGCACCTGTGACTGTGACGGCATGGCATTTCGACCGAAGAGCTGGCGTCTTTCGGCCTTGGACAAGTTCAGATCATTGGCAATGCTGTCCAAGGACGATGTAGGATTGGTTGATACTGTTGCCGTTGAATGCTCCATGGCGATTGGTGTATGCTCGGCGAGTACTGGGTCAGCTGCTGGTACTTCTTCGCCTTCGGCGTTGTATACCAGCGGCTGGTAGGTTGCTGATGATGCAGGCGTCGGGGCTGGCCGAGAACAGGGCTCGTCCGAGGATAGGGAGAAGAGACTGACTTTGGGTTTTGGTGGTGCAGGTGCGGGTGCAGGTGAAGGTGTAGGGGCAGGGGCAGGGGCTTGCTGTAGAGGCTGAGCAGGTTTCGGCGCTGCTGACGAGGAAGGTGTTGGTTGCTCGGCAATCTTAGTGGTCTTTCTCTTCTTTTGAGGTCGTCCGACGGACAGCGGTCTGAACATCATCGGATTTCCTTGCAGTTTAACCTCCGGTGGGGGTTTCATTGTCTCCGCCGTTGCTTCTGATGCAGTGTCGGTTTTTGAGCCGGGTGCAGGTATGGTGTCCTCCGCATCTCCACCCGCTAGATTTTCGAAGGCGTAATCATTCTTCATCTCTGCATCAGCTGTGCGATCAAATCCAGGGCCTGCTCCTGTCTTGAGACTAAACACTTTTCGTGTTGTCGCCACTGGTTCTTTCTTTTCGGCTGTTCGTTTGGGGGCTGGAAGGAAAGCGTTGAATCCCGAAAGGCCTCCTCCACCCAACCGAGCCTTCTTGCGCGGGCCATCTTCTGTGTCTTCGCCGGATGGGTGTTCAGATTTGATTTCTGGAATCGCGACGCGGATCTTGCCCGGGTTGTTGGGGTCGATCTGGAACCCAGTTTTGGAGCCTGACTTCTTTGCTTTGCTAACCTGGGGTGCGGGTGTAGTGTCTGGCTCGGCGTCTGAGCCTTCGGAGTCGGAGTAGCCTACTAGCACCATGGTGGGAGGGTTATGTTGTTATTGTTTCCTTGGGATTTGAGAGATTGGAGTTGGCGACAAGTTAAATTATTAGACGCCTGGTTTTTCAGGCACCAAATAATTACATAAGCATGTCATCCGAATCTCGATTGAGATGGAAAAGGACAGGACATTACATAGTGGACTAGGGACGGGATGGAATGGACCAAAGAGAAAAATGTCCGAAAACACAGACTCAAACTCACTTTAGACAGTGAAACAGCAGGGATGATCGCATCACTTTGTAACGTCATCGCATCCGGCTTCTCCGCTTCTATGGAGGTTAATAGGATCATACATTGGACAATGGTGTTCATAGACATTTATAGCCACTTGAATGATCTGAATTGAGCATTTTAAATCTGATCTGATATACATAGTAGTTTAGGGATGTACGTATGTATGTAGATAAGTAGAAAATATGAGTGACTTGTGGGAATATTAGAATTGATGATAATACGAGATCAACTTTTCAGATAAATAGAATCTAATAGAGACCAAATCAACTTAATTGAGCAAATAACAGACTTCTAAATCGACATATCAGCTCAATAATTGAGGTGTTCAAGGATTCTCCAAGTTGTTAAAGTCCATAATGAAAGATCAATGCGTCATTCTGGCCGCTGCCCATCCCCACTTAATCCGGACCTCCCATTCCAGCTTTCCTTTCCCCATCCCACCCAACCCCAATGGCCCCAAAGCCTGTCTAATCTTCTCTCCATGCCGAGTCTAGGTGGTCTACTGAAGAAGAGGCGAACGAAGGATTCGCAAGATCTAGGGAAACCAGATTCTCAGAACCACGACGGTTCAGGCGCATCCATGCAACCCGCTTCACACGCTTCGCCCCAGCACTCGGGTACGGGTACACACGAGAATGCCGCCAGTATCGACAACATTATACACCAGGAGCAGGCGAAGCAGGAGCGTGTTACAAAGGGAAAGTACTCTCAGGAGGACTTCGAGCTCCAGCGCACCTTGGGAACGGGCAGCTTCGGCCGTGTGCACCTAGTGCAGTCTAACCACAATCATCGCTTCTATGCGATGAAAGTGTTGAAGAAGGCCCAGGTGGTAAAGATGAAGCAAATTGAGCACACAAATGACGAGCGCCGCATGTTAAATCGTGTCCGCCATCCATTCCTCGTTACCTTATGGGGAACCTGGCAGGATTCCCGAAACCTCTATATGGTCATGGACTTTGTGGAGGGGGGTGAATTGTTCAGCCTCCTGCGCAAATCACAAGTGAGTGATCCATGACCACTTCCTTCCGTCTTGCGTGTGAAACAAAGAACTCATTTGTCATTAGCGATTCCCGAACCCGGTAGCCAAATTCTATGCCGCGGAGGTTACCCTAGCGCTGGAGTATTTGCACGCACACCAGATCATATATCGTGACTTGAAGCCAGAAAACCTTCTGTTGGACCGTCATGGCCATCTGAAGATCACAGATTTTGGGTTTGCTAAGGACGTGCCGGATATTACGTGGACACTATGTGGTACCCCCGACTACCTAGCACCCGAGGTTGTCTCTTCCAAGGGATATAACAAATCAGTTGACTGGTAAGCTTGCTTTGAATGCTTCCGGCGAATTGTTCTGACTGTCTGAAGGTGGTCATTGGGAATCTTAATCTTTGAAATGCTGTGTGGATTCACTCCCTTCTGGGACAGCGGCTCTCCAGTCAAGATCTACGAGAATATCTTGCGGGGCAAAGTCAAGTATCCTCCATACTTGCACACCGACGCGGTGGATCTTCTCTCTCAGCTGATCACATCCGACCTCACCAAGCGCCTCGGAAACTTGCACGGTGGCCCCAGTGATGTCAAGAACCATGCCTGGTTCGCCGAGGTCACTTGGGACCGACTAGCTCGTAAGGATATCGACGCGCCATATATCCCGCCTATTCGCGGTGGGCAAGGCGATGCAAGCCAATATGACAAGTATCCGGAGGAAACAGAGCACTATGGCCAGGAAGGAGAGGATGCGTATGTACCTTTTTCCACACCAACCGCACACCTGACTAACTCATTCCAGATATGGCCACCTTTTCCCCGACTTCTAAGGTGCTTGTATGATTTTATGACGCGACGAAAAGTCCTCTGGGGGAGGGCCGGAACTGATTGACCTCGGGAGGAGTCGTGAAAAACCAGGAGCCATTATATGAAAATCCCATACTTTTCTATATGCACATCATTTTCTTAGCAATTACAATCGAATTTCCTTGTTTTTTTTTTTTTTCTTCTTTCAATCGTTTGCTCGATATACAAATGGATTCGTCGTGAACCCTGTTCTATTCCCAATCTCCAACCACTGGGGCACAAAAAGCCACGCCCATATTATACACGGGCTACCAGGCCGCTTCTATCGTACAGTAGTTCATTCACAGAAGTGTGTGTTTGTGTCTTTTGCTTCTTGCTTCGTCCAATATCCTTGCCTTCTTCTGATTCGAGGATTGATCGATTTAGCCCATGATGCCGCCGCCGCCCTCGGGCATGCCGGTAGCCATGGAGGCAATGGCAGCAGCATCCTGACCACCGAGACGCTTGGTCTCCACACCGACACGGGCGATGTAGGTCTTGCTTGTGGTGTTCCACATGGCGATGTACTTTTCCATGCAGCTAGACAGACAGGTGTTCTCCTTGGCCGAGAGCGAAGTACCGGGGGTGGGAACGCAAGCCTTGAAGCAGTGCTTGTTGATTTTCTGGGGTTGTTGTCAGTTCGTTGCTGAATTTGGATATCAAGGGTGGTGACGTACTCCGATCAAGGAGCGGGCGTTGGACATGGCGGCCTCCTGCTGGAGCTGGCGCATGACTGCTGCCTTGATCTCCTCAGAGGTCTGGATGGGAGCGGCGGAGCCGGAACCGAAAAGCGACGACATTATGAGAGAGTTAGATAGGTGGAAAAGGTGCAAATGAGATGGGGTTGAATTGGATTGAATCGAAGAAAGTCGGCGGACTTCAGGATCTGAGGTACAGGGTTGTGGCTGGTGTATTAGCTGCGCCACATTCGATGTGGACACCTTAGCATAACAAGTTGTATACTTCACCTCCTTGTCTCCGCGCCTCAAGAACTTCGCCTATTCACTCTTTCTTGTCGCCTCTCCTCGACTTTCTTACGGCTTTTCTCTTCTTTCCTACTCGCTGGGTTTTCGGGTCCTGGTGACACCGTACCCCGTCCATCCCACCTCCAGTCTATCTTTGAAACACTCTGGGCTCGCTCCCCTCCATTGAGCCCTAATTCAATTCCACAATGCGTCTTCCGTCTATTTCCTCGCTTCTCTGCTTCGCGGGCCTGGTTGCCTTACCCGTGAATGCCTACGACGACCCGAATATCAAAAGCATCCCCGTATGTGCTCAATGTTGATTCCGTTTCAAGCCGAGGTACTGACTTTGGACGCCTATTAGCTTCGCACCCACAGCCTCTCTCCGGTATGATTGTATCCTGAGTTCAGCTTGTCTGCGACTTCCGAAAATAAGCTGCGCATAGCTCGTGCTCCGAGGAGGAACATCAGTATTGACCGCTATTAACAGCCATACCTCGATTCGGATTTCCAAAGCCGCTGGTTCGACTTCGGAGGAGATACAGTAATCCGCGCTGATAAGTAAGGATATTCCGGGACTGTCAAGTGGAATTTCACATGGGCGCCAGTGCTGATTTGCACCTTTGTGTTTAGATACGTCCGCCTCACGGCCGACCGGCCGTCGCAGCAAGGATGGATCGCCTCCCGCGTGCCTCTGACTGCAACCAATTGGCAGGTAAATACACGGCCCCCGCGAATCGAAATGCGCCAAAGCTCACGTATGTCCCTGCTAGATTGAGCTCGAGTTCGAGATCCACGGCTCCGGCAACTTGCATGGTGATGGATTTGCGCTCTGGCTCACCAAGGAGCGCGCCACGCAGGGTCCTGTTTTCGGTTCGACAGATAAATTCGAGGGTCTCGGTATCTTCTTTGACACCTATAAGAACAACCGCCCCGGTGTTTCGTTCCCTTACGTCATGGCCATGATGGGTGATGGGAAGACCACCTACGACCAGGCGCACGACGGCAAGGCGAACGAGTTGGCCGGCTGCTCTGTGAGTTCACATTGATTCGCGGATGATTTGAATATGGCTAATTGTTCACAGGCTCGTGGTCTCCGCAGCGCCCCCGTCCCCACCAAAGCCCGCCTTACCTACTTCCAGGACAAGTCCCTGTCCCTGGAGCTGCAGTACAAGAGCGAAGACTCGTGGACCGAATGTTTCAGTCTTTCCGCCGAAGATTCCAACATCGCCATCCCCTCCGTCGCATACTTGGGTCTCTCTGCCGAAACCGGCGAGCTGAGCGACAACCACGATATCATCTCCCTCAAGGCTGAGAACCTATACGCCCTTAACCGCGGCAATAACAACAAAGGCAAGACCACGGAAGACCGGTCCAAGAGCCGCGGTCGCTCTTCCCCCAGGCCCGTCAAGGAGAAGAGTAGCTGGAGTTGGTTCCTCTTCAAGACTGTGCTGTTCTTTGCCGTTATTGTTGGTGGTTACTTTGGCTGGACAGTCTACCGGACCAAGGCCCGGTCATCGCGTTTCTAAATTTACGTTGTATGGATATTTGGTAAAGCACAGGATTTCAACCTTTCATCTGTGCGATTCAAGTTGGGTCTCTGGGTTTGCCCAGTATCTGATTGAAAGGGATCTTGCATACATAGCCCCTTTGAAGCTCTTCTTTTTACTCTGATCTACGTTCAGCTCCCACTACAGTTCTTGCTATCTTTTCTGTTCATCCTTGAAATGAATTAAAGTCATGATCATTCAAACATGCTCTAGTATGCAGCATGGTGCTTGGGGTATCAATAGTCTAGTACAAGTAACAAATCAAGACGCCGCCCAATGTACACTCCATCTCATCATTTCTGCCGTTCTCTCTCCTCGCTCCACATGCGGTCCACAATCTGAAAGACCTCCGTAACACTGCGCATGACAACATCATCAATTCCAAGCGCACCATACCGATGCTGGATCTTATCGGGATGCCAGCGAATGCGCTCCGCCTTAAGCGTGCCGAGTAACTCGGCCGGCGCCGGAGCATGACGCATGAACTCTTCGACAGCCTGCGGCCGAACATCAGCCCTCCTCCCAGACCGAACAGGCCAGAAGATCAGGTTGCGTAGCGGCTTGGGAGCAGGCCCCTCCGCAGCCTTCCCGATAGTCTCCCAGCTCTTCAAATACTCGGCCCAGGGCACACCCCACTCGGTCTTGGCTCTTTTGCGCTCCGACCCTCGCCGCAGACTGTCTTCCATGGCGCGTTCAAACTCCTCCCTCCCAGCCTGCGCATTCCGTTGCGCTTCTTCCTTCCTTTTCTGCTGCCGCTCAGCCCGCAGACGCTCCTGCTCAGCTAGCATGCCCTCACGAGTCCGCTCCCACATCCGGCGACGCACATAATCCACGTATTCGTCCTCCGTCATCTGCTCCAGCTCGCCCTCCGGGCCCCGTTGTACGTCCGGGACGCGGTAATTGTGGATGGGCTGCCCGTAGACAGATTCCCAGTATGCGGCGCCTTCGTCATCGCCAAGCGCGTCAAACAGGGATTCTCGGAAGGTGTCGGTTGTCGAACCGAAGGGGTTTTGAGCTGTTGGGTCGCTCTGGTCCTCGCGACAGTGTCGCTTGGAGGATTCGCCGTCTCGCGTCCGCGATTTGTGACGGTGCGTCCGTTTTCGGTGAGGGCGACTTCCATCTTTAAAGCGAAATTCCCGGCTGTGGCTTGCGCGGGCGTGTTCTTTGGGAGGGGGGTCCGGTTGGTGAGCTTCTCTCCGGTCTTTGGTAGGCTTGGTGGGTTGAGGGTGCTCTGGGGGGTGAGAACCCCCGGGCCCCTCAGCAGGTGAGGAGTTTGAGTTCATTGTAAATTTTGATTCAGATGGAGCAACTCCAGTTGGCAGATCTCATTGTTTGGGTTGTTGAGTAGAAGCATTAAGAGTACGGAGTATCCAAAAAGTAAATGAGACCTTATCTGGAAACCTCGGAGATAAGATGTCTTAGTCATCCATCTTATCTCCACCCCCAGCAGGCATCTCCAAGACACATAGACCTGAAAGGATGCAGCATCGATTTGAGGACATCGATCTGGAGAAAATCAATCTGAAGATATAGATCTCAAAGATATAGACCCCGAAAGAAACAGATCTGAAGAAATAGGTCTGAGGATATAGTCCTATGACCTATAGATCCGAAGACATAGATTCGAAGGACATAGATCTGAAAAAAGACGCCTAAAAAGACATCTGAAGAGAGATCTTAAAACGGCATCAAAAAGAATATATACGAGAATATAAGAAATACAGGTCCAGGACAGAGCTCCCAGACGATCATCGAGTCTTCATCTTCATCCATGTGTGAGTGAGGTGGCAACATTGAAGTCAATGACCATATATATAGATATTATCTTACGCTTCAGGACCAGTAGACCTTAGCCTCTCCGCCCCCCGGACTGCTCGTGAGATCTCTCTCAACTGAACAGGATGAAGCTTAAGGTCTTGCTCTGGAGGGTTTGGTTGGCGACAAAATGCCTCCTCAAACTTGTTCCATATCCACAGATATGTAGAGGCTGAGGGGTTGTGAACACACCACAGTGACCTGGGCATCGGTGATGGGGATATGAGGATGAAGATGTACGCAAAGAAGAGAAGGGACGTAGGAATGAGGAAGAAGTGATGAAAATAAGATGGACTTTGGTAAGGGACGCGCCTTCCCAAAACTCGCCCTTGACATAACTTCTTGGGTCACGGCGTACGTCTCCATTTTGAGTGAAGACCATGCGCCAAACGCCAGCTCGGAGTTTGGTTGGCACATTGGTAGGTATTTCGCCCCGGGGGATCCGCAAAGATAATCCTCTTCTTCGGCCCCGTAGTGTTGCTGATTCTCATTTCGTCGACCACAAGGAAAGTTCGGGGTATCATGGGGGCGATCCGGATTGTCGAATGTTCTTCCTGACTGAGGCCTTGTTTGTATCAACATGCCTAAATTCTATATTTTGCGCCTAATTCTTTCTATCCTTCTAGCTACAGCACCAATAAGAGTTCAAAATACCTAAAACGTAAGTACACCTTGAAAGACTACTAAAAAGGTCTACTAACGAGACTACCAAAGAGACATGATAAAGGACTACATACCTACATGCATACCTATATAGTAGTATTCTTTTGGAGTATCCTGCCCAGGTGGATATCAACCTTCGTCTGGTTTGAGATAAGGTTATTCCAAGTGGGTCACTTTAGTGGGTCATTAATCACGTGGTACAGGGATTCCAATATGGGTATACAGTACCTATGTACCCAGGTATTAGCCACCCGAGGTTCTCTGAGAATCCCATACAAGCTTGATTGAATGTTGAATGCTCATACTTGAATAAGGTAAAAGCTGCAATATGCCTGTACAACGCCATTCCCTAACCCGAAGTCCAAGCCCCCGCCCCGAACGCAATTCCATGCCCGAAAGAGCAGAAAATCAAATACGATAATGTGCCATATTCTTCTTGATCTCATCCACAATCTCCACGGCCTCATTTGTACTCCTTGCCTCAAAGTCATAGCGCTTCTGCTCCGTGGCATCATTGCCGCGCACGATCATCACCCGGAAGCTCTTGGGGTGCCGTCGGCTGACCTTGGATCCGATCACGTCGCTGAAGCTGATCGACCGGGTCTTACCGCCGGACGCCGTTTTGCCCGTGTCGCCAGGCACGATATGCATATAATCATTTTCAAAGGTGAGGATCCTATGGTTGGATGCTGTGAAAGACATGGGTTGTTTGCGGAACACGTGGTACCGGCGGTAATATCCACCTAGGTGGTCTTGCTTTTGAGAAGAGGAGGGCAACATGCGCTGGGCACCCTTCTTGGCTTCCTTTTTGCTCTTCTTGGAGGTTGTCGGGTCGGCGGTATCCACCATTAAAGGCGCGTTTGGTGATGAGCTGCCTGGTGAGGTTCCGAGGGCGAGGGGGCCGCCGCCGAAGCGACGCCGCACCAGATCAAGTTCTGTGATGCTGCCCAATGCCTCCACTGTGCGGTCAAGTGGTGCAATCGTGTTCGACCCCATCACCTTCAAGAGGTAGTTGCCCTTATCCTGGCCCCATCGTTTGCAAACAGTGTCCAGGATCTCGGCTATATAGCTGTCGGTAGATGTGTTGATGGTCATGACATGTGCGGAAGCCTCCATGTTGATGAAGCGAATCTTCAATGTCTTAGAGACACCAAGACGGGGAGTGGCATGCGAGATAGGTACCACGGGGCGGTCAGCGGGAGTAAGAGTGCTGTGGTTGAGCGCAGACGAGAATGGCTGGCCTAGGATGGGGTTCGCTCGGGCTGGTGTGGTCTGAGGGGTCTTTTTCTGTGCAGCAGGTTGAGTCCCAGGTACTGCAAGACTTGCCGGCTGATCTGCCTCTTCTGACCCAATGCTTGAGCTAAATTGTGGGTATAGCCGCTCATTCTCCTCAAACTCCGATTCCGATGCTTCAACCAGTGCGAATTCATCGTACGGCTTGCCCCTTGATCGTCCTCGGGACTTGGCAGATTGGTTGTTATTTGACGTAAAATCTGTCATTGGAAGTGTCCGCCCAAGCGCTGGGAAGTCATATTCCACTTCACCATCGTCGACCATTCGTAGCGTCCATCGGTTAACGGTCAAATTTTTGCGATCAATTGCTGGACCGCGAGCATCCGCCGAGTATTTCCATAGGGCAAGACCAATGGTCTCAGCGACAGTTACTTGTGCGGGCTGCTCTGCAAGCTTAGACTCGCGTGTAAGTGGCAGATCCAGCGGGTCTTCAGGGTCGCTTGAAAAGGGAACGTAGATCTTCAAATACAACGGGTCCTCTTGACCTCGCCCAGAGAGCACCATGAATTTATCCACTGGATTGCTTGGTGCTCGCTTTCGGGACGTAAGCTGGCTGGTCAATAAGCTGACCGGCTGTATCATGCTGATAGGCCGTGGCGGGGGGAGATCTTGCAATGCAGGAGCCGGAGTGCGATGTTTGCGCGGTGAAGTATTCTGTGGCCCTGTACCGGTGGGCAACTTGTTCATCATAGCCATGGGCGAGGACAAATTCAAACCACCCGCCACGCCTGCCAGCAGCAAGGAGCCAGATCCAGCCGTATTGTCAAAGTCAGAAGAAAGTGCGGACCCAACAGACTCAGCACCGGAATCCTCGTCTTCGTCCTCCTCGTGGAGTTCCCCGAGGGCCAGGCTCTCTGCGCCTCGACTTCCAGTTCGCTCACGCCGTCTGCGCGAATACTCAACAATCTGATCGCTTGCGGAGAATTGGACTTGACCTTGTTTGTAGCCTCTAAGGTCCATTTCGTTATCCGTCGACAGATCACTGCTAGTAGTTGTATCACGACGGGGGCGTGGTTTTACTTGGCGGTGTTGATTCGCAAGGTTTTGGGTTGATGCAGATGTGATCATCACTTCTGGCCGTTCCTTCTGGTCCCCAGAACGCATTGGAGAAGAGTCGGCTCGGTCACGGTGGATAGGCATCTTGTCGAATTTGATCTGATCAACAGCACTGTTCTTTGTTAGATAGGGAAGTAGAATACCACACAAAAATCCACCGACCTGCCAACGTTGTCCCCATCGTCGTCGCTGTCATCACTCAGGTCGCTGCTATCGTCGTCCTCTGCTTCCGCCTGCCTCTGGACCTCTTGTTGCCTTTCCCGTCGAGTTTTCTTCTTTCCGCCGCGTGCGTGATGCCGCCGCGCGGTCATGTCCGTATGGCTCTTGCCGGTCACCATGCCACCATCATCCTCGCCGTCTTCCAGACCGAGGCCTTGCAATTCGTGGCGCTGGGGATTTGCGTTTCGTTCTGCTAGTCTGTAATATTCGGACGACACGTTCGCCGTTGTTGGAATCGGTGGGGAGTAAGTGCGCTTCAGGTGGGAGGAGCTGAGTGTGTTGGGATACGCGGCGGCGGTCGACCAGCCCGCCGCGCGGAAGCCAGGTGTATTCAGGACGGAGTCATTGACGTTGATAAGTCGGTCCCCGATTCCATCTTTGATCGTCGAGAGATATGAGGAGCGTAATTGCCAGATCGTAAAGCTATGCTCGGGTTAGTCCTTGGAGACCTTCCGCGGCGATTTGAGGACCGGTCTGCAGTTCCGGACGCGACTTACTCTTCATTGTGAAGAAGAGACATCTTCTCGGCTTTCCCAAGGACATATGTGTGTAGTACCTCAGGAGTGTGCTGGGCAGGAGCGACCGAGGTCTGGATTTACAGCACCTCGAGCCTAAGATCGCATGCTCGGGGGAATAAAGGGACGGATAAAAGCGAATGAGACTAGCTCATACAGGACCAGCCTGGAAAAAGATCAAAAGATAAAGATATCAAGAACGGAGAGAAAGGAGAGGAAGGGGAGTTGTATGCCAGAAGCAAGAGAGGGAACTTGGGTTCTCCGCAGATCATTTCCCCACCAAGGGGTCACACTCCCAACTTCTCAACTACATCGATGTCTACAGGTATGTACAACACTTGACGGGTCAATTATTACTACCTAGATGGCTATGCCCTCAATCTCGAGGAATGTTGCGAATTACTTTTGCCCATGGAACGTATTCTATTACTATGTAATACCATGGGTGGCTGATAAGCATTGAGATTCAAATAACCGAGCGAGACTAAGATCCTCGAATATCCTCGCGATTGTGCCTAGAAAGAAAAAACAACAGTCTCTCCAATGCCAGTGAGCTGATTGGCTGCCTCCAATGCCTCCTTCCATTGATCCAGACCAAATTGGCCGACAACATAGCATCCGTCCTCTTCTTTCAGGCGAAGATTCCCTTTCTCTACCATCTTGATCAGTGCAAGAACATCCTTTCGCTCATGCATCCAGTTTCCTTTCAACGTGATATTGCAACGTGTGACGAAGAGATTTGGAATCTCAAGCTCGTCATAGGCACCCATCAGACTCACCCGGCCTCCAGTTCTGAGCGACATAATACCGGATTTGAGATGCAGGGATCCTCGGGCTCCTGGAGGAGAAATGTCGAGGAAGGCATCCATCGGACCAAACGTGTTAATGTTGCGGACATCTTTTGTACGGTTGCCCGTCCAGGTTATCGTGGAGATCCTTTCGCAAGAACCGTTGTGAGTGTGGGATAGAATCTGATTGAGCTGTACCAGCTTAGCATCATTGTGACAACAGGCTACAACTTTTGCACCTAGTATCCAGTTAGCTTAAATTCTTGATTATCAAGGGACCTCTTTGGAGGCCAAGAAATATATTACCTATAGCCAAAGCAACCATGCATGCAGCAACGCCGTTTGGATAAGTGGCCGGAGAAATCAAGACCGTTTCACCGGGCTTCACATCAATGCTAGACAGTCCACCGAACGGCCTGAGGAAGGTGGCAATCGCGCAAAGTTGTGCTGGGGTATATGCAAAGCCCCATTTCCTCGGATCTCCCATCAACTTAGCCTCATCCAAAGGATAGCAGTTCTCAAGCGGTGCTCTCATGAATTCGGCATATGAACCGTCTGCAAAGCCGCTAGAGACTGTGATCTCCTTACTCTGAGGGTCAAAGCCATGATATACAGGATTGCAAAAACGAATCGTCTCCGGGCTATCTCTTCCTTTCATCACCGAGTCAAAGAAGACTAGTTGGCCAATCCTCAAAGCGGTTGCATCGTCGCCGACCCGACTCACACGGGCAATTGCACTTGAGCCGGGAATAAATGGCTGTTCGTGGGGAGATCTCCCAGGGTTGTAAAATTCAAAGCCAAGTTTGCTGTAAGAGTGGAGCGGCGTTGCGAGGATACGCAGAAGAACGCTTCCTGGTAGTATGGACGGGATGGGAACCTGTTCGACTTGGGGTTCATTAAATGGGGCAGGCCTAAGAATGAGAGCGTTATGCATGGTCTGAACGCTCGGAAGAAGCTTTCTGTACGGGATGCTTGAACGCTGGGTGTCCGGAGAACCTGTAGAAAGACAGTTGAGTCTTTAGATTCATGATGAGCGATAACACTTCGACCTACCTGATGTGACATCGTCAGAGTCACCAGATTCAGAGACAGCACTCATCTTGGCATGCAGGAGCAGGTCTGCATAGAATAGGAGTCGATATAGCAAGAGCTGAAATAATAGAGATGGAAGGCCTGAAAATAAAAGAGCTCAGCACACCCAATGGAGAAGAAAAAGTCTTAAGACATGTCAAGATGTAAACAACAATTAAATTGTTGTGCTCAGAGTATCAGATTGGAATGCCCCAACACCATTAAAACGCATGCTGCTTAACAAAAAAAAATAATATGTTACAAAATTGATCATCTCTCAAGCCTTGGCCTTGGCCCTACTCTTACGAGCCTTCTTCGGCTTTTCCTCATCGGCATCAACATCATCATCGGCCTTCTTCGTCTTCTTGCCCTTGGCCGGCGCCTTCTTTTTCTTAGGCAAGCTCACATACTTGTCCTTCTTCAGATCAAGTTCTTCCTCGTCCTCATTCTTGATCTCTTCAACAACTTCTTCTTCATCGGACCCTTCAAGGGCATCTTCAATATCAGGTTTCTCCTTCTTTGCCTGCTTAGGTGCCACGACATTGCTGGCCTTCATGAATGGCATGGGATGCGAACGCGAGTTGTACAGGCGTGTGAAAGTGGCTTTGGTCTGTGTCTCAAGTTTGATCTTAGACTCGTCCATTGGGCCTAGTCCTAGTTCAACCATGGAATCGAAGTCCTCGCGAGTGAGATAGTATTCATCCATGAGATCAATGACCGAGTCAACACAATCCTTGCCTTCGTCCATCATTCGGCGGATCATCTTCTCCTGGAGCAAGGGCATGTACTGCTGACGGATTTCGTCGCGGTTACCTGTGGTCCGAAGACGCATGTGGCCCTGTATTTCCTTGACGTATCGGGATAGTTTGCCTGGAGAATAAATCAGTTAGGAAGTTTATAGAGACGGTTGTGAGATCCTCAAGACATACCTTGTTTGCTGTTGTTGCCCAGCCAGCTAGTAAATGCAGGCCGCTCATTGAAGTTACCGTACTGGAAGCTAGCTGGCCGCACAAAGCTGAAAATGGCATGGGTGGGCATAAGACTCCACTGCTGCTGGGTGCCGTGGATCATGCGGTCGACGAGGTCACCATCACTGATACTCGAGGCGGCATTATCCATCAATTCAAGTGACTTCAGTCGCTGTTCCTTGCCTTGATATTTGCCCGCAAGAGCAGGTTTGGTTTTGAGGTAGTTCTCCTGAAGCATCAGGTAGCTGAATTCGTGGTCGTTGAAATAAAGCTCGACTTTGTCATTCAGGGTAGAAGTGGAACTCGGGGAAAACATCTGGGCGCTGAGAATTTTGCTGACAATATCCCAGGGCTTGAGGATGATATTCTTCTCCCACGACTTTGACATTTGCTTGCCTTCGTCATAATTGAGTCCCTTTTGGTCCAGTCTTGCGGTGGAAAGCATGTTGATGACCTGGCGGATATCGGCATGTGTTCCTTCGATGAGGCCATCAAGTACAGGAGGCGGAATCTTAAGGCCTTCTCGGAAACAAATAGTGGACAGTCTTGCCCGAATTTGCTCAGCAGTCGGGCGTCTGAACGGCACGTCATAGGTGATGAAGTCGAAAGGTTTCATCTTTTGAATCTTTCGCTCATTGCAGATAAGAATGATTGGAATCTTGGTCTTCTTGACGATGGCTGCGACAGCTCCGACACCTCCACGATCACCAGCAGACATACCATCAACCTCATCCATGATGAGTACGAGCTTTCTCTTTTCACTCTCCACTTGCTTGCCGTGTCCGGCGAAATATCCTTGCAATGATGTTGTATCTAGCACACCCAAGGTAGAGCTCTCAACCAGCTTCTTACTTCTGGTGTCACTAGCGTTGGTTTCCACGACATCGAATCCTTCCAGCTTCGCCACAAGATGGGCTGCTGTAGTTTTGCCGATTCCTGGGGGACCGTGAATAATGACGGCACGATATATCCCCGAGCCGTCTTTACCACCCTTTTTGAAATCGGCTTGGGCACTAGCATGCCAGTTCCGCAGCCAGGTTTGGGTCTTTTCCACAGCACCCTTATTACCACAGATCATACTGATCGATGTTGGGGCATACTTCGTGGTCCAAAGATCGCCAGATGATGCATGCTGTGGGCTTGGTGGGGTCTGAGACGCGGTGGCAGCGGTCTTGGTCTTGGATGCTTGAGCCATGGCCGTCTTTCGTTTCTGCTCTTCTCGTTTCTTCTCTTCTGCATCAATTTCGGCTGCCATAGCACGGACCTTGGCCTCGTCGGCTTTCAGCTTCTCGGCGTACTTTTCGGCAGCCTTCCCATCACCGCCGTTGGCAGGCAATCGTCGAATCAATTCAAACAGACCGTCCTCATTGATGGTCTTGATCTTGTGCTTCGCAATGGTCTCAAGCTTCTTTGGGCCGGCGTCAGCTCCGAGGACCACATAGCTCGTTTTAGAACTAGGAGCCCCCACAACTTTGCCACCATACTTCTTCACCAATTGCGCACCCTCTTCGCGACCGAGGGATTCCAAAACACCGGTGAAAACAAACGACAACCCAGCAAGGCAGTTTTCTTCCCCAACGGGCATTTCCTTAGTCCCAGTCATTGCAGGGTCCCGGCTTTGTTGCGCTCCGAACTTGAATTTCTTTGGTTCTCCCTGAGGAGGTTCTGGAGCGTCAATCGTAGGAATGCTGTCGAAGATATTTTGAAGCTCTTTGCTCTCTGGTTTGTCCTCCTTTTTAGCCTTTTTAGGGCTAGCCTTTTGCCTCTTTGCAGCTGGCGATGCCGCAGCCTTGGCCTTCGGGGCTGCCTTCTTTGTTTCCTTTTTGGGTTCTTGGTAGTCGCCATCTTCATCCTGGTCGATGAGAGCTTCCGACTTGCGCTTGCGGCCAGGTCGAGCCTTCGGGGCAGGAATCTTGGGGAGATCTTCCATGACCACATCATCCTCGTCATCGCGTGAAGATTGCTCCTTCTGCGTGCTCTTCGATGCTGCGGCGGCTGGTCTCACCTCAAGCATTTCGAAGTCACTGTCCTCGTCGCTATCATCTCCAGCCACATAAGCATCGTCTCCGCCACCGGCCTTTCCATATTCAGTTGCAAAGATGTCATCAGCTCCCAGTTTTTCATCTTCAAGAACCTTTGTGGCTTGCTTTGTTGATCCCCGTGTAGTGGTTCGTCCTTTGCTGGCAGGCTCTTCCACGGTCTTCTTGGGGTTGGGGTTTTCGGCAACCACCTTGGCTGTATCGGGCCGAGCTTGCTCGGTCGTTTTCGTAGGTCGCGCCTTCTTCTTACTGGAGGCAAAATATTCGGAGGAGGTTGTAGGTTCTTCCTTAGTTTCTTTGGGCTTCCTGCAAAGAAAGTTCATCAGTCAAATTATACGAGACGTTTCAAAGCGATGGACATACGGTTGACTGTTGGATTTCGCTTTGGTAGCGGGTGCTTTGATTGGCGCTACAGCTTCTTCTTCGTCACTGTCATCCACAACTTTCCTGCTGCCTGTTCTCGCGTTAGACTAGTGGTGCGGGAGTATAGATTATGAAGAGCATACGTCTCTTTCTTGTGACGGAGGAGTCCTGCATTGTTGGATTTGAGGTTAGATTATCATCTCTAGCGACTTAAAGGACGCCAGGGCACATATAAGTGACCGGGACCTCCGTTCATGAGCAAGGCACCAGCTTACCTCTTTTTTGGCCGCGGGCTTCGCGGCGGCGTCGCTGGAGCCTTGACTCGACTTGCCACCAAAGAAATTCCGGATGTCCATAGTGAGCCTCAATTAGTCGCACTTTGGCATAGAACAGCAAATGGGGACTTGATTGAAGACCAATTGAGCTCTTGCCGCAGCGTTTGGTAGATCGCGAACGACGCGCCACACTCCTGGGGACGTGACTGGCTGACGTAAGGCAGTACTTTCTTCTCCTTTGGGACTAGCGTATATTAGCAAAGGTATAGCTGCCCACCTGGGCACCTGAGCAGATCTAGGTACTACTAGTATGAAAACATGAAAAAATTTGCAAAACTCAGGAAAGCACGGGCTGTGCATAACACCTCTAGGGTAGGAGGAGCCAAGCACATCTATAAGATTCTGAGTAAGGGCAAGAGAATTACCTGCCAGGCATACTACATGTGTATGTACTACATAGGTACATATAGTGTAAAACTATTGAGTCGCACAGCGTGCGGGGGTGCATCTCACATTAACAGGATTCTATTTGAATCTACTGTGACAAGAATCTTAGAATAGTCGGCGGCTTATGCGGTCGTAGTCTGGTGGTCTTTTTAGACATCTGGTTATATAGATATTTCCTCCCTTCTCGGTTTGTCGGTTAGACAGCAAAAAAAGGTCAGAAAGTGCTTAATTGTAAAACGGACTTTTCTAAATTGTATGTTTAACCTTCCAATAGTTAACTAATAGTTAACGTATTTCACAAGCGAGCTGCGCACACAAGCGAGCTGCGCACCCCCCCTAACCCATTGAATTTAAATGCATTTATCTCAACCAAAACGCCATTAAATTAAATAAACTAAATTCATCATCTATCTGGACATGTCTCTCTTCTATGTCCCGGCTTCCTACATATTCCACACCCTCGGGGGGGCTTTGTACGCGGTTGTAAAGCCGATTCTCCATGTATGCCGGGACCCGGGGTAGGTGCTTCAAGTGTTTCTACCGGCCGCATAATTAATGCAGATGCTTCCTGAACTGAGAGGCCTTCTTCCGCTGGTATCTGCCTTCGGGATCTAGTGCGCTTTTGCTTCTGCTTCTCATTGGCCGCACGTAATTCGCTCACTTCTTTCTCTAGAAAGGCGGCGGATTGTATAGTGATTTGGCAGGCCTTTAAAACCTGGTTTATCGCGCAATTGAGCGGGCTAGGGGGGCTCCTTGATCTCATACGAAGCAGTGCTTTTATTGAGGAGGCTTGCTTTTGCAATTGCACATAGTTCGAGGGCGTTTTTGGATCCCAATCACTACCCCGGCTGGAAGGGGGGGTAGGGGTTCGAAGCCGAATATCAAGCTTTGAAATCACTCTCTCCGGTGAGAAAGGGACTAAAC
>MLQL01000029.1:0-17636 GCA_002072365.1 Penicillium flavigenum
TTCACAAAATTGTATACCCATTTCTCGCCGACCGAAATAACCGGGGTAGTTCCGCGCTTTTCAAGAAGAAGATTCGCCATTTCTCGTACCATAGAAGGCCGTGGAGCAGATCCTCGGGAATCCATAGAGAGAATCCATTTTTCAAGAGATTCCTCTTCAATCTCTGTTAATTTTTGAGAATTAGCGCGAGAAAACGCGCGAGGAGTGATTCCGTAAAGACGTGTCCGGAGGGTTGACTCGGGCACTTCAAAACGGCGCGCTGCTTCGCGAGTAGCGCTGATTTCTTTATTCTTAATAGCCTGGATAGCTAATAAGATCCTACCCTCTCTCTCTATTGAATTTTTAGAGGATTGAGAGCGAATTGGTGGCATGGTAGATGGTTGAATTGACTAAGTGCTAATTCATGGACGCGTTTTGGGTGGGGTGCGCAGCTGGCTTACATGCGCAGCTCGCTTACCGAATACGTTAACTAACTTAAGTTGGAAATGTTTGCCTGGTTTGTCAGGGCGGCACGCTAGCCGTATATGGACTAGTCCGAGGGAGCTCCCACTTCGCCTGGAAATTTGATGGAATGCGGGCGAACAGCGTTGAAGTCGGAACTCTTGGATTGTCATCTTCGTGCAATATTTTTTTGATATTGACAAGAGATAAAGACCATTTTATACCCTTTTCCCACCCAAACTACAATAAATCACCGCCAATATGCAGGCTCCGGTGGTGGTGATGAGTATGTTACCCCCCATCGAGTTGCTCCCCTTTAAGTGCTAACAGATCATCCAGACACCAATTCCGGCGAGCGCCAGGTTGGCCGGAAAGCACAGATGTCTAACATTACTGCGGCGAAGACGTACGCTACCCCTCGATCCTCCGCTGTTCTCCCCTGACCGATGCTAATTCGATAAACACCAGTGTTGCGGATATCATTCGGTCATGTCTCGGACCCAAGGCGATGTTGAAGATGCTGCTTGACCCTATGGGTGGTATTGTATTGACCAACGATGGCCACGCTATTCTGCGAGAGATCGAAGTGTCGCACCCCGCGGCCAAGAGCATGATCGAGCTCAGCCGTACTCAGGACGAGGAGGTCGGAGATGGTACCACAACAGTCATCATCCTTGGTATGACAAGATTCATTTTGGAAGACCCGATGGCAAATGCTGATATTCCATAGCCGGTGAAATGCTCGCCCAGGCCATCCCCCAGCTCGAACGCAACATCCACCCCGTCGTTATCATCCAGGCTTTCAAGCGTGCCCTCGCCGATGCCCTTCAGATCGTGGAGGAGGTCTCGACACCCGTTGACATTCACGATGACAAGGCCATGTACAGCCTTATCCAGTCCTCCATCGGAACGAAGTTTGTGTCCCGTTGGTCAGAGCTCATGTGCAGCCTCGCATTGAGCGCTGTGCGAACCGTCTCCTTCGACGTTGGTAGTGGAAAGCAGGAAGTCGACATCAAGCGCTACGCCCGTATCGAGAAGGTCCCCGGTGGTCAAATCGAGGACTCTGAGGTGATTGACGGTGTGATGGTCAACAAGGATATCACGCATCCCAAGATGCGTCGCAGAATCGAAAACCCCCGCGTGCTTCTCCTGGATTGCCCCCTGGAGTACAAGAAGGGCGAGTCTCAGACCAACATTGAGATCTCCAAGGAGGATGACTGGAACCGTATTCTCCAGATTGAGGAAGAGCAGGTCAAGCACATGTGCGAAGCCATTCTGGCGTTCAAGCCTGACGTTGTTATCACTGAGAAGGGTGTTTCCGGTAAGAAAGCGGTCTGATTAGGGTGATTGATTGCATGTCTAACCACCGAGCTTTACTAGATCTTGCACAGCACTTCCTGGTGAAGGCCAACATCACAGCCCTCCGCCGTGTGCGAAAGACCGACAACAACCGTATTGCCCGTGCAAGCGGTGCTACCATCGTCAACCGTGTCGATGACATCCAGGAGTCTGATATTGGTACCGGGTGCGGACTGTTCGAGATTGAGAAGATTGGTGATGAGTATTTCACATTCATGCGCAAGTGCAAGTCCCCGAAGGCCTGCACAATTCTGCTGCGCGGCCCTTCCAAGGATATCCTTAACGAGGTTGAGCGCAACTTGCAGGACGCCATGTCCGTTGCTCGCAACGTTATCTTCCACCCTCGTCTGTCTCCCGGCGGTGGTGCTACTGAGATGGCTGTCTCCGTGAAGCTCAGCCAGCTTGCCCGCTCCGTTGAGGGTGTCCAGCAATGGCCATACAAGGCTGTTGCCGACGCTATGGAGGTCATCCCCCGGACATTGGCCCAGAACGCTGGTGCTAGCCCCATCCGTGTGCTTACCAGTCTCCGTGCCAAGCACGTCGAGGGCCACCACACCTGGGGTCTGGATGGCGAGTCTGGCAACTTGGTTGATATGAAGCAGTACGGTGTTTGGGAGCCGGAAGCCGTCAAGCTTCAGAGCATCAAGACTGCGGTCGAGGTAAGGTCCCTACTTTTTTTTTCCATACTACGTTTCACTAACATATCTCTCTCTAGTCCGCATGTCTCCTTCTCCGTGTCGACGACATCTGCAGCGGAAAGTCCGCTCAACAGATTGCCGGCGGTGGCGGCGGTGGCGGCGAGGAATGATTGATAGACGAAAAAGAAAAATGATACTTGGACTCGAGGTCCATACATAATGTTACACGATTTGCCTCACGGCTGTCTTCCTTCTGTATGAATATCCTAGATTCAAAAAAACCAAATCCAGATGGGTATCTTCGTATCGTACACAGCCAGCATTTCAACCCGCCTCCACTAGTCTTCTTCATGGAAAATGACACCAGGAACTTCCTGCTGGGCCACCTGGCCATCCACAGCGCCTCCATCCTGGTCTTTCATATTGACCATCGAGCCCGGGGCAGCCGAGACCTCCATAGGAGTAGTATCATTTTGACCACCATTACCCTTCTTCCCGCGCGCATTCTTCTTCTTCTCCCTCCTGCGCCGATTTTTCTCCGTCTTCTCATCATCCCTGCGCTTCTTCTCCTCTTGTTCTTTCTGCCAAGCCTCATTATTCTTCTCATTATCCACTTCGGACTGCATCAAGCGCAGTCGTTCATACTCCCGCCGCCGACTGGCCTTGTACACGTGGAATTCACCGGAGCCCGCACCGGCCGATGATCCCTGCACATTGGTGACGATCTCCGGCGGCGCCGAGAGGGACGCTACGGTGCGCGGCTTCAGGGTATCCGGTAATTGGATGTCTTTGCTGGGGTCTTTGAAGAGTGTCTGGATCTCGCTGGCGACCTCGGAATGCGGTGTCATGGCGCGGCGTTTTGTCGGCCGCTTGCTGCGTGAATCCGCGCTTGTGGGGATGGATTCTGGGCCTGGTTCGGACATTGTGTGGGTGTTGGGTTGAGGAGAGGTGATGCGACCGCGTGGAATCGGTGGGGTTTGCGTGAGTGGGAGGAATTGGGATCTTCTCCTTTGCACTGCTAGTGAAAGAGGCTTTCCCTGAGACACTAGGTGGCAGCCAATGCTGGTTTAGTGGGTTTTGATTGCTCGAGTGCAGTGGGAAACCTTGGATGGCGAGTAGAAGGTAATAACAAGCTCAAGATGTAGATTTGGGCAACCTTCAACCGTCAGAATAGTCTAACCGCCTTCGGTTAGTGGCATCAGCTCATGGCAGATCGCCCTGTCCAAAGCTGTTTCTTCCTGTGTCGTATATTGTTTAGCTTGGGATACTTATTTCCATATTAATTTGTCTACTAATAATTGCTTATATTCTAGAGACTGTAGCGGCGATATCCAACGTGGCCACTGCAGGAAATTATATAGGCATAGAATGCCAGTTCTTTACATGTTGGAACATGGTTATAGTAATTTCTACCATATCTTGATTCAAAGTGGCCTCCTATTGAAAAATAATTGGCATACCAGGACGAATCCTTGACTGTTTCAAAATTGAAGAACATCCAATCTACTTCTAGTTGGACTCTAGATTCTAACCGTTTTCCTACCGCCGAGTACTCCTAAACGAAGCAATTGACTACGTAGCTAGAACGTCAGGCCCTTTTAGGTCTAGTAGCGTAATGCACATATAAACTAAATTAATTAATTACTTAATCATTCAGACACAGTTATCCAGAAATAAATAGATAAAAATAAAAAGCACAATAGCTAAGTATGCCAGAAGCGTTCTGATTGGCCAGAAAACGGATGATATTCAAAAGGGGTATGACACGCAACGCAACCAAAGGGATCATCTTCTTTGTTTCTTTATTGTTCTTTCCCCAGATGAGAACTTCCATGTCTCACTATTCACTGAGGACAATGAAAGACATATAAACCAATACTCGGAGAAAAGTCAATTGACAGCTTAATAAGACTTTCTTACAACTGTCAGCTTTAAAACCGCGGTAGCATTCTATTCATCCTGCATCCTGCTCTTACAATAACTTCAATTTTAAACTTTCCTATTTTCGAATTGTGATCACATTGAGCAAACGGTTTCTATTTTCTTTGTTCAACTTCCTTTGTTCACTAGTGACCCGAATCTCTGTGCGCTGGTACTACATATGTACTTAACCTTCACTCCACAACCATCAACCTCACACATACACCTCTTTTTTTTCTCTACTTGCATATTGACTACCATCAGTCAAAATGCCCTACCGATTCGGTGAGTACCTTCATCTCACATTTCCATGTCTTCCTACTGCTGTTCTCCTGGTCAATGGATGTATGTCTATTGCGCCAAAGGAGAATCCTGGTTGCACAAAAATATGACGTCGTGCCCTAATTCACAGACATCGTCTGTGTATTCTGGCTTTTTCGACAAAAATGACTCCTTCTCCGGAATTCAAGGAAACGAGAAAGCCTTCATGACATCATAGCTAACTTGATGGTCAGAGATTGCCGCTCAAGGCCGCGCTGGCTGCAAAGCCCCTGATTGTGTTAAAGACAAGGTCAAGATCACCAAGGGTGAATTCCGTGTTGGCACCTGGATTGATGGACCGGACTTCCAGAGCTGGTCCTGGCGCCACTGGTGAGTTCAGCCTTGTGAAGACACATGATGGTCTCAGCATCATTCATGGCTTTTATTCCTGAGTGAAGGATTTCAAATGCTGACCTCATCCAGGGGCTGCTTCACCCCCAAGCAAATTGTCAATGTCAAGAAAGACCTGACTGAGGACTCTGAGGATCCTGATTTCTCTCGCCTCGATGGCTTTGATGAGATGAGCGAGGAGCTCCAGGACAAGATCCGCAAGGCCATCGAAGTGGGCCACGTCGAAGATGAGGAATGGCGAGGCGTAAGTTCATCTTCCTCGATCTACAAAGACTGTGTATCAATCGGCTAATACTGCATAGGATCTTCAATGCAACCGCCCCGGAAGCGTCGGCATGCGTGTCAAGGCTAGCAAGGCCAAGGCCAAGGAGGTTCGTGGATTCCATTTTGTATCCACATGTCATATGTGATACTAATCTTACTCCCAGGCCAAGGACGCTGAGAAGTCCTCTCCTGGCAAGAAGCATGGTCTGACCGATTCCGAGAATGCGGCAGAGGAGCCCGCCAAGAAGAAGCAGACCCGTGCTAAGAAAGCTGCCGATGATGATGAGGCCATCGCTGATGCGGCCGTCGTTGAGAACGAGGCCAACATGGGCAAGAAGCGTGGCCGTGGCCGTCCCCGCAAGAACACTTCTGAGGACCAAGTTGCTGCCGCTGATGTCAAGGTCGAGCCCAAGAAGCCTGGCCGTCCTCGCAAGAAGTCTTCGGACGAAGACAGCCCCGATGCTCAGACTGAGGTCAAGGTCGCGCCCAAGCGTGGCGGTCGCGGCAAGAAGGTTTCCGAGGACGAAGGTGCCAATGCAGACACTGAAATGACGACCGAGCCCACCGAGCCCAAGACACGTGCTACTCGTGGCAAGAAGATCACCAAGGATGAAGCCGCCTCTGCCGACATTGAGCCCAAGCAGTCCACCAAGCGTGCTACTCGTGGCAACAAAGCCACTGCCGAGGCTAAGGTTGCTGGCAAGGAGTCCAATGAACTTGACCCTGCCGATGAGGATAAGCCCACCAAGAAGGCCTCCATGACTCGCGCGACCCGTGCCAAGAAAGATGCCAATAAAGATGTTTCCCCAGCCGAGAAAGACATCTCTTCTGCCGACAAAGAGACTGCCAAAGGTGCGATCAAGAAGTCGACCACCCGTGCCAAGGCTGCCAACGGCACAAAGACTACCAATGGCTCGAAGGCTACCAATGATGCCAAGAACAGCGGATCCGATGCTTCCAAGGATGAGCACATTGTTGAATCAACCGAGAAGCCGAAGCGCACCCGCGGTGCCAACAGCAAGACTAACGGCAACAATGCTACCTCTGAAAACAGCCGCAAGCCCTCAATCGACAAGGCTACGCAGACGCCCACCGAAGATGATGCCGAGATTCCAGATGCTATCAAGGAGAAGCCCAAGACCAGAGCTCGCAAGCCAGCCGCCGTGAAGACCACCATTGAGTCCGCTGAGACTACCGAGGAGCCTGCCGAGGCCTCCACTGAGCAATCTGTTAAGAGCACCGCCGTGAAGTCCGAGGATGGCCCCAAGAACGAGAATGCTTCCGCTGAAGTTCACGACAAGCCCACCGCCGAGTCTGTTGAGAAGCCCGTTGAGGACGCCCCTGAGAAGCCCCTCGAGTCTCCTCTCAAGCCAGTCAAGGCTGAGCACACTGACGATGACTTCTAAGCTCGCTTACCCTTCGTGCTAGTGTCTCACTTATGTGGACAATCTCGCACTATTGTGAATTACGAAATACCAACTCTTGCCTTCTGTGCTTTGTGTTGCAACTGGTCTTTTCCATCGGTTCTTTGTGTTTCTTTTCGGTCTGTGCTAATAACACCGATGGATACCAGCGAGATATCAGCTTTGCGTTTGTTTTTCAATTCTTCCAATTGTTTTCATCTTTTTTTCCTCCGGGCGTGAGATTCGGTTTCCCTTTCGCGATAGCTGGTTTGCACAGGCGTACCGGCTTATTTGTTTGCATTTCCGGGTCGTTCTCACCATCGATTAGCCTGCGAGTTGACACAACGAATCCAATTGTTTTCCAAAAATATCTTTCAATTGTACGTCTCGCGATAAGGAGCTTTCTACAGTCTGGGTCTTTGGGTAGGTGTGTCTTCGAGATGAGCAGCACCATGGTATGGACACTGAATGTCATACTACATAGTATCATCAATGTGGGTCAAGAGCCACGATACTCTTGTTAGTATGGCTTGCAAGAATCAAACTTCATGTGGTCCTCGAACTACGAAATACGATTAAAGGGGTGCCACTACAAGTGTTGGGGACGAGCGAAATCTGTTGAATAAGAATGCCTTCATCGATAAAAGCTAGCTATGAGCTTGCACGGCCTCTCCATTGAACGAAAGCAAAAGAAAAAGACCCATTGAAGTCCTTATATGTGCATGATGAAATGACGGGAATATCATAATGAGCAAATGCAAATGAAAGACGCGAAAAAAAAAAACAAGCAGAGCGATTAAGAATGCAAACGATCCGAGATCGAAACCCGTAGAAAATGAAAAAGAAACAAGTCAAAGTGAGGAATCCCATGCACTCAATAGGCAGCTGGGACAATCATATGGGACACATAGTCCTTTGCACTGCTCCCGCTGGATCAGAGTGGACATCAAATGTTTCCCAGACCACGGCTCTCAAGTAGCGCACGGGTATTACCATATAACTCGGGGTTATGGACATGAGCCACGGTGCGAAGATTGAGAACTTTCTCTTGAAGCTTTGGGTGTTCTCGCAGCAACGACCAGAACTGCTCGCTAGCATTATACGTGAGCAGATCCGAGGCCTCAGCAATGAAATGAATTAGCCATGACTGGAGGTAATCGCAGTCCGCCTCATCGAACACTCTTCGGCCAGTGAAAGCAAGCGAAGCAACCGCGAGGAGGGGTTTGGACTGGTATAGCTCTGGGTAACAGTTCCAGGCGACTTGGAGCTTGAATGTAATTCGGTAAACCAAATCCATGAGGCCGAACCGGCGGGCTTGGAGGTATACTCTTCCCAGGACGATGATGGCATTTTCCAGATCGAGGCTGTTGCTCACGCCGTTTAGTTTGAAGTTCTGACCAATTCCCATTTGATCGCCAACCAGGCGGTAGGTAGTACTGCTGTTGGAATCGAGGGCTGGGAATGGAGTGGGATGCGAGAAGCCTGAGTTTTTAAGTGTAATTAGGCGAGGGGGGAATTCTCCATCGGCTAAGTATTCACGGATCTGTAGGTGCTCGGCTTGCTTTTCTAGAGCTAGGGCGCCTAGGAAGACATCGGTGATCTTGGCAGTTTGAGGCTGGTTCAGGAAGACATGTTTCAGAGCTTGGCTAAGAGTCAAATCGAAGATTGAGAACTCTTGGACGGGTTGCTGAGTTGGCACATCTGCAATTCTACCACTAGCACTGTATATTTAGGATATATTTGTCAATGAATCCGCAGTGAGAATTTACATCAGAACTCCACGAACCTAGTATCATTTTCAACCTTAGGCACCATGTTTTGCGTCATGGTAGTTTGTGGCGTATTGGTTGTCGATGACGTTGGGGGAGAAGAAGAAGAAGGGGGAGGCACCAGAGGGGGACACGGATGGAATTGCTGGGTCTTGCTGAAGCTAGAGCTCTCTCTGTCAGCAAAAGGAATGCTTTCAGATGCAGAGATGGCGGGTTTAACATCTTGCAACGACCCCAATGTTTGTCTGAACTGAACGCTCTGAGGAGCACGTGGGTCAGAAAATGATCTGATAGTTGTCTGCTCATTAGATGAGGGTGCAGCGTCAGTATCAGGCTCCACGTGATTTGATGGGGCCTTTTTGTCTTCTTCTTCATTGTCATCTCCATCTCCATCTTCCTCCTCGGGCTCGGATTCTGCATCGCTTTCTGCACAGGAGACCATGTCCTCGTGGCCACTCGGCAAGACCACTCGAAGTTCCTTGCCTCGTTTTCCCTTGGCCCCTAGTTTCTGGAGAGACATGTTCTTCCAGAATTCGAGGCCAGGCTCAGTCCGAATGATTTCCATCAGGTCGTCCCAGATCTTGGCATCAGGCTCTCTCTGAGCGCGACGAAGAACGTTGATGGTCTTTTCATTGAGAATGAAGAGATCCTGGAGTCCTACCCATTTGCTTCACGCATGTTAGCTTCCAGTTCTTGTAGATCAAAAGGCACAGACATAATCAGAAAAACTGAAATATTGATCAACAGGAATGCGGAAATGCTAACGGACACACATGTACATAAATAAATGAACAACTTCAGGTGTCTTTTTTGGATATGAAAAAAGAGACCAAACTTACTACATATTTCGACCCGGAAGATACATCGAGTACATCCGGTCTTTCAGGTGCGTCATCCAGGCACCCTCAACTGGCTGAGCACCAACAGGGCGACGATTTATGTGTCGGCTTGGTCCGAATTTCTCTGGCAGCACAACGCCAATCCAGACGTCGGATTTGTATTGCCGGAGGGAGTTCTTGTACCGGACAACGAAGGTTTCACCAGGCTCCAGGGGACGGGGCTTGCCTAGGTGTCTCAAGCCAGTGGTCAGATAGGTTCTGGGGGCCATCTTGGTCGATTTGTCGTGCATTGGATTATTTGAGATGTCACTGCTCTTTTGAGAAGATGATTGTTGATCTTGGTCACCGGGAGTTGGAAGTGATTGATGATGTGAGTAGTAGAACGCTTCCGGAAATTGCTTGTCCTTAAGAAAAGCGAAGTGAGGTTGCTGCTGATCTCGTGCTCAGTACAATTGTAGCAGGCGATCAATCCGAAAGATGATATTGGGTTACCGGGTTGGAACTGAGGATATAATGATAGGAAGCCACAATGTGCAGATTTCAGCTGTTGTGGAGGTAATTGCAAGTAAAACCAGGGTAAGGTCAATGACCTTTGAAGAAAAAGGAAATGAGCTTCTGAATGAAGATAGAATGATTGGCAAGTCTCGCGGATATACTTCGTCTGGTGTGGCGTGCCATCAGAAAGCAATGAGGCCTAGATAAATCACGCAATAATGCCTTTGCTAGCACATGCAGAGAATATAAAATCCAGAGGAAGAGAAGAAGAGATCGAGACAACGCCGAGCCCCAGGTCTTCAATAATGTGTCGGTGTAAGCGACAGGTGAGAGCTTCGTGTCGCGGCAAACAGGCATGTATCTTGGCTTCGATCAAAGTAATGATTGATGAATATTGTCGTAGTGATAAACCACAAGGTTTTCTTCGCTGTGATTGTACTTAAGATTAAAGAAACCGTGCTGTTATGACGAAGACGTCCCCAAATGGTGGATATTGCTCATGTGGCCTTGATGTCCGGAGCCTCACCTGAGCAACTCGACTATAGTTTCGTTGACGAGCTGTGACTGGCCTCGGGGACCTAAGATGTATCTATGGACTTTCAATTTGTATGCGTGAGAATAACGACCTTGCTTGTAATTCTAATTTGCATACGAATAAATATGTCTCTGTTCCCCCAGCATTGAACAACCTTCGACGCAAGCTATCCACGATAACAATCCCTCGATGTGATGTGCTCACATGGCTTCAGAAGGGATTCTGGGCAGGGAATTTTGCATGGATATCAGACACCAACAATGATTGCACCGAATGTCCAAAAAGCGACCAAGGTGGAAAACAAAAATATCGAAGTATGTAGACTTTCATTCACGCCATTAACTCACTTCCATGGGAAGCAAAGAACTTGGTAAATTGCTATAGGACAGTCTCACGGTCAAACCATGAAAACTACCCAAGATTTGGCGCAGAGGTAAGTGCTTGCAACAATCCGATGACTGAAAATTGTTGAAGGATGAGATACAATATTACTATATACGTCACGAGTATTGCTACGCTTCCTTTGTTTGAGGTGGCCGAATTTCTTCATTTCTGTTTCTCATCACCATATGGGCGCGTTGCCCAAGAGCAAATTAAGCGATGAACGAAGCATCGCCTGAGTAGCGGCAAAAGCATAATCACTGTCGCAAACAAGAGCAGCATACTAAGCGCAGATCATTAAAGACTGTGACGAAAAAGCTCAATCTCAAGGAGTGTAGAGTGGTTGAACGCAAGTCAAGATACGCCGTGGATCCAATTAAAAGCGAATAAGGTCGGTTCTTCAAACCAAAAGGGCGGCCAACCTCGATAGAAGCGAAGGTCAAGCTGCTGTCAAAGCAATAACGCAGGCCAATGCGAGGTCGTTAATGTGCCATTCTGGTGCAAAAGATGCATGGCTCGCTTGTTCAATTTCAAAATCCAAGTGGCTCGATCCAGTACATAGGAAATGTTGCAACCGCTTAGAAAAACCTCGGCGATCGCTTGATGCTGGTAGACACGAGTGTAAGCACTCAGGGCTCGGCATCGAAAAAGACAGTCAGCAGTAAAGAGGGATACGCAAATATCTAGGGCGAGGGAGAGGGAGAAAGTGAAGGAGAAGGGGGAATTAAATCGTACCGCAGCTCCGAGAGATCGTCCATGTGGTTGCACATTGCCACAAACAGGTCGAAGAACAACTTGCCTCCTTCCTCCATCTCCATCTGCAAGGTTCCGCTGCTCTTAAAAGTCTTACGACTGCGGATGATAAGAGCAAGGTAATGAGCGCGTAGTCGGGAATCAGTCTCGGGTGTATTGTCATATGCATATCGAGCAGATCGCAAGATCACGTCGGCTGGAATACCACTCTGAAGACCCTGCTTTCGGAGAGCAAGGCGCTTGAGCTCTTCCAGGCCGTACTTCTCAGCAGCACAGTACACTGCCGTGTCTCGGAGAATGAGATCTCCCACTCCGAGGTGGAACATGGTCGGCTCGCTGGATCCACGGCCACCAGTTTGATCGATATCCTGGGCGTTCTCGAGTGACCAAGAGTTCCTTTGCTTTCCACGTAACAGGCGCGGGTAGTAGTCGCCCTTGTACAAAAACTCGAGAACACACGACAGAATCTCGGGTTCTCTATCTCAAATATAAGCTTGTATTCAAATGAAATAGGCAGGAATTTCTCACTCGTCAGACAAAGTCAGTTGCTTTGCACCGTCTTCGAGAAACTGCTCCTTCAGAGCAGCACTAAAAAACGGCGACGCGGATAGGACATCTTCATGGGCGGCGAAGAGACGCTGATCCCGGCCAACAATCATAGTAATGATAGGGCTGGTAAGGGGACTATAGGGATACATCATCAGCACATGAAATCCATGTCTATATTTGTCGAGGGCACAAGTCGAGATTTATATTAAAAAAAAGACACACCTTTCCATCGAGGGATTTTCCACTTTCTGCTTCATCTTCTCCTTAACTAGCTCGTCGTACTTCTTCTTGGTGACCTTGACGGTCTTACCCGCCCGGTCCTTGGATACGAAAGAGCGCTTGAACATAACGGCGCAAAGGAACCCTATTGCCGAAATATGCCCATAGAAGGTGGTCAAAAGTGAGATAAACCTGCAATTATCAGAAGGAATGATACGAGTTGGTCGAAAGAAAGACAGATTGACGCTGCTGGTCATGCACACGAAGCATGTGAGTCTTGGAAGCTCCCCGCAGAAATGGTCCCCCCGAGTCTTAGTTAAAAGACGAGGAATACGCAGTTCTGGGATGACTTTGCATTCGAGAATCTGAAATGACTCTCTAAGCGAACAGTTATCGACTCCGGCAGGCGTGGAAGGAAAGAAAAAAGAAGAAAGGAAAACGGGAAGAGGGGGGTTTAAATGCGGGGGTCAGGTGATATCAAATGTGACTAGAGACAAAGTCACCTGTTAAGTGAGGCTCAGGCTCAGGTGAAATTCCGTGTGGCTGGTTCTTTGGGAAACCTCCAGGGCTGTATATGTTGGCGCTAAATTCTCACATCACACTAGTCACAGTACATGGGTCAATTCCGAGCCAATGAGAATACACATGGAATCCTAGCCAAAACCGAATTGTCTATCTTTCTAACAGGCCATGATGGAGTGTGATTCACGTCAAATGGTATTATAAATATGCATAGGCCAATCCTGTTGGATGATGAACCATCCAGTGTACACTAATAAGTGTAAACTAACTATTAGAACAATAGATGGTCTGTTCCCCTCGCCGGCGAGAGAGTAATCATCTGAGATTGCTTTTCCCCAAAATAAGCGGTCTGTGTCGAAGATTACTCCGTTATATCCAATTTTGGTGCTTAAAGCCCGCCACAACCAGCAGTAAGCATCGTAATACCAAAGCTTGAAAAGTGACCGATAGTCACAGCGTACATGCCATTGCCGGCAGAGCAGGCCCTGTCTCGCTGCCCCTCGCACTTCACGCAACTGGCCTCCGAGCCGGAGCTGTAGTATTCCTGTTCATGGTCACGATCGGTAAGCGATTAAACATTCGAAAGAAAGGGGGTCTGTAGGCCAACTCACGGTTCCATAGTGCTTAAAGTTGACAAGGCCGCTCGAGTACATGTTCTGTTTATATGGTTAGCCACTTTAACATAACATCTGTTGTTCAACCATGGCTTACTGGAACACCGTCAAGAACGTTATTTCCACGGTTGAAAGTACCGGGCTGCGAACCAGCAAAGTTGGCCCACGCCTCATTGCCGATAGGGAAAGCAGCAAGAGCATTGCTGGTGAGTTCCTTGTCCGGGAAGTTCTGGGCCAGTGCAACGTGGGCAATGGAAGTGAGGGCACCACCTAGGGAATGTCCAATTGCCTCCAAAGTGTAGTCCGGGTATTTCGCGATGAGCGATTTGACTTCGGCAATGACGGTATCGTGTATAGCGGACCAAGGCCTGTTAATACCCCTCATGATCTGCACGTCGGATGGGAAAGTCACGCCGGAGAGCGAGGGGGTGACGAGATGAATGTCAATGTCATTCAAGAGATCGACGACTAGATCAATTAGCACGGTGAGCTACCAACAATATGAACTGATCTCTCCATACTAGAGGTTGAGCCTCTCATAATGACCGAGATCTTCTTCTTCTCGGTGGAGTATCCGATGAATCCCTATTAGAATTAGTTATTTGCTAGCGTATAGAGAAAATGCCACGCCTACATCGGTACCGGTTAGGATGTCATTAATCCTCTTAGTAATAGTGACATCGAAAGCTGTTCCTCTGCAACCGCTGTAGGCAGCGGAAGAAAGCTGTGCTGCACGGTGCAAATCAGGGAAAGCAGAAGCGGCTTGAGATAAGTTAGAGCTGTGTATCCGAATAAAGATGGGCTGATTAATTGACGCACCAGCTGTTGCCCTCGACTCCAAAATAGGTGCAGAAAGAACCTGAGAGATCAAGGAGATCCCTACAAGCAAAGATTGGCAGTTGAATAACATGCTGGAAGAGTATATGAGGATTTTATAGAACGCTTTGCAGATATTCAGAAAGGCTGCTGGATCGTTGTCTTCGAATGGAAAAAAGGAAGACTGTCTTGGTTGAACTGGGTCTTTAAATAATCCTTCATATACCCCTCAAAAGTTTTCTTTATCTTCATTGTCACTATATTCGCACACTATATTCCGCGGAGGAGAAGGAATCCCGCGCCAGGTGGGTTACATCGGGGCTGATATCCCAAACCGGTACACCATGCATGGTGAATGCACAGATGATCATTCCGCCGAATATCTGTGGATTCCACCAGTTTTCCAGGCTGATGGTAACAGCTCTAGTGTGTTGGAGTACTACCCGTAAGCCTCAAAGACTCATTTGGTCTTTACACGATATGGGACTAGGGTGCTGGGACATAATATGTGGGCCAAAGACTCGTCAGCTAATCAGAACTGCCAATAGCCTCGCGTGGAGCACTATAACAATGTTTATGTCTCAAAGCACAGAAATGGGAGCCTAATACTCCGTACGGCACGGAGTAGATAGTAAATTTTGACCGCCTGGCTCACCGCTGGCCTGTCATTACCCATTCTGTACGAAACCTTCAAGATCTACATTTGATCTTCTGACCACGTTTCCTAGATAATTGCACTATTTCCGTGTAGTAAATTAAATTTTAATTAAATTTAATCAAGAGGTTGTCACATAGATTAAATGAAATTTATAGTATAGAATATTCAAAGCATAGATAATTCAAGCATTAGGTATTCAACAAATAGAGAATAAGAATAGCCACTTATACGGCCTTTTCAAGTCTTTTAGTACACTCTTTTGACGATATATAGGGTATTGATTGCAGTGTAATGTGTCTGATATCGAAGCTATGGAACCAGGAACCAGACAGAATATTCTATGACCGGTGAGATCTGAGACACGGGTAAATCAGGGGGATTTGGGTTGTGCCGGTGAACGGTTCTTGCTTCCAGTGTTCTATGGTGGTTTACATACGCAGGCCAGTCGAGGGGTATGCGGCCCTAATTGACCCTGGGCTATTTGTTCGACCAACCCATTGGGTCGGGTTCGAGTTCGGGGTCGGGTGGAGCATACGTTCTGGTAAATTCGAGTTTATTTCTCAAGGACAATATCACGAGGTACTGTTTGCGCTGGTTCCCATGCCGTAGTGCATATGTATGGCTCGGGTTATTTTTAGTAGTCTTTAGTAGACTTCGTTGCGTGTTAGATCTTCAAGCAAAGAGGATCGCCAATTCCAAAATACTAGAAAAGAGGGGGAGCAGGAAGAAAATGGAGGAATAAACTCAAGAAGATGACAGTATATATCGCGAGACCCACTTCGTCACGCTATATAATACGAGTACGACGTCACTGGGCGAATGAACCAAGTCAATACAGAACGATGCTTCAGCATGTGATAGCATGTGATCGTATTGGTCTCCTTGCACAATTCTCTAGATGTCCTATCTTGATATATTCCACTTCTTATTGATGTTATAGCTAGAATGAGAAGCATTTTGCTTCAAAAGAGAGCATACAGGCAGCGAGAAAAGTGTGAAACGTGTACTCCATAAACTGACTTTCCTTATAATAACTATGTGACGCCCGTTGCACTGCCCACCCACCCCACCTATCCATGGGGCGAGTAGACGATGGAAGTATAGAAAGCTAAGCAATAGGAACTTCAGGCTTCGAGAGCTTGGCCATCCTTGAGAATTCACCTATCGAGAATTAGATTCAGCGAGTGGGAAATGAGTGTATTCATATGACCAGTATTACCAGCTATATTGCGGGCAGAATCTGAACTGGGGCACTCGTGTAGAGACTCTCCACCGGAGAAAAGATCCATCAAATTGAACAAGCGCATACTGACTGTCTTACTCGCGCCCTAGTGTGGAGCAAAAATATGAGATTGAGCAACCAAACCTGGGCTTGGCAAGCGTAGCGCCAGAAACGGGCGAAGGCCATTGGTAAACCATCCTAATGTGGCTAGATAACATAATATTTGCGGGGAAACGTGGTAGTGGTCATGTGTTTAATTAAACAGCCTTGGGGTTTAAAGTTCGGAATATATTAAGGCTTGAACTTTCATAAGACTCTGACCAACGCGAATTTTGATGAAGATCGTCACTATTTTCCACCGGAAGGATCACGGTGGGATGTTGTATATCCGAGTATCCCGAGCAGAATCGGGCTCTTCAACGTTCTTTCCCGTGAATGTTTTTGTCGTGCTTGCCCCACAAAGATTGTTTCTTCCAAGGTTGTAATGCGCCATTGGGACTTCCAAGATCCACGGAGTCAGCAAGCGCTTACCTGATACAAGGATTACATATCTGGGTAATGCCAATGAATATACTGCAGGAATTGCTTCCATGCCATGAACTTGGCGCAGCCTCCGGCGATTCCGAGGATGCATGGACGGGCCACTTCCTCCATTCGGGAAGCTTTATTCCCGGCGGAGCGTGGCCCGGAGTTTGAAAACCTCCGTTGAACAGAAGCAATCGGCGGTTTAGGGTTCGGCAGTGGGAGACCGAGGTGCTTGGCTTTGCGGGGGTTTTAAGACAGATTAGAACATGCAAAGATGTCAAATAAGCTAAAATATGCAGCCTTTCAGGCAGAAGCAGAGTTTCTACCGGATTTTTGATCCCGATGGTCACGCGTTGGTGTCGATTGTGGTATACAATCCCCACTCATTAGATTACTGCCAGTTCATGGTGTGCGATTGGCAAAGGTGGGATGGACATATCTGCTTCCCCTCTCTTCCTTGACAGGAAGGACATGGAGATAGGTCTTTGTCTAAAAAAGTAAAACAAGTCGTGCCACCGTTAGTGTCGTCGGTATTCAGAGAGTCATACATAGGAATGACATCGACAGATCTTCAACCCTTTGGAATATCAACACCTGCGTTACTAGCTGAGATGGATACATGCCTTTCTGCGTATTATGTGTGCAGGCGCAAGCTTGTGTTGTGGTACCTGTGGGATCACCATCGGAGTGAACGTACGCACCTGTACCGCGGCCAGTCTTGTAACTCCAAAAGCCGAATATCAATTACACGTCAATAGCTCCATTCATTCCAACTTACGCTCAAGAGCTAAAATGTTTGTAGCCAATGATCAAGTTTGATCAGGTTCCTATGTAGTAATTCCCCGTGAATGAGAGAAATAATGCGTAATACTTTTGCTAGTGGGGTTGAGCACATGCTGGCTGCAGAAATACCGCTCTTCAGGCACCCAATGTACCCCGACGCATCACATGGCAGGTACCTACATATGTAGGTACATGCAGGGTCCGTGTGAGGCGCCTGAGGAACGCATGGAAAAGGGTGATCTAATAGCATGGATACCCC
>MLQL01000029.1:17641-265109 GCA_002072365.1 Penicillium flavigenum
CCCCCCCCCTCTCTTTGCAACTAGTCTCCAAAAGTGAGACAGATTCCACAACTGCTGAGGTTAGATTCGGAGGTAAACATCTATACGGAGAGGCTGACATTATGATGTTCAAGCCTACATATGTAGGTAGACGAGCCAAGAATGATTGTCGGGCGACCGACGGAGTTGGTTGATCGTGCCGTAAATGTCCACGTGTAGATCGCACAGATGTCAAAAGCAGGAACCTCTACGGCTTGGCTCAGCCTTGGAACATTGGAACGGTGCGGCCCCAGTCTAGTCCTATTTAGGGAAGGTGGCGGTTTGGCCTGTTTGGTCGAAAGAGGTATAGATCCTATCTGGGCTTATGATAATTCAAAAATCTCCAGTCCAGCTTTCAACACCGGAGACACGATGTCTGGCCACACTTCATATTGTGCCCTTTCGCTGCACACGGGGGCTTAAATCCCGCAGATTCGTCCTGTCGGAGAGCTTTCAACTTCATGCTATTATTTTTGAAGAGCTATTCTTCGCCCTCACTTCTATTGATGGGTGCTCCCACAAACTACCATCTATGATGAGATAATGGGTTATCTTACCCGAGGAGCGCTTTGAGCGATTCTAAAAAAGCAGTTGGTTTCACTTGAACAGAACAAACAGAAAAGATCGATCGATTATCGTCCAAGTTCGATCCCGACCCAATCAAGCTTGTTATAAGCACACTTTCTAGGAATCGAGGGAAATTCAATAATTAGAAGGAACAGATGGTAAAAAAAAAAAAAAAAGAAAAGAACAAAAAGAATTTTATTAACGAAAGAATCCTTAGCATATAATTGACAGCATATTCCGACGCCTCATTTGATTTATGCCTACATGTAGGTATGGTTGAACCCCAGTATATGGTCACCGTTGGCGCATAGATCTCGACTGACTTCAAGCCTGGGGAGTTCGAGAATTGTACGGATTAAAAGCAAAGAACAGCGAGACCTCCTGTCCTATTGGAAACTTTTCTTTTGGCATCTATAATTTTTGATTAATGTCCAACTTCTGTGATTGCTCGATTTCCTTGTCGACGTTTTTTACTCTCTTTCCGCAATCCTTTCTAGCTACTTCGTGTCTTTGATCATCAAAGACACCAATATTCGAGCAGACTAGGAATTTTTTCATGAAAGGTATGAACGGGATAACGCCCGTAGCGTCAACAGAATGGACAGGAATCTTTGCAAAAATAAACCGCCCCAATATAGTGGCGGCTATCGGAGGTTTCTCATTAGTGGGTATGGCAAGTGAATCCACCATTTCCCCCTCATACCCACTGGAATTACTAACTTACCAATTGAAAACTGCCGCTCACTTAAAATATGTCTAAATCGGGATTGCGTCTGCAGGACCTGGGCATTAGACTTGCCTTAGCCCGAGATATCTGTAACATGAACACGTCGACCACCCTAGCTTTGAAGCGATACCCAGCGCTTATCTGTGTTGTTAGATATATCTATTGATGTCGTAGTATAGAACCTCAACCACTAAATACATATTTCTCCTGCATTCAACTTACCTTTCATATAGTTCCCTGGCTCAAATCGCATTGCCGGGAGAACCCGCCCGCTTCCAGTCCACCGAACGCCTCAATGAGCAACCAATCATGTTCAAATTGCAGTCTCGGCCTGTCAAACGACAAGAAATTAGTCGGATGGATCTGGGATAACCCCGGTCGTGGTACAATAAGTTTGATCACAACATGTCTGGCCACAATATTTCTGTGCACCTGGGTCGTGATTCATCCCCGAGTCTACAAGCGCGAATCTTACGCAAACCTCCACAAGGTTGTCCTTTTCTTCAAGGCAGTATTTGCACCAGAGTTTATTGCAGTGGAAGGACTACAGGAATGGGCGCAGTGCCGCAGGATGCAAAGAGAATGTGCCGATTCCACAGCGGGCCAATTCAAGCTTGTGCATGCCTTCTACATCAGCATGCTCGCATTGAGGTACCGAACACCGAATGGCGATCGTGTCATTTGGCCGAATCAATATACCTGGCTACTACGGCAAGAACTTATCCGGTGGGAAGACCATCCAAATTGGGGCCTATCTCTCGATGACATCTGCGACAAGAGCAAATCGGATAATGCTGCAAAACTACTGGCTTTGATCCAAGTAACCTGGTTCTCAGCACAATGCATACTGCGTATCTCTTATCATCTGCCACTCTCGCAGTTGGAGTCGATGACCCTGGGCTATATCCCGTTTTTTATAGTGACATACTTCTTCTGGTGGAACAAGCCGAAAGATATTGGATCACCATCTCTTGTTGCACTTCCGGAAATGAGCATGGAGCAATTACACTTTTTCGAATCGATGGCTGTGAGTAATAAGTTCGACAACGAAGGGATGAAAGAGCAAACATCATACTGGAATATATGGTATCTTACCCCACGGGTGTTTGAGAAGATAGAAGAGGACAGACTCAGGCATGAGGCTCGAAGCAAAACTCTGAAGGGCCCAAATCGAAATACAACCACCGAACAACCATGCGAGGTCACAATCAACGAAAACGAGATCCGAGATCTCGAAGACCAATATAAGTTCCGCAAATATATCGTCGTATCCCATTGGGATCCCGACCTATATAGGTCAAAGATCTGGCCTTTAGCGTGTCTGCTTGGAATTTCCTTCGGCGCCCTTCATCTCGTATCTTGGAATACCATGTTCCCATCGATCGTTGAGTTGTGGCTCTGGCGTGTATCCGCATTTGTTTCAATTGTGTCAATGCTTATATTCATGCACTTTGAGAAGGTTGTCCTTCGGTGGGATGGCATCTTGACACTTTTCAGTCTCTCGTCCCCAGTGTTTTATCTTCTTAGTCGCATTGCGATGATAGGAGAGGTATTTACAGTTCTAAGGGCAGCAGACCCCGCTATTTACGACACCTATGAGTACTCCGTCTACTGGTTGCCTTTTTTCTGAGGACCTTTTGATCACATACGATCTCGATGACTAGATGGACCGCAATGTTTTGATAGTTAGGAAGAAAGCCATAATTTGTACTGTGTTTCGGTCGGCGATATAGAATCAACAATGGGTTTTCTTTTTTTTCTTTTAGAATTTGATTTGCAGCGGGAACATGTCATCTTAAGGAGAGATGTGCTCCGTAGGCGCTGAGTCCTAAGGCAGGGGGGTGTATACGCACACCTCTGATATCCAATCAACTCACTACAATAGCCGCTAGGTGAGGATCCACATGGCTGATTTCATTCAAGGGCGATGAGACCGAACAGACAAGAGAAGCAGAATTAGGAATCTAGAAGTCATTAAAACAGTACTCATCTTCACAGGCCCAGGAATAAGCATATTATTCCGTAGATTGAAGATGGCCTTTTGCCAAAAAGCGACATATAGCGGGGGAAGTATGTAAACACCAGACGGGTTAGCCTGCCCCACTCTGTTAGTGTGCTGCACCAGATCGACCGTCAGCGTTCAAGATTCTCCCTCTCATTTCCTTTATTTCTGTGCGATATTCTCGTTTCATTGTTTTGATCCATCATGACAGCTAGTGAGGTAGCTGGTTCTTTCTTTAAATATGCGTCAATACCAGTCGCTGTTGCGGTTGGATTATATGCGATCCTTCTAGGGTTACTCACCACGTCAACCTTCCAATCCCATGTGGTTTATCTGCACGCCATTCAGATGACATGGTTCAAAGACCTCAATGTTCCCGAAACCTTTGGCTTTCTGAGGAACCAGGTCACTCCGTTCTCCATCAGAACGACGGACGGTGAACGGCTGTACGCTTGGCATATTCTTCCCGTGGAATTATATCGCAAGCATCAGGCGTCTCTCATCGAAGAGCCCGTGGGCTTTGTATCCGATATCAAGTCTCGATTGGGATTTCAGTTATTGCGGGAGGACCCTGAGGCTCGTTTGATTCTTCATATGCACGGCGCTGGGGGAACCGTTGCCTCAGGGTACCGGGTCCCAAATTATCGTGCATTGTCAGCGGGTAATCCCGGGAAAATCCATGTTCTCACATTTGATTATCGAGGATTTGGAAAGAGTACCGGGTCACCATCTGAAACCGGGCTTATCATTGATGCCCTCGCCGTGGTGGATTGGGCAATGAATGTTGCAGGCATTTCTCCGTCTCGAATTTTGATATTTGGTCAATCGATGGGCACAGCTGTGAGCATCGCTGTGTCCAAACATCTTGCTGTACAGGACCCACCAATAGTATTCGCAGGCACCGTGCTGGTTGCGCCATTTGTGGATGTCGCGACATTGGTCTCAACTTACCGAGTCGCGGGCACCATACCAATCTTGTCACCAGTTGCGAGGTTCCCTTTTCTCTTCAAATATCTTCAGCAATTTATTCGAGACAAATGGCTGAGCAAAGATTGTATCGCGCAATATATCCGGGCCAACGAGCTGAACGGGGAGAAATACCGGATAACGATTATCCACGCTGAGGATGACTTTGACATTCCATGGCACCATTCTCAACTTGTGTTTTGGCATGCGGTTAATGCCTCAATGCCAGCAGGGATTAGTTATGATGACCTTGAACAAAAGAAGCTCGACTCGAAAGCAGACCTGGGGGCTGCCGGGTCAATCATGGAATGGAGAACAGATAACGGGGTTATTCGCGAAGAGATTTTGAAAACTGGATTACACGATGTGATAATGGGGTACCCAGTAGTCACAATGGCGGTGATGCGATTTTTTGAGGCGGCAGACCCATCATTCACGTCCTGAGTTCAAGTGTCGGAATCTGTATGCTGTCATACAGACATCGATTTTCTCTTCTTTTTTTTAAAAAAAAAGAGGAAGAGGAAGAGGAAGAATTCAGCATGATGTACAGGATAAATAGCGTTTATATACCTTCATCTACTCTAGAATGGGTAACAGATTTGCACAAGCGAATGAATACTAGTCACCTAGGTAACAACATCACTCTCAGTAAACGAGAGATACACCCGTGGACAGAACGAAGGAATTGAGTAACTTAGATCCACAGGTGAAATGGAAAGCCTTAACCAATGAATGAAGATGGAGCTCTACGGAGCTTTTTGTCATAATTCAAAAGCTGTTGGGGATATTAGAGCCAAGTCCATAGATGGGATGTGTGGCGGTGCTGTGGCGGTGCTACCGAACTGGTGGCACATGCGGGGTTGCTAAGCCACCGGTGATATCATCACGAGGAACAGGCTCGAGTCCACATGTGAGCGAAACAAAAGCTTAGTGTGGGCATGCAACCTGGCTAGCTGTTTGGTTAGCTGCGACATCTTCTGATCATCGAATCATTTTATCTGACATATCATCTAGCGCTTGGGAAAGCTGATCTATCACTAAAGTCTATAGCGCGCGCCTCCCCTTACCTTCAGCACGCGCCCGTGTTGTTTCGCCCTACTTTTTCCCTATTGTCTACTTCCCATCAAGGATCAGGAGATAAAACCCGTATTGCTGCTCAATATCTTGAATTCATCCATTATGGCTATGCAATATCTCAACCAAATCAAAAACCTACGCCGTTCGTCGCAAATGACCACCCCGCCCAAGCCCGTCCTGACGCCGGAAGATGAAGCCTACCTACGCGAAGTCACCGGCCAGTCGGAATCTGCGCCCATTCCAACCGGCCAAAATGAGCAAACCCCAACAGAAAGCCCTGCGGGGACGTCTGCGCAACCTGCGATGAGCGTACAAGCAGAAAACATCCCTCTACCTACATCGCCTGTGGAGGACTTGGCAAAGGAGCTTGGCGAGGAGGGTAGACAAGAACGGAAGAGCTCTCAGCCAACATTGACAAGATCAGAGACATCGAAGTCGGAAGTCTCAAAGCCTCCACAGAAGAAGAAACGGTGGAGTGCCATGTTTTGGAAGAAGAACACAGAGAAGGTCGGTCATTTATTTAATTGTGTTCATTTTCGGGTCGTTGCATCTGGCTTCAGTATGTACTAACATACGAGTTCCCACAAATAGGAGAAAGACGCCCACGGTGCAAACAAATCGCAGACCGAAACCGCGACTCCTCCCACCACATCGGATACGCCAACAAACAGGGAAGACGCAGATAAAGATAAAGAAGCTGAGGATGTGACGGATATTCTGGAGCGATTGAATCTGGCAGCGGATAACAACCGTGTATTTTCGATCAGTGAGGAGACACAAGAGCTCTTACGCAAGTTCAAGCTCATTTTCAAGGATCTGATCAACGGAGTACCGACTGCCTATCATGACTTGGAGATGCTGCTGACCAACGGAAATCGGCAACTACAAGAAACCTATACGAAGCTGCCTGGTCCCATGCAAAAGTTGATCGAGAAACTTCCCGAACGTTGGACCGAAACCCTGGCTCCAGAGATGCTGGCGGTTGCTGCCGAGCGCGCCGGCAAGAGTGGTGTCAACATGGAGAATGTGGGCAAGGCCGCTGCAGCTGCAGAGAAAATGGGAGTCAACATGCCAAGTCTAAAGGAACTTGTGTCGAAGCCAGCTGCTCTCGTAGGAATGCTGCGCTCTATCATGACATTCCTGAAAGCTCGATTCCCTGCTGTTATGGGCATGAATGTGCTCTGGTCTTTGGCATTGTTCAGTAAGTGAAGCATCCCAGCAAGTGGATGAATATTTGCTGACTATAGGTTTCTCCAGTCCTCCTCTTTGTGTTGTGGTACTGCCACAAACGCGGACGCGAAGTCCGTTTGGAGAATGAGCGTCTGGTGACGGAAGAAGAGATCGCCAAGCTCAACCAAGATACCTCTGAGGGTCTAATTCGCCCTACTGAAACTCTAACGACGACTGCACCACCGGGTGCTTCGTCTGATGAAATACGTGAAGGCGTGAGGAAGGTAGAGGAGGCCCGCGCCGCTCCTGTCGAGTCTGCTGTTCCCACCGAAGCGGAGAGCGAGGGCCAACAAAGCACCCGGCCAGCGGCAGTTCCTACCCGGTCGAAATCACGTTTGTCTATGTTTGGTCGGACAAAGACTGAGCCTATGCCTAGTAATGTCGCTCCTTATCCTGGCACTTGATGTCCCCTATTTTTCAGTTTTGTCCACCTTAATCTTGTTTGATGGACAGAACCATGGTTTTTGATCCGACCAACCAAGGAACCTTGGATTTGATTGGGCGACCCAGAATGGAGGGGTTGCTAAATGAGACCTCGTGCCCCGGAGATTATGTCCATGCATCTAAAGAACTTGAAATTATATTATTTTTCATCTAATTAATATCATTTGGTCTTATGCGGTACAACTCGGGTTACATGTAGTTAACCGCTTTCCTTTTGATAGTTGCTCTTGGCGGTCTCCACTTATTTCCTCTTCTGTCAGATATCCCGGTTCACTTGCTTCTTAGTGCTCACTGTTCCGGCGATAACATAATAGCCATATTCTCTCAATATCGATCTTATACTGTGGTCGTGGTTGGGCCTTCTATCAAGTGCTACAGACAATTGTCGCCCCCACCTCGCGATTCCTAGCGCCCCTCGGAAGACACGACAACCTCCTCAGCCTGAATGAAACAACCATCTCTTTGCTTTCGCAAGAAACCTTACTAGCTACATCATGGTCATGTTTCTCGACCTCCCAGAGGAGACTCTTTGCCTCATTGCGGAAGATCTGCATCACCAGGGTGATCGATATTCTCTGGTTCTGTCCTGTCGTCGACTGTACACAGTTCTGCTACCAACTCTCTACTCTCAGGTTATTCTTGGTGACGTTAGCAATCATACAATTGGACAAGTCAGTCGATTCTTCAATGCAATCGCGCGACGGCCGCAGTTGGCGAATGCGGTGCGATCTTTACGCTTGGAGAGTTGGGACACTGAAGATGACGCCGGGGATATCGACTGTGAATTTGAATATGATGCGGAACTTATTGGCGGACTTGTTGCTGGTACTTGTTGGTCCACGCAACCGTACGATCAACTGTGGCGCGGAAACACCGATGCTTGGCTGGCTTTGCTCATCCCCCAGCTAAAAGGCTTAAGACGAATCAGCATATGTTACCCGTATGGGTCAGAATATGTTCAACGAATGTTCGTGAAGGCTGCCAAAGAGGACGTCACAGTTTTTCCTCGCCTCGTCGAGGCATTCGCCGAATGGTACGACACGGAAGATTCAATCCCTGCGAGCTGCATGGAACCGTTCTTCAAATTCCCGGCGATGCGCAGGATTGGAGGATCCTCTATCGTCGACTCCGGTCGTGAAGAAGGACAACCCCGCATTACACCCTTCTCGGAAGTCACAGATATTGATCTCGAGATGACAAACACGGAGTGTGGATTCGGTGTCTGGATTGAATCTTGCAGGGCTCTCAAAACTTTCCGGTTAAATGTTGGCGGAGAAATGATCTCAGATGGGCCCGATCTTCTAACGGATCCCCTTCGGGAATCTATATCCCTCCACAAAGCATCACTAGAGGCCTTTTGGCTCTGTGGTGAATCATATCAGGAAGATGAAATCGGATGGATGGGATCGTTTGCCGATTTCAATGTGATGAAATATCTACATATTTCTATATCGATGCTTGCCAAGCTTGACGACAACTTGGAGCCGACGCGAGATCTCGTGACACTTTTGCCGCCGTCCCTTGAGACTTTGTATCTGTGTCACTGCCACAACGAGCTGCTTGAATGGGCCGTCGATCAAATCGACCAATTGATAGAGTCAAAAGCCCTGCCACGCCTCACTTCATTGGGGCTTGAGGGTTACGGACCTTCAGAGGTCCATCAGAGTTCCCTGGAGACTATGCGCAAACTGGAGGAGTTGGACAAAAAATGTGCGGAGGCTGGCGTATTCTTTGCTGCTTCTATTGGAAGTCACAGAGTGGTCCCGAACCATTTTGTATCACTTTGGCCTTGTTCCTAACTTGATGGTTGCTGGATGGGCGCGGACTGGCGCTGTCAGTGATGGTGATGTGGGGGTCGGACAGCGTAGTATATAATCTAGCAGATCACTCAGTTTCTTATTGAGAATGGTATGCTATGCCCAACCGTATGGCTTTACCATTTTGTTGCATATTACGAAGCCAAAAAAAGTGAAATGAAACATTTATTGAGGATATAATTTTAGATATATGTAGCAAGTTATGAGATCGTGGTCCCTACCCTTGATCCCTTCTGTACATAGGTGTTGTCGAGTCCATTTTGACATGTCGAATTACTCAAGTATCTAGGGGCATTACCCAGATACCATTGGGCATTAATCTACACCGACTGTATCGGAATTCGCCTAGACGAGTGTCGACACCAGTATGTATCACGTAAATTGCACGTCCTAAAACATATATGGAGAGGGTGAAGAAGTGGGGGATGCAAGCTAGAAGACTATCGAAGTGGCCAGGTGGAGGATTGACATCCGAACGGCGAATGATCCGCCTCAACTGAAAAGATGCTACGGAGTGGTGATGGGCATATTGTTTCCCTGAAGAGAGTCTGATTGGTGTTGGGGGAAGTAGAAATTTTTCCATCGCAGCCACTGCGGGGCAGAGAGATGATCTTGCATGCTTCGGAACAGGTAGAAGGGGCAAGAATGTATTCAAAAAGAGAGAATCGGAAAGATCTTCCGTTCTACCTTTGCCCCTCAAGATTCTTGATCCGCAATGTTATACATCGTAGAACATAAGATTGCAAGTGTAACAAGCTATACAACCTAGAGTTGTTCCCTCACCGATCGAAAAAGATAAGAGAGCAATGGATCTATCTCATGCATGTTAGACGCGCCCAGCCTCAGCCATGTTGTCCATTTTACCGCCTCTGATCTTTTTTAGGCCATTTAGGTAGGGCGAAATTAAAAAAAGGCCTGCAGGTTCCCGGCCTGGGAAAAGGACAAAATTGCCAAGCCCGTCGGAATAGAATAGAGCGCTTTGCCACTCGAAAGTAAAAGGTGGCCGGATCTATGGCTCGAACCAATTAGCCAATAGCCTTGGTGAAAATTTGGGTCATTGTGAAGTCCAAACAATATGATTCATCTCAGGATGTGTCATCGATGAAAAAATCTCCCGTAGTGAATCATCATGCATGCACTGGACATGCCGCACGGGTCAGCCCCTGCACCGTGTATATTCTAGTTTGACATGAACCTAGGCAGTGACCTGATGTTCAATATGGCATGTTAGCGGGTGGAAACGTGAGTCAACCTCGAAACCTGTCTCTTGCAGGTTTGAATTTGCCGTGGAGAATGGCGCCGAGGATCTTTAATGACGTTTATGTTTTCTAAGTTTGTTTTTGTTCGGACTCGACTCGGGCTATATTCCTTCAATAGCTAAATAGCAGTGAATGAAAGAGATGCCCATTACTGCACAAACATCAGTAACAATAGAACCCAACACCCAATATAATCCCAATATACCTAATTTTAAGTAAATGCCTAGGTGGATATCAGATTCATGACTTTCCTGTTGCGACTTTTGGCGATCGCTGATTGGCGCGAAAGAGTCGGTGAGCGGCGCCAACGAATGGGCGGTCGTGTTTTGCAGCCAATCACGGGTGTCCCCCACTTGGGGGAAAAAAACGACCCGTCCTCCTCTTCTTCTTTCCTCTCCCATAGCACTCTCAACTGATCTACTTCGGATTTTCCTGGACTTATTGAAACCTCTTCTCAAAATACTCACTACATATCCACTACATATCGTCAAGGATTCAGCCAAATGGCCTTCGTTGAGCTGTAAATGCCTCGCTGGGGAGCCTGTCCCTGCCGGCTCCCCAGTCCTGCAGCTCCGATCTTCAATTCTACTTGACGATATTTGATTCTCTTTCGACGCCTTCTGTGAAGGCGTTGGAATTGCCCCTTAGCAAACTCCCAGAAGGAGCATCATAGCGTCCGCAACGGACTGCGGGTGCTTTCGTGGCTACGAAAAGAAAAAAATTGGGACTCCTCCCCTCCACTCCGTTTCTCAAATCTCCTCCACTCCGTCCCACCTCCTTTCGACTTCTTATCCCTTAACGGACTACTCTTTTGGACCAAACCACAACCGTCCTCTCACCCAAGGAAGATCTACCCCTCTTCCTTCATCCCATAACCGGATCCTCCTGGAACGGACCGGACCATTCGAACAACAAAAAGCACAGGACCAGATAAGTCCCTTTACGACGAAACTACCCCTATTCACCCATACGTGTCTATTACAAGATGCCTCAGAGTTCATACTCTTCCAAGCGGGCTCCCAAGAGCACCGCCAAAAACGCTCACCCCCGCCCCTCAACCCCCGAGGCCAACATCATGCGAAACCTGGATATGTCACTGAAGGGCAATCAGTCTCGAAAGTCAGCCAATGTCCAGTCATCAGATAGGAAAAGGAGAGCTTCATCATCATCGGTCTCAAGTGTTTCTTCAGTCTCGTCCCTCGGGGATCTGAGCGACGAGGCAGATGATTCAGAAGAAGATGCGGACGACGAGCAAGAACCAGCAGTCCGGGCCCCGTCTTATGGTCGTCGCCGAGACACTAAGGCGGGGCGCCAACTCGCAGTCAACAAGAGAAGACGTGTCTTGGACGACGACAGCAGCGACAGCAGTGATGGCAATGACGCCAATGACTCGGATGATAGCTCAGATGATGTGTATGCCGGTGTAGACTATATCACAGACGCCGAAGATGAAGACCAAGACGTCGAGAAGATGGAAGAAATGATGATTGTGGAGTCAGAGAAAACCCACCGGCCTTTGCCCAGCGCTGGGTTTGCCGGTGACGATGATCAGTGGGCTATCAACTCCTTTGACGATCACATGTTCCTACCGGCTGCATCCTTCTTTGATGAAGAGCACCTTTACAGTGCCATGGACACCTTTGGAGAACCTCAGGTGACTAGTGAAGCCGCTGAAACGCCAGTGGCTCGGCGAGTTCATTTCGAGGAGCGATCCGATTCGTCCTCTGATAGTGATTCACACAGTGACGACGACATCCCGGGTGACTTCTTGCAACAAGACAGTTTGGACCCACAGTTGCGTCGTATGATTGAAAACGACAACGAAAACTACCAGAGAAATACTCGCCGGCAATCCGAAGAGATGTTCGGTGACGCCGACTACGGCCATGGAAGCATTTACCATGTCGAGTCCGATGGATCCTCCGAGGGTAGTTTGAGCGGTTACGAGAGTATGATAATTAGTCATTTGGATTTGAAATTCGGTTGTGCTAACCCCTTTGAAAAGGTGATGACGGTGACACCACAGACGAAGATCTCCCCCCACCAGCAACCATCACCCACCCTCGCTCCCTTCTCCGCCGGGACTCCTCCGACTCTTTGGCCCCTGTGGATGAGAAGAGTGATTGTGTCCCCCGCCGCCGCGGACCTATCATGGGAACCTTCGTAGCAGACCCCCACAAGCCAGTAGCCTTGGTCGACTGCACTGGCAAGCATCTCGTCATTATTCCCGCGTATGCCTCTTCTCGCCACGACTGGCTGGACTCTGCGGCCAACAGTATGCCTGGAACTGCCAACACTAGCCCTCGCCAGACTACACTTCACTTGGTCGACGAGAGCGACACCGATGCACTCGCCTCGCCCAATCAGATGGATTTCAGCCCAATGCTGGCTTCGAGTGCCAACCTCATGATGACCGCTCTCGGCAACGATCTCACCCCGGGAGGCCAGGTCATGGGTCCCCCTGAGGCATTCTACCCTTCTCAGGACTTCACTATCGACAGCTCCTTCGAAGAAGACGAAGAAGATGACCCAGAATCTGCTCTCAACGTCGATGACTTCATCGACTTTGGCAATGGATCCTCTGATGAAGATGAGGACATGGATAAGCAGTTCGACGATGACGCCCTGGTCTCCCCGATGGCCACTCCCTTTGGCAAGTCCCTGGGCACACCTACCCCCACACGCAAGTCCGAGTTGCAACCAGCCAACAGCGAAGAGCGCTTCCTCAATCACCTGGACAAGGGTATTGTCACCGCTTTCCGTCGCAACCACAACCGCTACCAGGCGCTCCTCCGTCTGCCTCAGCACCGCGAGTTTATGCCCGCCAACTCCCCCGCGCGTCCTGCCAGTGTCTTCCGGCACGCCAAGAACAACGACCAGCGGACTCCCACCCGCAAGCGCAAATCGAACAACGTTGCAGGTGGCGAGGCTGTGCGACGCAAGCTGATGGATGCCCAGCAACGTCGCTCTCAGCTTCCCATCCCAGCACCTCTCTGAGGTCTCATGATTGCACGACCTTTGGATTTCCACCAAGATCATATGATAACCACGGCCACAATTTATTCTATCTGTTTCTAGTCGCTGGTAGACTCAACTATTAGGGTCTTGTGTCTTTGACCCCCCGACCTTGCGTTGAGCATACAGGCTCTTCGCTCTGGTCATATTGCATCTTGCCACTAAACTATCGTGAAGATCAATCTATCCTTCTACTAGTTGGGTTAGTTTTACCATGCATGTTGGCTTACGAAAGATCGATGGTTCCCAGAACCTAAAAAGCGATCCATTTTGATATTTGATTATCGTACTAGTCCTTCATTTCCTTTTTTTTTATTTCATTACCATGTCATATCTATCGACTGGCCATTTTCTCCCTCGCCTGTCGCGGGGGATGGTGATACCATTGGATTTGTGGAGTTGAATAATTGCGGGTTTGCGTTCTAACGAGTGATGGCTGATTAAGTTGCTTTTTACATCCACCTTTACCAATATCAAAAACATTCGAAACTTTACATTCTTTCGCTAGCCCTTATTAATCCTTAAGGCAATCCTCTGGACGTGAAGCTCAGGCCTCATGATATCACCAGTAGTCAGTCCGGACCCACCTAAACCTTGTTCAACTGAGATCTACCACCTGAGGTCCGTGTCTTGACCGGCTCTATCCTATACCTAGCTACCATTCCCACTTCTCTCCCAGGCTGTCTTGGACGTCAAGCCATGAAGCTATACCCTCCACTACTAGCACCGAGGCCGACTTCGCCTACGATACGTAACTGGAGCCTGATAAAAGCCTTGCCTTGATTCATGGATCTAAAATCTCGATCTACGCAGTATCACGAATGTCTTCAGTTTCGGCCTCAATCACTAACTCGACATCACCGACACCGCCGATCCAACCTTGAATCCTTTCAACTCGAACACCAGCCGTAGAATCATCAGACTCGAGTTCATCAATCTCTTCATCCGAGTCCATCGCAATCTCAACCCACGAATGTTGATATATCCCCTTTTCATTCGCGGGAAACCCATCCAACCGTAGCCAGCAAAATATGCCCCGTGTGGGATTATCCGACTGCCCATCTGAGTACAGATCATACTCACAATCCGTAGGCAGAGCGGGAAGATCCGCAGAAGTAACCCCTGGTTTCGGACAAGAGACACACATGGAAACAAGCGCAGACGTAGACGCACAATTGGAAGCTGACAGCAATGAGGCGAACCGCGCTCCTACCCCCGCATCCTCAATCCTTGACCCATCTCCAAGCTCCCAATCCCAACCCTCATATTGCAAAGCATGGCACCCACAGCCCAAATGCTCTCGAAGCAGAAGATCTGCATCACAGAGCTTGGTACTACCAAACGGCTTCCACGGCCAGGTAGTAAGATACCCATGGTTATAGCCCCCATCAGTGTGTGTCGCAAGGAAAAGCAGCTTACATTCGTCCTCGCGCTGGACAGAATCAGCGTCGTTATCGTAGATACGCGGTGGCTGTGTCAAAAACGTAGTGGGCGTCCCCATCCACGCCTCGGACTGAAGTGAAGGCGTCATCATCCCCTGTTCGCATTCTTTCAGAAACACGCTACTCGTTCCCATGATCGCTGCGCCGAGCCAGAGACTCGCTGCGCGCGGTTGGCGCGCTGAGAGGCCGCTGAGAAGATGGGGGATGTTGCCTTGTTTCACGAGTGGGTTTATTATTGCGAAGGCAGGGTTCATCCAGGCGCTGACTAGATTGCATGGTATGTCTGGGTTGAAGAATAGGCTTTTCATTGCTGGCATTGTTGTGAGCCAAATGTTGCTGCTTAGCGTCATGTAGTATGGGAGGAGCTTTTCGTGTTCGGATAGCAGAGCTGAGACGGATTGGGGGCTTGCCGGGGTGGATTGGTACTCCGGGTTTTTGGCGGGTTGTGGGATTGGGAGAGGCGGTGGCTTGCGGACGCAGGAGTTGTGCATGAAAAATGACGCTGATAGCGCTGCTGTGCATTGTGCATAGATAAGGTGGTGGTTGCAGAAGCGGAGGAGGTATTGGAAGGCTGTTGTTGATGATGGAGGGTTGTACGCTGTCGACTGGAGATGCATTCCTTGTTTCGCTCGTATTGATATCGCCCCGCCTAATGAAACGGACCATGGCGAGACGAATTTCTCAGACTGGTATTCCACGGATATCTCCCATGCGGGTGTTCCAGAGAGTACAGCGTTCCACCAGATGATCTCGGCTTCGCTTGCATCTGGAGGTAAATCAACCTCTATCACCTCCGGTTGAACTGCCTCCGCTGGTTCTTGACAAGTTTCAGAGTACTTCATTGAACACTGGTGCGTCTCGGAGCGATCGAGCAACTCGGCCCATTTCGCCGATAGAATGTATGCCCAGGCCAGGAACAACACGGCGATGTGGTTACCCTCGTCATAGTCAGAGATACCGCGCACACCGGGCCATTCTGACAGAGGGGCTTCGTTGGAGATTTCCACCTTCCGGGCTTCTGAAACACCCAGTCGAAGATCCAATGGTATAACCTTGTATGGGGTAATGCAATCCGCGCCAGCTCTGGACGTCCGCCATCTCAACTGCCCCTTTATATCGAGATCGCCACGGGTTTTCGCACAAGCAAATGAGAATGCTTTGTCTGATGCAATTAGTCCGTCGGCGAGATATGCAGGCGTGTCTCTGAGAATGGACTTGAGGTCGATACACTCCAGCGGAAGACGGGTATCACTGGTCTCAAAATAAGTTGACCATAGCTGATGGCTTGCGCGGAGGGTGTATTCAAAGGCTTCCTTGCTTGGGCGGAGGGCGTCTTCCATGTTTGATGTATAGAACTTGGAAGGTTGTCATGGTAGAGCGAAGTGGGACTAGATCGTGGGGCTCATTTTGAGGCTCGTGGTGTTCACCGCTAGTTGATGCATCATACATGTTTATGTATTCAATCTGATCTGCGAGGAAGCTAAGATATAAATACTGGTCTAAGTGATCAATTCATTAGTTTGCAGGCTATTCAAGGGTTTCGCATGGCTTTATCAAGGGTTTTCCTATATAGGTCTTCAGTTCATCAAGGGAAATCAAGCTGGTTAATTCATATCTGTCAACCAGGATGTTATATTCCAAGAGAGTATGCTTAATTTGGAGAGGAGAGTTATACTTTCTCATCTTTCAAAGTAACATATGCATGCAAAATATGTACAGAGTGCATAGGTACTAGCAAAAGAAGCTCAAGAGACTTTGAGTGTCTAGAGTTCAATCTCTGAATAAAAGTCAACATCACATTTTTTCCTGTAGTGAGGAATCCGGTCTGCTCCGTACTCGTGAACGTTTACAATGATATTCCACCAACAGGAGAATGGCCTGATAGATTATAGATGAAGCTAGGGGTCTTGGTATTCTGTAGTGGTTAAAGTGGAGTTGAGTATGACCACGGAGGGCAATAAGACCGTTAACTTGGCACCGAGTTCCAGTATGCTGTCAAATATGGATACATACGGAGTAGTCTAGTAGCTAATGCTACAACTGGCTAGTTATCCACATAGTACCTCTTGGTATAGTAGCTATTGGACGCCTTACGTTTATCCATGTTTTGCATAAAATATCCAGGGGATCATGTTGCCCTTACTAAATACGAAGTAGCTAAACACAGATAGGATGTCCAGACAAGCCTTGAAATCGGATGGGCACTGACTGCATGGTCAAGAAATCAATACTGCAACCTGGCGCAGTGGTTCTCGTAACACTTGCACAACATTAATTATTTATCCAGCAATCGAGGCCAATAGACTAGTATTGAAACCTCAAGTTGACTATGAATTAATATCATTGTCTAGACTCCGATAGTTCCAAGGAAGTACAGTGTAGCATTCACCATGTGGCGGTAAAAATGTGATTCGTTGGATAATTTTAGTCGTTTCACCTTGACGGAGCCAGACAAAGCCATCAGTCCGACGCGCCGAGAGATGGATATACTTGTATTTCTGTTTTCATTTCGAGAAACTAAAAAAGAAATAATATAATAGAAGTCTAATGCGACCAAATATGAAAGAAATGCGGAATATCGGCATTTCTACGCCCCAGCCCAAGACATTGTACCTGGAGTAATAGTCCAGGAAACAGGAGAGGTACTTTAGGACATTATTCGGACTTGGATCGGAAATGTCATTGTAATGGCATTGCAGAGCCAAGAAGAGGATCCCCTCGAGCTGTTTAGACCCACTAGGATAGTCTCGGCTCTAGAGGACAGGTTCGTTGGCGCTGGGCTATTTTAGCAAAAGTGAGACGGAGCGTTCAAGTACCCGACTTGTTACCCCTGGGGACAAATATAAAAAAAGAAAAGTCGATTTTGTGCGACACACAAGCACCGTTGGTATGGAGTCCACCATATCCTTTGCGTGATTCGTCGACCCCGGCGCTTCGAAGGCGCACGAAAGAGCTTGTATACAAGGGAAAGATCATCATAGACCAAATAGTAAGCACTTAGCCACGCAGGAAGTGGGCGACAAATGGGCGAGACGCCAAGGGTTCTTTTCATTTTCTCACCGGTCGCATTTGCATTAATTTGCATTAATTTCAATCTGTGACACTCAAAAGTAGTGAGTTTCAGTCAAAGAGAAGTTCAAGCTAGTCAAGCCCTACGGAGATGAAAGACTCCAGGTCAAAGCACGTGGATCCCCGTGGCCCTGGACACCCGACCTCCCCTCAATATCGGCCATCTGCAAGTTTCCGTGCAGATCAAGCGCCTAAGGTTCATTCACTATTTTTAATTGGCGATCCTCATTGGCTGGTCAATAAATGTCGATCTCAGAGTCACATCCTATGAACTGATACTGAATGGGATTGGACCCCGGCAAGCGCCTTGGTCAACGGCCCCATTATGCAAGTCCTGACTGGCTCTTCTCCAGCTTCTGCAGGTCGTTCCTGTACTAACTAACGCCGAGCTTTGGATGGATCCCCAGCTCGCCCTCTTTTCAGCCACTACCGTTTCATCTGTACCTCGAGATTTCTGCCGATTGGATGAAGGTTCGCTTTTCTCTGACGAAATGTCTTACCGGGGTCCTTGACGCCAGGATGCTCTGGGTCAGCAGAGAAGGGCTTGCTAGCTGCAGCCAAACCCTTTGTCTGCAGAAGTTCGTCGCATAGCCTGGGTTGGACGATTGTTTAAAGACCGCGACTCTCCCCAGATCCTGGACTTCTTTCATTCTGGTCATTGTTTCATTTCCTTTTGGCTTTTGGACCATATTGGTTCGCCTCCAAAGACGCTCGTTCAGGGATACGTATTTCCTTGTCCCACCCTCTTTCGCTTGATATTGGTTCAGTTTCATTGAGGCTTTTTTTATTGTCGCCCATCAACAATACTAATAGCAATTGCCTGTTTTGCTGCCTATACGATTGTGGCTTATATCGCAATATCTATTGAGGCCTAGCTTTCTATATCGCAGCCTACCCAGCCCAGACCTTTATATCACTCCATTCTTGTTTCTTTCATCCATACCTCTTCCATCTTCTTTTTTTCCTTCCATTCTATCTTTCTTTCGCGTCCTACTTCCCCGTCACTCATTTCCGATATCCTTCCACTATGAAGGTCACTTCGGCTGTTGCGTTTTTCTCTCTTCTGGCCTCTGTCCGGGCCACCGGAGCGGTATGCCTCAACTCCTACTCTGTCGCCGTTGCTATACATCCTGACTCGAACACATTTAGTACTGGGGCTCCGACAAATTCTACTCCAGCCCGGGTAGATCGCCTAACAAGTGTAATGACTACCAGAACAAGGGTTTCAGCTGGTCTGACCTCGCTCCTGGCTCTTTCTCCGACTATGGTGGCTTCTCCTTTTCTGGTTTCACTTGCGGCAATGGCTTCGGTTCCAGCCTTGGCAAGCGTGGCGTAAGTGACGCAGGGCTCTCTTTCATCTACACATACTGACCATGGCTATAGACCCAAAAATGTATCTCCGGCACCGTCTCCAAGGGTAGCTCCTCTAGCTCTGGCTCCCAAAGCTCCGGTTCTTCCGCTCCATCGTTTACCTGCGGCTCGCATGAGAGCGGCTTTTCGGTGACCAACTTCCACGTTGCCACTGAGAAGGATACCGAATTGCACATCATCTACAGCATGCCCGATGGATCGACTTGCAGGAATACCGCTTCCTGTAACTCGGCTGGTACTGTGGTCAACAATGACCAGTGTGGTGGCGCTAAGTCCGTTCACTTCGAGCTGCCCGACAACAGCGAACATGAGAGCTGCGGTTTCGGCATCTACAGCGTTGGCTTTGACTGCACTCCTGGTTCAACCACCACTGCACCTGTCCTTACCGCCACTCCTGTTACCAGAGTTCCATATGAACAGATATCTGTGTCTGCTGCCTCCAGCCCTATCGTTGTGCCTTCGGTCTCTGTTCCAGGCTCTACTGTGGCTCCAGGTACCACCACGGCGACGAGCACACCTCTTCGGATGACTACATCGACTGTGTTTACCACCAGTTTGTTTACCATCACAAGCTGTGCCCCCACTGTCACCGATTGCCCTGTTGGATCAGGCTCAACCACTGTGGTGACTTCAACTATCGCTCTTTCCACCACGGTCTGCCCCGTCACTGAGACTACTGCTGAGACTACTGCTGCCGCTACAACCTCGCTGTCTGTGCCTGATGTACCTAGCCCGAGCAGTGTTCTACCTGTCAGCTCATCTGCTGGTGTCCCTCCCAGTGGCACATCCGTTCCCTTCACTACGAGCCAGACCCCTACTGGAACTTCCGCCGCTTCGACCCCGCTGATCACCACTCCAGTCCAGATGACTACCTCAACCGTGTACACTACCAGCGAGTATACTATCACCAGCTGTGCCCCCGAAGTTGTGAGCTGTCCAGCAGATTCAACCACAGTGGTGACTTCGACTATCGCTATCTCGACCACTGTTTGTCCCGTCACCGAGACCACTGCTGCCGTTACAGGCTCAGTATCTATTCCCGTCGTACCCAGTCCGAGCAGTGTTCTCCCTATTAGTTCATCTGCTGGTGTTCCTCCTCCTAGTGGCACATCTGTTCCCACATCTTCCGTTTCGGCTTCTTCATCTGTTCCCTTCACTACAAGCAACCCCGCTGGAACCTCCGCCGCTTCGACCCCGCTGATCACCACTCCAGTCCAGATGACTACCTCAACCGTGTACACGACCAGCGAGGTAACCATCACCAGCTGTGCTCCTGAGATTGTGAGCTGTCCAGCAGATTCGACCACAGTGGTGACTTCGACTATCGCTATCTCGACCACTGTGTGCCCCGTCACTGAGACTACGGCAGCAACTGTCAGCTCCACAGTACCTGCAGGCCCAAGCTCAAACGGCGTCTTGCCCGTTAGCTCCTCGGCTGTATCAACTCCGCCTAGTGGCACCTCAGCTGCTTCCACGCCGGCTGAAACCTCCTCAGCTCCTGGCGTGACCTCCGATGCGTCGTCCCCTGCACCCTCCTCTCCCGTTGGCACTACTCCCACCCCTGGCGAGGCCACCACCACCGTCATTACTTATGAGACTGTGACCACTTGCCCAGTGACTAGTACTGTTACCACCGGTAGCTCTACTTTTGTGACTACCTCAAGCACCATTTCAACTATTACTATGACTACTGTCTCTACTATCTGCACTGAGTGCTCCACTACCGCCACCTCCGTTGCTGGTCAGAGCACTCCTGCCCCGCCTGATACCCCGGAGGCTTCGACCACCGTCGTTTCCAGCACTGGACCATCTGATATCCCCGGGGCCTCGAGCACGGCCCCATCTGGGACTTCCGAGGGAGTAAGCCCCGTCTCTTCTTCATCTGCAGAAGTCTCCAGTCCACTCCCCAGCGGCCCCGATGCTACTACCTCGGTCCCCTCCAGCGTGGGTGTTGATACCACACCTGCAGTTCCCCAAGAGTCGACTGCCACGGTTATAACTTATGTGACTGAGACCACCTGTCCTGTGACTGCCACTGTCACTGAAGGATCGTCAACTTTTGTCACGACATCCAACACGATATCAACTGTTACCTTGACCTCCACTTCCAACCTTCCCAGCTCTGTTGCTGCCGGAAGCACTCCCGCTCCCTCTGAGACAGGCGTCGTCTCCACCACTGCCCCTACCGGCCCCGCTGTCACCAGTGTCGTCTCTTCAAGTGTTGGCGCCAGCTCTACACCCACTATCCCCGAGGGTGCCACTACCACTGTTGTGACTTACGTGACGGAGACCACCTGCCCTGTGACCAACACCGTCACTTCGGATTCTTCCACCTTCGTGACCACCTCCAACACAGTTTCCACAGTGACCCTCACCTCCGTCTCTACTATCTGTACACAGTGCGCCACTACCGCCACTGCCACCGAGACTCCTTCTCAGTCTACAGCTAGCAACACTGCGACAGTGCCCAGCGGTGTTTCCCCGGTATCGAGCCCAGCTCCCTCAGCTCCTTGCCCCAACACCGTGCCCCAGTGCATCAACACTTGGCTCACCCTCGCCCCTAAGTGTAAATCAAACAGCGATGCCTCCTGCTTCTGCCCCAACAGCGAATTTACTAGCAAGGTCATCTCCTGCATCCAAGCCTGGGGCGCCTCCAAGGAAGAGATCCAATCCGCCCTCTCCTACTTCACCGGCATCTGCGCCACCTGGGTCCCCGAGAACCCAGGCATCGTAACCGCCATCCCTTCAACCATCACCCTGATCCCGACAGTCGCTCCTTCCGCACCCCCATCCAGCATCGCCGGCGCCAGTGTCACCCCCAGCGCCGTCGTCCCCATCACCTCCGCCGCCTCCCTCCCCTGCACAACAATCACCTATTCGACCTACACCGTCACCGTCCCGCAAGTCAGCTTTGTCACAAACACCGCCTCTAGCCCCGACGCCGTCCCAACCGTCGGTCTGGTCCCGGCCGGTCCCAGCGGCGCTTCCCCATCAAAGACCGGCATTGTTCCCGCACGCGCATCGGCGACATGGGTGACTTCGAGCGGATATCCGTACGCCAGTCGGAGCGCCAGTCGAAGTTACTCGCCTAGCGCATCCCCGATCTTCAACTCCGCCTCAAGCGTGACCATCGCTTCCAGTCTGGTGCTGGCTTCTCTCGCTGCGTTCTTTAGCTTGGTGATGTAGATTCGGTTTCCGGATTAATGAATGACTCCCTCGTGATTTTCCTTTTCCTTTTCTATTCCTACTACAATATGCACAGTGCGGATTGATTTCGTGTTTTTGCTTGTCTTCGCGGCCCTGGGGTGGTTCGTCCTGGTTTTGAGAACTGGAATTGACTCATGTCGTTGGTCCTAGGGGACTTCTTTGTATTTTATTTATTCACTCCCTAATTGAACGCGATAGACCTCGCCTGTTTCTTATGGATCTTCGATTTAGTTATCCTCCGCTCTACTTAAGTAGTTTTCTTCGATCTTACTAGAGTCTTTAGCTATATCATCGAAATCTACTGCGTATTGAACGACATATTGACAGTTTGTAAGCCCTCTTCCATGTTGACATAGCCAACTTGCATTTATAGACATTGTCCTTTTCCCTTTGTATTCCTACTAGGTGTATTGCTTTACTTGGGTGTCTTTCGCTATCCTCCTCCGTCACATATTCCCGAGATACCATATCATCTCTCTTATAATTTGCATACTCGGGAGTAAGAGATCCAGGATGAGGGGAAACAGACGGATTGAATGATGAAGGTGAGGAGACTATGATACTCTCTTTATATGGGTATGGTTCAGTTGATGCCAACAGTTGTCTCTGGTCTCACATAGAAACTGTGTACCCCATTCGTATACATCTAAAGGGACATCTAAAGAGACATTTAAAGAGACATTTAAAGAGACATCTAAAGAGACATCTAAAGAGACATCTAAAGAGAACATCTAAAGAGACATCTAAAGAGACATCTAAAGAGACAAACATATTGTCAGATTTCTCTTTAGAACTTTTCTCTCTACAACTCCTGAGCACCTGCCCAGGTGGGCCTCTACCTTCCAAACTTGGAAATGGAACTTGTCCTGAACTACCTCATAGTTCCAGAATAGGCTTAGTACCTTGGAAATGACATTCTACGCTTCTCTTCCCTCTTTGACCTTCTCAATATGCCTCCAAACATCCATCCGAACAAAATGGAACCCACCCGGTTGCAGCTGGCACGTTTTGTGCCACACTTGATCCAACATCGTGGCACGATTCACTCATCAGTTTCCAACGACCGCGTAGCTTTGGCATATATGGGACCCTGGAACTCATTCGTGGAAGAGGCCATGAACTTGTTCCAGTCGACGCCTCTAGACCATGACGTCCCTATCCACAATGAATCAGAAGTCTACGTCGTGGGTAGTGAACTAGGTCTTTCCGCAAGATTCGTTCGAAACCTCTGTGATCCTGTTACGGAAGCACTGAGGCCACTATCTCAAAATTCCATCCGCTTCGGTGATATCCAAGCCCTCATACCCACTGCCCGCGCTGTCCCAGATATTGCTTTTGGTCTCCTGGATGCTCATTTTACTCCTTCTAATGAAGGAATCTACATGGTCGGCGAATACAAGACACCCTGGACGGTATATGCTCATCAAATGACAATCGATTATCCAAATCCCGATCCTCAGCTAGAAACACTTATTGGTATCCCTCCACCAACTCATATGTCATTCAAACCCCGCTGACTTTGTTCTCACTTCTAGGACAACTTGCAAACAAGATGCGGGCTGCCCGCGTTAGGTATGCATTCCTGACCACATATAACTACACTGTTTTCGTCAAGAGAGCGAGCGACCTTTCCTTTCTCCTCTCTCGGCCTTTTAGGGACGATTCGCAAGGCCCGTCTCTTCGAGAACTGTTTGTTGGGTTTTGTCTGATGGCCATGTCGGATCCGAAATACTATGAAGCTCAACCCGACACTGCCACAATAGTAAGTGCATACATACTTGATGACCTTGAGATATGCAGGATATGCAGACAGCTATTGACATACAAAAGTTGAGAGGTACTTCCAGCCCACAAGCACCGGAAAGAGAATTCATCCTTCTTTCCGAAGAATTGCTTCCCCCGAACACGCCCCAGACCATCACACCGACCAGCGTGATTATCAAATGCGGTACCTCAAGTCCTATAATTGTCAATTGTACGGAAGAGATTTCATACCCCGGTAATCGGCAAGAAATGCACCCGGGTACCCGGAAAAGGGCAGTGTGGTTAGCCGAAATCAATGGTGTCCGAAGAGTATTTAAATGCTGCATGGAGGAGTCAGACAGACTGTGAGTTCCGTCACATTCAATTATTGAATTTCGCTAATGATCTCTGTAGGTACGGCTTCGACACTGAAACTGCGGTATACGATCGCCTTCACGCAACCCGGCCGGATGGTTATCATTTTTTCCCTAAATGCCTCGCATGGGGAAGAATCCTATGCTCGAGTTTGTTCCCAACGGGTTATGCAATTATCTTCGAACACCGTGAGGGCGAATTACTTTGTGATATATGGCATACCCTAGACGCAACTGAGCGAGCTCATATAAAAGCGGAATGCTTGAAAGCCATGCAGGCCCTTCGGTCAATCTCCATTCGTTGGGATGATGCGGGTATGCATAATATTCTGTATGCAAGAGAGTGTCGGACTGTTACTATTCTTGACTTCGAGGCCGCTGCGGAGACGCCAGACTCATCCTTCCGTACAAGTTACGAGATGGAGAAAATCTTCAGACCACACTTTGATTGAAAGAATAACCTTTAATTCTTTGTCATTTTCTCTGTTTTCTCTGTTTTGATGTTTATTCTTTGACCCTGTCCTCTTTTGCTTCTTTGTATTATTATAATTGCTAGTGACCTGACTCCTGTATCTATTTGTACATGTGTGCCAGCCCTGTGATTGATGGTGAGACATTCGTGTTAACTACCAAAATTCAACCTGGCCATAACTGCCTACAAGGTAAATTCTATGTCTTTGAGATATTAAACAGTGACTCATGCTAGCAGGAATGATCATAAATGGGCTGTGAGTGGTGCAATACGAAGATCAGGTTATCTGGAGGTAAATCATTACCCTACACATAGAGTGCCACTATCAGTGTCTCGCTGGGGTCGATTGGCAGAGATGATGCCGAGGTACAATAGAGGATAGGGTAGACTACACGCCTGAGCGCTCGATGATTACAGAATGGCATATTTGAAAATCTCAGTTCCATTGTCTATGGGCATTTTGGCTACCTAGTAGACCTTGATGTGGAGAGCCTGTTCAACATGGTTCAACAAATCTCGCTCAATCCAGGCAACACAAGACGTTCATCATTTCGTTTCTTTGTCATTTTCTCATTGGGCAACTTTGAATCTTTTTTCCCTTTGCTCGTCTTGACTCCTTCTGTGATGCTACATAAGTATATTTGGTGTACCCAAATATCAAGAGATTTCTGTAAACAGGAACAAATGACGCCCCCATATCGGTTCGAAGGATAAGGTCTGTCACAGGATGGAAGTCCGAGCCCTCAATGGCACCTTGAGTGCCATGCGTCATCATGTTCGGTCCAATTACCAGGCCAAACCCTCAGGGCTGTCAAGCCATTCCATGTAATCCTTGATCCCTTCCTTGATGCCGCGGAAGCGCAGCACAGAGCCAGCCCGGCGGAGCTTCGAGATATCAGCACAGGTGTAGCTCTGGTATTTGCCTTTCAGTTCAGCTGGGAAGGGAATAATATTGATGTAACCCTCGGGGTTGCCGAAGTGGCTGGCAACTTCCGTGGCGACTTCGTGGAAACTGCTGGCAACACCGGTGCCGACATTGTAAATACCGCTGATCTCCGGGTGGTCGAGAAACCAGCAGTTTAGACGGGCGACGTCCTGAACGTGGACAAAGTCGCGCTTCTGCTGTCCAGCTTCAACTCCGGCGTATTCTCCAAAGAGCTCAATAGCTTTGAACGATTTCCGTTTCTCGTAGAATTGGTAGACGGTGCTGGGAACTGAATCTCGGTGCTGTTCGCCGGGTCCATAGACGTTGAATAGACGGAGTCCCGCGATTTGCGGGGAGCGGATGTCGGTGTTCTTGACGACATACTGGTCAAACAGCATCTTCGAGTATCCGTAGACGTTCAGAGGGGCCTCTTGGAAATCTCCCTCGGCGAAGGCAGTGTTTTTTCCGTAGACGGCAGCGGATGAGGCGTAGATGAAGCGAACACCCTGGTCCTTGCACCAGTGGAAGAGCTCCTTGGAGTAGGTGAAGTTGGCGTCGAGCATTTTCTTGCCGTTAGTTTCGGTGATTGAGGAACTTGCGCCATAATGGAAAATGACGCGGGGACGATGGGGGAAGGTTTTAGTCCGAATCGCTTCACGGAATGCAGTCGCATCGATGTAATCGGCCACTTGGCAGTTGACAAGGTTACGGAACTTGGAACCATCTGTCATGTCGTCGACCACCACCACATTTGTCACGCCACGCAGGTTCAGCTCCTTGACGATGTTTGAGCCGACAAAGCCGGCGCCACCGGTGACAACAATCATGTTGGGTAGATTCGACTTGGATGGAAAGTGTGATGATTAGGGGGAGGAGGTGAAGTTGAGAGGGGGAAATGTCGATGGCTCAAACTGGCAGGAGCGAGGGACAGCAAAAACATCAGAACATCCGAGGATGTTTGCCAATTGAACATCATTCTCGTAGAACTTGTCACTTATAAGCACCTTTATGAAAACCGAGGTCAAGACTACATGTTTTTAGTTCAACCTGGACTTGAATTTGTTGCTATAACATCACCTTGGTAAGTACCTTTCCGCGATATTGGCTTGTTCAGATACGTTAAGGCTTTGTTTGGCATGAACACGAAAGTGCACTAAAATTCCTGGGAATACTTACATATATTACCTATGGTTTCCTCAGGTTGGAATTGCACTATCTTGGATATAAACACGGCATCCACAGATGTACCGGCCTCTGGAATGCCGATGCCGACAATATCATTGTGGCCAATACATCTCCGGCACCGTCTGCTGCCAAGGCTCTCATTTCCATTGCCGAGAAAAGGAAAAGCAATGCCAAGATACTGGCTATCTATATCGAAAACGAGTGGTTTAATCTCCGCGGCATGTCCACCGTCATCAGCAGGCCAAGTCTCGCCGATCGGCCCAGCTCCGACACATCATTCATAAGACCCAGCTCGTGCAGTTATCACCGCGCTAGCCGGCATTGATTACGTCGTCTTCATTCTCTCCCGAGGTCATCAACGATACGGAATACCCCGCTCAATGTTCAATGTTGATCCAAGTGATCCTTCCCGATAGTCTGGATACAAAAATGAGATTGTGGGGGCGAGAAACGGTGGAGGCTGACGGGGGTCGTGCACGTACGGAGTAGATGGGCTATCTCCAACGGCGTCAATGCCATTATCCAGCAGTGCACACGTACTCCGTACAGGGGGTTACTGCAGTGCTAATGATAGATATACGGAGAAATGGATCTCCGCAATGATCTGACGGATGCAACGGATACGGAGTACATCCGGAGTGCATATGCATCAATCATGTCCCCCTGAAGGGAATACAATTATTGAACCTCCTTGCTATTTTACCGTATTTGCCCGAAATCGAATAAAGCAAAATAGATCCATCCAAGTGCATATGACAGTTGACATCCGATGATCTCTTATCTCCCTAAAGATAAGCCCGAAGCCCTAGATTGGCTGAGAATAGGTTTAAGACATTTCTACTTGTAACGAGATACATCGAAAGTGCGATGGATATCCCCTAAATATTTCGTACTCTGTATATGGATGGTCAACTCTAAACTCGCACTACTCATCTGATCTTCTGGGCTATTGAACATTCTCCATCTCCTTGCGGTCGAGATAAGCTCTCCACCAGTAGCCGTCCATTATTCCCTCGGCTTTCTACCGTTGAGGTGGAAACATGGACTTTAACAGCCGCATTGTCCAGAGTGACACGGTCCGTTATATTAAAAGTCTGTTCTCCCAGTTATATTGATCTACAACGTTTTGTGCAGGTCATGCCAGGATGTCTCAGTATGAACATACCTCACTATGGTGGCCCGAGGAGCGCATCAAATCCACCCTCAACGCAAAGTATATCGTCAGTCGTCTGCGACCAGAGAATATCCCACGCCTCTTCGAATTACCGGACTGGGGCGAAGGCTTGACCAGCGAGACGTACATGGAATGGATCCTCACAAAGGCCGGCCGTGTCTTTATGATCCTCGACGCTATCGGCATTCCCGATCGTATCTTTGCGCTAGTCGACGAATCGTGTGATGATGACGATCTACCTGTCCCCGAACATAGCGTCGATTTACTACACTTGTCCCCGCATGGAGAAGATCTCGCCCTCGAGGCGAGTTTCTTTCATGCGCAATGGCGGTTCCTGGTCCGCGGTATAGCGGAGGGACAACATGTCGTCTATACCGAGAATGAGGGCGTTCCTGTCGAGGCCGTACGCACCAACACCAGCAGTGGAATACACGGACGTGATGATACGGTAGATAGGATCGTCCTCGCTGGCTCGGTCTGTCGAGTCTACATGCGCACCCAGGTTCAAGTCGGCGGCGCGCCATATTTTTTCTCGTCCGACGAGGTTCTCGCTGAGATCCGCAACCTGAAAAGACTGTCGCATGATCATATCGTCTCTGTTTACGCTTCATACCTGAAAGACGACAGCGTCTCGGTACTCTTCACCGGCGCCACGGCAGATCGAAACCTACACAGCTTCCTCACAGACGAGCCGATGTCCTTCAAACGGCTTGACAAAGAACAACGCCGCCAGATCTTGATCACCTGGCCCCACTGCCTTGCATCTGCGGTCTCCTGGCTGCACGCACGCGGCCACTCCCACGGCGCAATCCGTCCATCCAACATCTTCGTCGATGCAAACTTCCATATCTGCCTCGGTCAGTTCCAAGCACTCGACTCCCTCCTAGCTCCGCCACATGTCAACGACCTCGAGGCATACAATTACTCCGCACCAGAGCGCTGGACTCGTCCCACAGCTCCGGTCGTCCAGCAAAAGCCACAGCCCGCACAGACACTACTTCCCTCGGGAGGACGTACAAAGCGCAGACAACGACCAACCCGACTAGCACTAGCGCCATTGAACGAAAACGAAAGTCCACCTGCTTCTCCAGACCACACAAGGCCAGACTCAGCCGGCTCCAAAAGAACAGTCGTCCGCATAGGCTTACCAGGCTCACCATCGCGTTTCTCCTTCGCCTTTTCATCATCTTCTTCATCCTCCGAATCCTCAGCAGCCTCTTCAACCCACACAGACGCAACTGCAACATCACCCCAACAAAGAAAACACCGCATCTCCTCTTTCCTATCGCGCAGAACAAAGAATTCCCACCCAACCCTATCAATAATCTCAACCTCCACATCCTCCTCAAACACATCAACCACACCAACCTTAACATCCCCAAATCCCCATCCCACCTCAAGCACCCTCTCCCCAAACCCACCCTCCACCCTCCACCACTCCAAATCCACCCAATCCCTAACACAATCCTCCACCAGACCCCAATCCCAAGCCTCCCAATTCACCCCCACCCCAAACCCCCAACCAAACCCAAACACCCCAGCAGATATATTCTCCCTCGCAGCAACAACCCTCGACATCTTGACAGTCCTCCACAAACGAAGCCTGACATCATTCAGCGCGCACCGCAGCGCGCGCAACCGCTCCGCCGGCCGCGGCGGCGGAATAGCAGATGCATCCTTCCATCTCGCGCGGAATGCCGTGCAAGTGCAGTCATGGATTGCATTGTTAGAGGGCGATGCATTGAAACGGTGTCGACGGGATCGATGTTCTGATCGTGTTTTCTGGGCTGTGCCGCGCATGTTGATTGTTGTGCGTGCTATGCTTGATTTTGAGGGTTGGAAGAGGCCGCTGGCTAAGCGGGTTAGGAGGGGATTTGCGGATGCTATTACTAGAGGTGGGAAAGGGGGTGGGGATGGGATGGGGGTTTTGCATTGTGGTAAGGGGAAACGGGAGGGGCGTGAGAAGGGGAATGGGGTGGAGGGTGGGAGGGAGATGGGGGTTGGGAGTGCTGTTTCTGTTGGTTCTGCTCCCTTAGGGGTTTCTGAGTCCGGATCGGTTTCGGGGTCAGTTTCGGAGTTTGATTTTGGGTTTGGGGATGCTGGGAGTGGAAGTGAGAGTGAGAGTAATGTTGAGGATGGTGATTGTGTCGATGTTGATATTGAGGAAGAAGATGCTTCGGAGGTTGAAGAGCCTGAGAGACGGGTGGAGCAGGTCTTGCCTCATTTGTATCTGCCAGAGTTGGATATGAACATTACTGGGATAGAAGGTCTGTCGTTTAATAATTAGGGAGATGTACGATAATGCCTTGATGGACCAATGACCGGCCTAGGTACATAATTCAGACTAATAATTCATTTCTTGTGTACACTTCATGCTTCGTGAAAGACAGACCTGGGATAACATAACCTGTATGCAAACAAGCACGCCAACTCCAATATACCATGCAATTGCTTGGCCGAACTCGTCTATCCCAAATTCGTGATGCTATCAATACAATGGCTTGAGCCGCAATCGTCAATAGTCGGGTTAGAACAAAACAAAATCAAAGCCAGATCGCAACGACACCCAGCAGGCCAGACAGCAGCAAAGATCCAGCGAGCAAGCGCTCGGTATCTTGCGAGCTGACAGTCACAGTGTAAGCACCGCCTTCCTTCGTTGCCGATGCAGAAGGAGCTCCGTTTGCAGTAACCTTACTGGCCTTGTCGGTCTTACCGGTTGCTGTGGAATCAGTTCCCTGCTTAAAGGTCTGCCCCAAGGTAGGAAGCGGGGAGCTTGGGTCAATTGCCCATCCACCAGAGGTCGAGGCAGGGCACTCAATGGCGGCGAGGCTAGATGCGCTCTTCTTGTAGGCGGATAGGGCAACTCCGGTTGGGTGCAGAGTAGCCCATTGAGACTTGAGGTTGGTGAAATCAGGCGACACGGGCGTCGGGGTGCCCTTGCGGGTGAAGCCGTCCTCGATGCTGCTCGCGGTCGCAGTCGCAGCATCCACAGAAGGCCCATAGCTGATCAACCCGTAGTCGTTGGTCTCTTCAATCCACTCATAGACCATGGATCCAGACCAAGTGTCGGACATGTTGTCACCAAAGATGGCAGCCTGGTCCTCAAAAGTGCGGGGCGACGGGGTGTTGCAGCCAGTCTCGGAGAAGAAGATAGGGATGGGGTAATCAGTTGCGTTCTTCTGCAGCATATTGTATCCAGACTGTGTATAGCTGGACGCACCGCACCATTCGTAGGCATTCAGCGAGTAAAAGTCCAAGCGCTCGGATGCATTCTTGGAACATGCCATATAATTCTGCAGCATGGGCCTCAGATCGGGAATATCGGCTGCGGAGTAACCCACGGGAATCTCGCGATAACCCTTCTGATCACGGTAGGCCTTGATGTCGCGGGCAGCCGCCAAGACGTAAGGGGCAGCAGCCGAGCCATTGGCCGTGGTGAGTACCTCGTTTCCGACGAAGACACCGGCAGTATTGTCGAACTTTTGGAATTCATCGAGCACCTCCTTGAAGTGATCAAACTGGGTCTGGTTCCAGTGTGGCTCGGTCTGTGATCGTCAGTAGATGATCCACAGGAGAACCTTGGAAAGTGGACCTACCTGTTCGATCTGGGTATTGAAAGTGTCCAAATCGACGAACAAATGGATTCCTAGACAACGTGTCAGTATAAACAATTACCTGTGGGAGTAAGAATCAACCGTACCAGCATCGGCCAGTGCCGACATACAACCCTTGTGATCCGCATGGGGATCCACGTGGTACACACGGATTGCGTTGGTGCCCAGCTCGGACATCCGGGCGATATCCCGCTTGCATTGGGCAGTGTCGATAAGCGGGTCACTTGGGGTAAGCTGATAAGCAATGCCTATCCAAGTCAGTCTGGTACCTACAGTGTAGGATATCTAGGTACCCTTGATGTAGAACTGGGTTCCATTCTCGTAAAAGAACTTGGAGCCGGCAGCCGAAATGGATGGGCTTGCCCCCACTGCGGTGGCCTGTAAGCCAGCAAGTAGCAACGGTAGTGAAAATGCCAGGGATGGTAACATGATTAATTCTGTGGGAGTAACAGTGAAATGGAGGATGTGATGAAATAGCGACTTGAAGAGAAGAGAAGAAAAGGCTCTCTCAATTATGTTTAGCGCTCTTGCCCGGACAACGAAGGAATCAGGGCAGGTGCAAACCAAGAACTTCTACGGAATAATTTCAGCAGTTCTAAGGAAAGAAGGAAAATAGAGCTGGAACATAAAAAGAGCTCAGTTCCTTGATTTGGGACTGTACCAAATTATCTGCAGGGTGTTCTCAACTGCGTTTCATTCCTGGCCCAATTTGGGACATTCCAGATATTATTTTGTTTACCTTGGTGAGATTCAAGGCATACAATAAGGGAGAGTACACAATACAACTGGAGTACAATTAAAGTACGGAGTACAACTGGGCGAGTTCAAATGTTGACTGTTGTATATATACTCCAGGGCTTGTACGGAGTATTACCCCTATAGCCGTTGGGGCCCAGCCCTAGTCCATCACATGCAGATATCGCACAAGTACAACATACAAGATACAAGATAAATCTAGACTAAATCTAGAACTCTAGACTACTTCGTACAGATATAGATACTCAAGTAGGTAGAAGATGTGCAGTCCCCAGTAAAATATTAAATTAACCTGCAAAGTCTGCAAAGTCAATCCAATGCCCATATTGCCCATATTGCCCCCCTAACCCGGCATCTACCGAGTTCCCACACCACTCTTCCCCCTATACTATAAATACTACCAAATACTACTAGAACCTTGGGAGGCTTGAGACATGTTTTATGATATAAAAAAACTATTCATCACTACTCCGTACTATCAATACCATCACTGTGGCACGATGTCGGACAAGTATCCCCCCATCTTAAACCCTGTCAATCACTGCTATTCTGGACTTGACCCTGATATCCACTCTAACTGGACATGGGAAAGATAATCCTACCTACTACGTACAAAACCTGGCACGCACACGGCACCTCATCGATCGGCAGATTATTAGATTATTATATTTTTATTTTTTATTTCTTTCAAGGGAATTCAAGAAATTCTTTCCAAGGTTATCTATGTTCACGAGATGCGTTGGGCAGATATCAGGCTAGGAAGGCATCAAACGATAGTCTCGTGGACCCCTAATGCATATAATCTTAAGATTGGACATCTCTAGTAACGCCAACGCGATCTTAGGAAGTCTTTTTCAATTCCAGACTGCCACGTTACCCCACTGGGCGGTTTTCGGCGGTTGCCACGGGGGGCTAGAACGAGGTCCTTGCGAGATAAGAGCTGTTTTTGTGTATATTCGATTTTGAAGAGATGAGTGTGTAAGAAGTAGAAAAATAGAAATAACGTCGCATTCGTCTAACATTTATGTAATTGCTATGTTACGTTGTAAATAGCAGATCTATACAACATACAACATACGGAGTAAACATACCCTTGGGATGTGCGACAGTCCAGACTTTCTCCAATCTCCACTCCTCCACTTCATTCCGAGATGTCCACCAATGATAGTCGCCATACGCAGAGTGTTCGTCAGCTAGTGGGTCCCTCCATTAGGATCGACTGGGCTTGCCCTTGGACTTGTCACCAAAAACGGGAGAGTGAAATGACGTTTCCGCAAAGGGGGGTTATAATAAAATCTACGCATCCGGCCCTGAATTAATTTCTCTAGACTATTTCACCTCAGCCCTATTACCTGGTTTGATTTCACGACATGGTTTTATAATCCTATATCATATCCGATGATCCAGAAAATTACCCGATATACAAACATCCACAATGGCCTCCCCATTCCACATCTCCCGACACGAACAAGTCGAGCTAGAGCGCAATGAAGCCTTCCGAGTAATGCGCGAACAACTCCGTCGCCAGGAATGCGGCATGGAGCGACCAAGTTTCTGCGCAGGCCACCGACACTCCTGCACCTCCACCGAACAAGAAACCTACCGCCTCCACCGCGATATCATCCACACCCTCCTCGTTCCCCTCTTCCTAATCAACCACCAAGCCGAGCGCATCGCAGCCCGTACCCTCCCGAGCCAGAAAGGCGCCGAACCCGAGCGCGCATTTCGCGGCGAAGCCCGCAGCGCCTTCGCCTGGCTGAACTGCATCCTCACCGAAGAACACGACTGGTACCTTACAGCCCGCTGCCCTGCTTGCATCGTTCAGCATGTGCTGCACTCGGAGCCGACAATCCGATTCGTCACTGTCGCCTCGCAACTCGCAGGCGCTCGCTCTGGCTTCCAATGCTGGCTGAACGCTCTCGAGACAGCCGTCTGCGAAGACCCCTTCTGGGGCGATGCCTTCTGGCCAGATATCGAGGAGCGCGCCACCCGTCTGACTGAGGGCGTGCAGGAGCTCGTCCGTCAGTGCTATGAACTCAGCGCGACCCACGATAACCCTGCTCGGGTCACCCCGTCGCTCGCCAAGACCCCAATGCCTGTCTATGGCAGTCGCTCCGCCTCCTGCACAATCCCCCTGAAGCCTTCTAGTTTCGCGCGGAAACAGGTTCGCCTGACGCGGGAGGAGCAGAGATACCGCTCCTCGGTTTTGTGGAATTGCTCGCAGACTATTAGACAGCCGCTGGCCGGCTGCACTACTGCGACTCAGTCTCGTCGCCGGTCATTGACTTCGTGAGGGAGCGATGTTGGGCTATGGTGGTGACTCCCGCCATGCATTTTCCTCCTCTCCAACCAACCGGTTACTTTACACACGCCCGGGCGTATTTTCCAGAATCAGCCATTTGCGGATTGAACTACTCGTGATTCAAGAAAAGTATCTACGGGCCTTGCGAATCTACGTTGTACAGAGACCCTATCGGGATTTTCGCGGATACCAGTTCCTCACGTCAGAACACATGGCTCCCCCTTGGCGTCCCACGCGACCGAGATTAGTTTCTCGATATGCAAGGGTCTCCGCGGATCTGGAGTCCGCTGTCATGATGCAATCGATCTAGAACTGTGGATGATCGAAGTATCCCACTGTCTCTGGTCGATGGAGATATCCCAATGCGTCGGTCTATATAGCCGAGAATGATGTGATTTGTTGATCATGTCGGGTTATAGCACTATAGTGATTATAGTGATTATAGTGATAGCATGATAGTATAATTTTAATCATAATTTACCTTTTTTATCCTAGATATACCAGACTTACTATCAAATAATGCAAGTGCATTAATATCAGTTGACGCGTACTCCCCTATTTGACAGACTTTTCCAAGGTTGTGTATATTAACCATAAAAGTAGCCCCACGTCAAATCCATTCTTAAATTGCTTCATATGATCATATGGAGTACAGCGGATATGCCACTCAAAAATTAATCTAATGTGGTGGCAATACACTCTACGTGAGACGGTGGAGCAAGCCGGAGATGGGAAGAGGGAAGTGAACCAGATCTGAGGCGCACGGTGGAAATTAAAACGGTCCCTCAGACGATCGGCCTGGATCTGAACCTGGGGTTGCCTGTCAGAGTGCCACTCAGATTCCAGGATTCTAAGATTCCAGGGTCTTCGGAATGCGAACTTACTGCGAACTAGACATTGCATAAATCTTTGAGTATATTTATGCTTCATTCGATTCATCCGACCTACAGTACATATGTATATATATTGTAGCCTATATGTGCTATGCGTTGGCAGATACATGTAAGTATATGCCAATGCCCAACCCCTCTCTCTCTCACGCCGGAAACGGAGACGACATTCGTATGCGTACACTTCACTTGAAAGTACTCAGTACCTCGTCCAGGCCCACGGTCCACATACGTTCTGTGGTACTGGCGACTTGTGAAACCAAAGGCTTAGGCCGCATTAGGGGGAATATGATAAAAGCATAATAGATAGTATGCTCGAGTCTGGTTCGGGTAATGAAGAGTTCATTTAAGTATATTCAGATAGATTTGGATTATATTCAGATACATTATTTTAAAGTGTATTCTGGTCTCAACTTGCACAACCCAACGATCGTCACCGTGGAGCCAAGGCTTTCGGCCCATCGGTCGCTCTAGACTGGCAACCTTTATATACACATTTCAACTATGGATTTTTGTTATAGGCTGAAGACTCTGTATATAAATTAGTTCTATCAGATTCATCAAATAATATATCCCATATAAATTATGTACATATAAATATACATATATTATATCCCTTACAGCAAAAGAAAAAAGGGAAAAAGAAGAAAAGTAAAGTGGAAACCGATGACTCCATGACTTGGAAGGTCTAGACTTGTCCCGACCTGAAGAGTCTGGCCCCAACCCTTGCCCCAGTGAGTACCCAGTACATGGTCTAGTGCCTAGTAGCCCATACTATCCCCAAGTACCTAATACCCACTCTTCTCTTCCCGTCAATTTCCATTCGATTCACGCCCTCTTTTGCTTCTTCTTCTTCTCTTCTCTTCTACCTTTTCCCTCCCAAATATTCAATCATTTCCTCTCTTAAATTCCTTTCTTTAACATCAACACATTATAGCATCCAACCTCCAAATCCCCCTCCAAATTCCTACCTTGGACCCGATCATCATCTTTTGGTCATCTTACGATCATCTACCATCGGTCGACGGATGATTCATGACGGCTGCCATCTCCTTCCGTCCGTTGGATAAAACAGACTGGATGACATCCTCATGCAATGGACAGTACTGGCCCGTCACTTCTACTCCTGACGATCACACCATGAATGTCCCACCAACTGTGAATCTCGACACCAGAGCACATCTCCCCCAGAATTCAGATACACAGGAAACTTCCAACCCCTCCAGGATTCGTCGACGAGCTTCACAAGGATCTCTTCGAACAAGACCGTCACCGGTATCTCGCTTTCTCTCCAAGAGTAGCGTTGCCGTGAACTTCCCATCCTGGGACCAACGTACCACACCTAGTTCGCCTGGTTCGCCCTACCGTGTTGAGTCTCGCACTCGGTCGGTCGACTCTCGTCTTCGTCTTTCAACCACTGTGTCTCGCGGGCCGAGGCCTTTGTCTGCTTCCCCATCTTGGAATTCTCACTATCAATCCGAATACCCCGCCACATTACCCCCCACGCCTCCAGAGGAGGAGATCCACGTTGCGTGGAACCCCAAGTCCGAGATGATGTTGCTCGACACACACTCCCACCCGGGATCCATGGCTATGATGGACGACACCCCTAGTGTGGACAATTCCTCCACGACCGGTGCTTCCTATACACTCAGCAGTCCATCGGATGGGCTTTCTCATAGGTCCTCCAGCTCTGGAGGCAGCCCTGGGCCCCATGATGATATGGACTGCCAGCAGGATATTGGCTCATGGCTGGATCATGGCATCAATCTGACTGGTAAGATATCCGTACATCTGCGCTTCAAGGCAATCACTGACCTTTTCCAGCTTCATCACTTGCCCTATGCAAGACACAAGGCGAGGCCGTCAAAATCGTTTCCCAGACTCTTCCATACCCCAGGACATCTGATCAGGCAGTATCAGGGCCGAAAACCGACAGTGTCTTTCCCTCCATTGTGCATGCTGTCCACAACCACTTGCAACCTGGTCAATCACCCTATATCAATGTTACCCACGCAGTACCAGAGCAATTCAGTCTTTCGAATCTGCCCCACTCTCCCCCCAGCACCCCTCGTTCTCCAACCGCTGCCGAGGAATACTTCAACGCCACCGTTTTCTCCAGTGCAGCAGTTGTGAGTGCTTACCATGACTACCGTGGACCACTCCAACGGCAAATGTCCCACGCCCCGATGCCCATTGTCCCCCCTCGCAGTGTCCACATCTCGGTCCTCGAGCGCTATCTCCCTCCAACCTCCGCTCAAGAATACCGTGATTTGTTTTGTCGTACCCGTCCATCCTTTCTCGTTGACCGTATGAGCGAGCTGTCACCCAATGGCGGCTCCCTCCTCTTTGTCTACCCGACCAAGAAAGGTGCATCAACCTTCAAATCCCAGTACCTGGGCCCCATCCTCGACCCCCTTCTCCGCCAACTCGTTGTGGTGAATGAGTTGTCCGCAGACGTGGGCCGCTACCTCGGCAAGCTCTCGCCCGTCTCTCAAATGGATGACTTTGCAACCATGAAGGCGAACATCGTGGCTCTCTGTGAATCATTGAGCGATAACGATTCCTCCTCTCGATTCCACGTGGCCGATGCAGGCCGTGGAGAGACCCACCTCGACCGCAACCTCTGGGCCGAGTGGTTCATCCACCAGGAGAAACCCCGCATGAAGGAAGTCCTCAGTCTGTACTGGCAAAACGGCCGCCGTTCATCTAAGAACGCGAGCTCTGGATTCCCCGGCATGATGAGCAACAAGGAGGTCACATCTTCCGGGCTCCTGAGTGAGATCTGCGATGGCATCCGCAAGCGGCGCTATTGCGAGGACAATGAGCCTCGTGAGGGTATTGAGCTTGGTGTCTTTGTGATTCGCCGAACGAATTAGATCGTCGCAGAATTGCTAGATCACTCTTTCTCCCTGTTCCTCGAATCCCTCACCCCTTTTTCATTCTTCCACCCCTTCTTCCGCAATAGCATATTTTAACAAACGGCCTTCACAAAAGATGACATGGGACCCAGGAGGTGTCCCCGGTGTTGGATTTCGATTTTCTGGTGTGAAATAATTTTTTTCGCACTTTGCATGACTCGTTTGGGGGTTTCCCGCTGCGACCAATTTTGAATGAACTATGAATACCCCGGTTGTTGTTGGCGATTCGGGTTTTATGAACTTTTTGGACTTTTTTTTCTTCTTTGTGATGGATATAGATATACACGATTTTGTGGGAATGTATCTGCTATTAACAATATCTTTTCTTTTTCTGTAATCTACGATATCCCTGAAGTATATGTGGTGGTCGTGCTAGGTCTCGTCAGGCTCCCATTAGGCATCACCGCGACATAGTGTGAGCACTCCTTTACCACAGTTGTCCGATGCCTTTTATTGCAGAAAATGGGCTATTCATGTTATAGTATATATATGCTAAGTCCATTATACTGTCTTAAGCCAAATGCATCAGATTACTGGACTACGTCACCACGAACAGAGGCCCTTGATCTAGCTGAGAGCTACCGCGTAGAGTAATCATTATAACTGTCTGTATGATCCATGGTTTGAACAGCTGCGATCAATGTGTACAAGTGAAGGCCATCTGTGCCGATGTATATAGCTTGCGATAGCTGTGGTCCTGATTGCAACCTTAGAAGGCACACCAATAGAAGACGGGAAACTGATGTATGTCAATTCATTATTCTCCTCATTCTTCGTCCTAGCACACTCTCTCAATTGGAATCAGGAACTACATTTTCTTTTCACATTGTCTCCCTCACCTCGCTATCTATTCTCCTCGGGGCGGCCAAACATTCTGCCGTCCATATTCGACGGTGACCCACCCCTCCCATCTCATCTTCCTTCGATTACCAACTTAATGCAATCTACCACCCTTTCTCGCCCACCCTCGCCACATACAATGTCCTATCCGAATCCTCCGCCCCTTAGCCCTGGCGGCGGGGCTGGTGCACCCTCGAAACGCGACAAGCGGCGCACTGCGCTCCAGGAGCGGCTCCAGGAACTGACGGGTCAGTTCAGCAATAATCGGGACATCCAGTTTCGTCAGCAGTTGCACGCACTTCAGTGCGATATGACGCTGATCAACAATGCTGATCCCTATGGCACTGGTCCGCTGCCGGATTCCGCGGAAAGCATTGCCGCGTTGATTGAGGAGACTGTTGGTGGCGGCAGCAAGTTTGCGAAAGAGATGGCTGGCCTCGCTGGATCCTGGTATTCCAAGTTTGTGCAGGAGGTTAATGAAATTAAGGAGAAGAGAGATGCCGAATTGGTCATGGCTATGGTGAGTCTACTGTTTTTCTCAGCTGTGAGGAGTTGACCCTAATCAATGGCTTTTTTTTTCTTGTACAGAATAACTACAACAACGTCATGGAAAGACAACAGCGGGACCGTGACTTCCGCACTTACTTCGCACAAGAAGAGTTCCGTAACTTGTCTTCTACCCTCCGAGAGCGATTGGTCCAGAACATCTCCGGCAAGCGCGCCCGTCTGATGCGTGAAAAGGAGCAGCTCGACATTGCCGACACCAATGCCCTTCTCCTCCACCCCAACCAGTTCAGCATCACGAACCCTTCCAGCCCTGGCGGTATCCACAGCAACCGCAAGACTACTCGACACACCCGTCACCGCGTTGACCTCGACGAGCTGGGCAACGGTTTCATGTCGGAGTTGAACAAGCGCAAGCGGAAGGCTCCGGAGGAGGACAATGGATCGCCTGCGCGGGACGCGGGTGATGCTACTCCCGCGAAGCGCAACAAGGCCGAGGTCACAAAGGAGCAGGTCGCTCCTTCCTACTCGATCCACTCCCTCTTCACCGACAAGGAACTCAACGCACACGCCAACCAGGCACACCTGGCCACTATCCATTTCTTCTCTACATCGAGACGTCCAGACCACGGATCCGGCGCGGTGACGAACGGCAACAATACCGATGCCGAAGATACACCCGAGGGCACAGGCCATGAAGACAACGGCACCCCGAGTGCAGCCGACATGATGCGCACCGCCAGTCACAACTTCCACGCTACCCGATCTACGCGCACCACCGCCGCGCACAGTGCTTTGAGCGCCCTAGCCGACCTGGCCGATAAGCCAGCGACCCGCCCCATCCTCCCCTACCACGTTCTGTCCAACCACCACGCACGACCCAACGGCAACGCGCCGCCATTGACCTCCCTAATGAACGAGGAAGTCGACGATGACTGCGCCCGCATAAGCCGCCTGGCCGGCAAACCACAAAATTGGATCGACGCATCTTTAGTCGAACTCGTGGCTGCACCTCTTCCTACTTCCGCAGAGACGATCGATGGCCATCCGGCCGACCCCGCCGTCTTCAGCCAGCTGCACCCGGATTTCTCGCCCGCCATGGGTATCGACTGGACTCCTACCGTCCACAACCCGGGCTTCGAGATGTTCCAGCCGCAGGCCATGGAGCGCGAGCGCAGTCGCAAGCGTACCCGCAATCACTGAGGGATATGCACATGAAGTTTCGGATGTACGTTAAGATGGGATGGGATGGTGTTTACTGCAGGAAGCGGTCACGGATTACCCTTTATCATTGATCATATTAGCTATGTTGTGAGGGATGGACCTCGGAGGTGTTTGGGATTTCTTTTTCTTTTCTGTGTTTATCTTCTTTTTTCTTTTTCGGATCATGTTCGCCCCGACCTGTCTGGCGTTGTTGGGACACACACATAGTACTTTGTTTCTCAGTTTTATGCTTGCCCCTATGTTGGGTAGTACAATTTACATGGATACCTTGTTCTTCAGTCTCTGCAACTTGGGTTCGAAGTGATATTAATATATAAATCCCCACGAAGACAACCTACAAAATATTCAACTCGCGAAATCTACTACGCAGCAGTCGGCTATAGGTTTTACTTGGCTCTGCACTTCTGGGTTGATGTTCCATATCGTTCGAGATTGATATCAACTTAGGGCTAGCATCTATACCATCATCATGACAAAAACGGAACTCATCACCGACTATTCTATCAAGGACGTTCTCGATATTTCTACTACAGCAAACACAATAAACCTCAAACCACCTCCAACCTCATGCTCCGACGCGCCCTCCCCATCCACCCACCCATCCCCAAACCAATGACAGCTCCAGCCCCAGCACGACCAAAAGCCGAATCCCCTAAACCCCTCTTCAGCGGCAACTTCCCAACCCTCCAAACCTTCACCGAAGACACCGCAACCCCATCCTTCCACAGCCGCATCCTCCCCGCCATAAAACACGACCACCACGAACTCGAATCCCACAGCAACAAAATCCTCTCCTCAACAAACCCGGACGAAAAAACCCGCTTCCAAAACCAATTCGTCTGGGAACTAGCCCGCCACCTAATTGGCGAGGAGCTCGTCGTCTACCCGGCGCTGATCGAGTCCCTCCCAGACGGACAGGGAATAGCAGATAAAAACAGACTCGAGCATCAGGGCGTGAAGCAGCAGTTGAAGGCGTTTCAGGGTCTTGAGTCTACGGATACGAGGTTCGTGCCGACGCTTAAGGGGCTCATGCGCGATTGGGGGATTCATGCTAGACATGAGGAGGAGGTGGACTTGCCCAGGCTTGAGGAGTTGTTGTCGAAGGAGGAGAGTGTTGAGTTGACTAAGTCCCTGGATCGGGTTAAGATCTTTGTGCCATCGAGATCGCATCCGCTTGCGCCTACGGAGCAGTTCTTTGAGACAGCTGTTGGGCTTTTGACGGCCCCGATTGATCTTTTGGCGGATTTGTTTCGGAAGTGGCCTGATGGGAAGGAAAAGAAGTAGGGGTTAAGGGGGGTTAGATTGGTAGAATGCATTGCTATAGTAGGAAATAATAGGTTGATAACATACTATTATTCTACCTTGTGATCTGGCAGGGGCCAGAGGAAAAGGGGAGAGAGAGAAGAAGGTTGAATTCTCTATCTGTGAGAGATTGGCTAATGTACTCGCTAACAAACATGTGAAGCCTGACAAACCAAGGCTGCCTGTCTTAACACCTTGTCCCTTAAGCGCGGTAGAAGAGTAAAAATTGTATGCCCAAGGCAAAGAGCTGAGCTTGTCTGATACCAGTATACATAGGATAGATATGCCATTGATTTTCACCCACACTCTCGTCATACCTATATTTCTGTCAACGATCCGTGTATCCCCTCGTAAATAATCAATTCCCGAACGCATATATGTTCGAATTCCTCGTCAGCCTACGCAGACGCTTTCCAAAGAAATAAATCGGAAGCCCTAGGACCATCGGCCCGATCGTCAGAGCAAACTCAACCATGGCAGGCGCCAAAAAGCCCCTTCGCGCTGCCATCGGCATAACCCAATAGCTCATCCCAAAACCACAGACATTCTTGATCACTGTTGCAACAACCATGATTTCCCCAGAGATTGGTTTATAGCAATCCACAGCATATGCAATAGCGATTGTAGGAACAGCGGTTACGCAAAGCCCACTGAAGCCATATCCAACAACCAGGACCACAGGCCAATCCCACAGCCGATCATAGCCCACTCCACCAATCACAATACCGACCACAGTAAAGAAGAAATAGGGCATAAGAGCTGGCAACCGCATCTCCGCTTCTCGAATGCCATTGTTGCGCTTTGTGGCGCGCACGGCAACCCAATCCGAGAGCGGGCCCGCTGTAGCAAGTCCAATCAAGCCGCCAACGACGAACGCAAAATTTGCGTATCCCACACTAGATGGCGAGAAATTGTACGGGTGTGCGCTGAGGACTGAAGATTCTGTGAGGTTCCAGAAAAGGAGGATATTTGCTGGTCCGGCGACGTTCAGCCCCGCCCAGAAGATAATAGGAAAGAGAAATAGGCGGAATGGAGAGATGATATCCCGTAGAAGAATTGCTTTCCAGCGTGCTTCTGGGGCTTGCCAGAGTTTGAACTGGGACTTAGAGGGCCGACCGGTGCCAACGGTAATGGCTCGCTCGATGTGCTCGAATTGTTCGGTTCCTACCTCTGCGTCGTGTTGCTTGATGGTTTGGCCGGATGATGTACTCGTTCTGAGCGCTGAGTCGCCTGCGTATGAATCCCTGTGGTATCGGGTTTCAGGGAAGCAGATCAAGAGGATGATGAAGTTGAAGCAAGTCAGCGCCAGAGAAAGCCAGAAGAAGCTACGCCAACCGTATCTATGAGATAAAGTTAGCTTCGTACATCCAGAGGTTGAATCGGGTTTAGTTCAAGTGGCGTACCTTTGTGCAATATTGCCGGAGATGACAGGCCCAATAAACAGGCCGAGGAAGTAGCCCATGCTGATGGCAGATTAGTATACACAATAACAGCGATCGGGGTGACACTCACAAGTAAACACCGGTCCAAAGACCTCTCTCATGGAGAAAGAGCATATCTGCCACAACTTGTACCAAAAGTGTCTCACTGGTAGCTGTAGCAATCCCATTCACAACACGGGCAGCGAGCATGCTGCTATATGAAGTCGCCAGAGCTTGCCAAATACACGAAGCAATGCCGAGCAAGCAAAAAAGGAGGCTTGTCAAGCGCCGTCCAAAGGTATTCGAGCAAGGAACGATGATAAAGTTTGCAAAGCCAAGAGCGAGCACACAGGCCCCAGTCAACAGACTAAGCTGCGTGTCGTTCAGGTTGAATTCGGCGGCGAACAGGGGAAACATAGGTCCCATTGATAGTGCTGACTCCACAGAGACAAATAGAAAGAGGAATTGGGTTGTAATTACTATGTCTGTGTGTTGACACTATAGTTAGCTTTTGAATTTCAAGACATTCGGACGGTTACTTGCACTTCCACGGCTTAGACCAGTTCAAAGGGTCGGCTGGATCATCTGAGGGACAGGGGATAAGTCTATCCAATGGAGTAAGTACCAATATTGTCAAGACCTGCATATTACTTACTGTATATCATGATTTGATCCATTTGTCTGATGGACTCCTTCCCCCTCTCTCATTAGTTCAGTCCCAGGAATAAAATCCATGTCAAAGATTGCGGTAGGGTCAATGGGATGACTCTCCTTTCCAATAGTCATGTTAATAAATTGAACTGGAAAGGGAGTAGTCAACTACAGCTGAAACAAGCGCCGCGTCGAGACATTATCGAGTCTTAAATCAAGGAGCTCGAATATCAGCACCAGGATTAGACTTCCCCAATTTACCCCAGACCCGGGGTATACGGGGTCCCACAGACCATAGCCAGTCTTGAAGTCACCAAGACAGGATTGAAGTAACTAGTGAATTTCCTACCTAGATAGTATTTGATTTGCCAATTTGCCAATTTGCCAAATCTCGACTGGTCGATTCCCAGGCCTTGTTCGCCATTTCGGTCCCACGAAAATGCGGGACCGAAAATGCGGGACTGGTAGGGACTGCGCACCGGGTTTGGACGAGATAGAATGTGAAGCTGCAAGCAAAATTAGCAAAGCTGAAACAAAACTGCGATTTATTTCATGAGATTAACTGAGCTTAACGTGCAGAGTCGACTTCCTCGGAGAAATCCTGGGGGTGCATCACATTGAGCCCCAGACTGAAACGTAAACACTTTCCCACCACCCATGTCCGATCCCCGCCACATCTCTTCATCCTGCACCCTAAGTGACCAAATCATGGCTGAACGTCCCCGCACTCATCGCCAGCGTTTGTGTTCTTGGTGTTTCAAGACCTTTACTAAGGATGAGCACTTGGCACGACATGTTAGGACACACACCAGAGAGAAACCGTTCGTCTGTACCATATGTAAAAAAGCTTTTAGTCGCCAGTACGTGTCGTGGCGTATCACTATGATGAATTTGACTCTGACTGGGCTTTGAGTGATTCTCTTCTACGGCATTCAAGATGTCACCGATCATCTGGTGCTATTCCCCCTACTAGTGCGGCCCACAGCACAGAAAATGATGCCATACACCCGCCGCTTAATCGCCACGATGAGCAAGTCTCTCCATTCAACCACGACTATTCAATAGGCTCCCATGAGCCCCATACATCTCCAGACCATCTCTCCTCATTCGGATCGAGGTATCCAAATGCTAATCCTGGATCGGCATCCCATTCACTCGCCAACCCGGCAAAACACCGGACTGCGGTCGGTTCGAACGTCGAAGAATCGGGGCAGTCAAATAACGACGGAGGAGTGGCAGGACTCCCGACACCAGGTTCTCAATCACAATTAACTGGCCTAGGTCCGTCTTTACATGATTCCGGTCAAGATGGGTCATGGGTATTTGGCAGCTCGAATACCCAAATACCGGCATGGTTTGCAGATGACGACTTTGATCTTGGTGCTTTGAATTTGGAGATTTTGATGTCAACTGATAACTGGGTTCCTCCTGGAAATTCTGGCCAATACCAAAATGAGCCTGAAGACGATACTTCGCGATCGCTTGTGGAGGATACACTTCCATCACAGGAGCAACTGGTACAAACTCATTGGTACACGTTCATGGGCACATCGCGAACGGGACATACTACCCCGGACACCGGTCCGGAGCCAACACAGGTGGATGAAGCATACCGGGCTAGCCTAGCTGCCAAGCTTCAACCTCATATGCCCTTCCTACCACTTCCCTCAACGGACTTTCTGGTATGTTCTTATTCTTCCCTCTTGGTTCCTTTCCAGCTAATGAAATAGAATATATGCATACAAATGTACTTCACGAAATTCCATCCCGTGTTTCCCATCGTGCATGCTCCAACCTTCCGGCCGTCTGCTAAAAGCTCTTTGCTGCTGCTATCAATTTGCTCTATTGGAAGCCTGTTTGTAGGATCTTCACATGCTGCATCGAAAGGTGTCAAAGTGTTTGAGACTCTTAATAAGACGATTCTGTCCTCGGTTTGTGAGCCTGACTCGATCTCTATGAGCTTTCGTTAACTTCATATAGTGGGAAATATACTTTTCGAGACAAGGACCAGAGACAATTGCCATGATTCAGGCGGCTCTCATAGGTCAGACATTTGGTCTTTTATCCGGGGTGAGGTGCAGCTGTATATCCTTCTATCGTTCAATAACTAACAGGCATGATCAGAGACAGAAGGATTTGCTCATTGAACAGACATTCCATGGCACTCTTGTTGTGGTAAGTGATGCACTACCTTCGGTCTTGGACCATACTAACAAACTCACTAGTGGGCTAAGAGAGCGACTCCATCCAAGTTGAAAAGAGCATCTGAATATATCAACTTGAGCGAGGTCCTCCACACACCAGAAAAAGCCTGGAAGAAGTGGGTTCAGGCAGAAGAACAGAACCGGTGAGCTGGACAAAAGATGAAGCTATAGTTAAATTACTAAGACTTTACCCCAAGGTTACTTGCGGGAATTCATGTCCACGATGTCGAGATCTCAGAGCTGTTTTTGACAGACACCTATCTGCGACATTCTCCAGAAAAGCTCCCACCATTGTCTGACGATGACTTGTGGGCTGCAACAACAGTAGAAGACTGGAGCGGCAAGATAATGACCCGCCTATCAGACTCGAATATGCATGAAATTCACCCGCGACCACCGGACACAATAGCCGATCACGCCCCTCTACAATTAACCCCCTTATCGAGCAACGGATTCCACGCCTATCTTGAGCTCGAAGGACTTGGAAAATCCGCAGTCGAAAGCAAGAATACAAATAGCCCGGCCCAGCGACAATACTGCGAGGATCGCCTGATTGTCTTTTACAAGACACACATAAGCCCCAACACAGGACACACACGAGATCCGTACAGCCTACCCGTTCTATGGCACTCGATCTTCCTCTCACTGTATGCCAACACAGACCGACTGGAACTAGTAATCGGCAAAGAGGGCTACATCGAGTCCGAAAATCATGTATCTTATGCCCAATCCTGGGCCTCATCCCCAGATGGTCAACGGTGCGCATTACACGCCGCAATAATCCTGCGCAAACTCGAACAGGAAAAAATCAGTACCGAGCCACCGATCCACATCCCGCGTATAATATTCCGCGCCGCACTAGTTTGGTTCTGCTATACGCGCTTTGGATCGGATACAGCGAGCTCGCAGCAGAATATGGAGTTTCCGGAGCTGCAGAAGATCGGTCTTGATTATCAAAGGTTGCTGTTTGAAGCGAACGGGTTCAAAACCTCCCGCCCTACCACGGCTGAGTCAAGTACTTTCTGTGGATTGGTGGATATCTTGTCAAGGGCTGGCCATTGGGGAATTTCGCAGTTGTTTGCATCAATTTTGGATTTACTGCTTCCTGATGTTAAGGATGACGAGAGGTATGCTCGGCGATGGGGCTATCCGAGACAATGAATATACTTTGGACAGCGTTGAGAGTATTTTATATAAATTAACGAAGGTTATATGTGAGATGAACTGGTTGAACTAAATCAGAAGATATTTTAGCTCGTGCATACATAGGGTCTGAAGGTTTATAGTCAAATAGCTGTTGGGTGGCGTGAGGCATCAGCTACCCATAGAGACAGCCCGCTTTTGTTACATAGCTCGGTCTCCCCTTCTTTCTCTCTCCTGCGTCACCTTTGCTAGAACCACTAATGATGAATTCGTATGTAGAGCATGTTGACACAGAGTAATATGCAATGTCATGGGAGGTATCTGATACCAAGGCTATAAGAGACTCTGGGGTAGATCCATATGGATCTAGGTAGATCCATCATGTTTCTAACACATATCTGTTTGACTGCAATATCATACATGAAAAAGAATAAGTGCAAAAAGAAATTTCGCCAACAGCAACTCCAAGAACACAAATTCATGCATGCAGATATGCCACAGCCTCTGAAACCTCTTCCTCAAGCTGGGAATCGTTATCGCAAGCAGCATATACAATGCGGTCCGGTCGAACCAGCACGAACTTGTTTCCTCCTAGTGTCTTCCCAAGCTGGTGCGGGTCATAATACTCTGGCTCCGGTCGTCCACGACACAAAGGTGATCTAGCAAACTCCGCCCCGGTAGCCAGATGGTAAACCGAAGAGGCATCCTTTGTGACGGCGTTTGAGTCGATGTCCAACATTCCAATAAGGTAGGTGACTTCAGCACAATAAAGCTCTCCCTTCGAGATCTCTGCAATCCGAGATACTGCCTCACGCGCAGCAGTCAGCTCATTCACATCTCTTAGGTACACAAGTAGCTGGAAAATCCCTTTCTTCGCTTTCCCGAAAATAATATCATCCGAGAAGCATACATCACCCGACCCTCCAACAGGCTTACAATAAACCTGCCGAAGGAAAGTACCGCCCTTATGCGCCAGATCAAAGGGTAGACCAGGTGAGTACTTATACGGCACCATCCCCTCCTTTCGGCGCCCAAGCCTCAGATCACGCCTCCAGCTTGGAATGAAGTGCATGAAGTACAGAGACCAATTGCGGAGGAAGATCTTTAGGGGGTTGCCTTGGGTGACGAACCTGCCATTCTCAATTGTTGAGGCAAGGGACCGCTCCAGTTGCTGCTTCCGCTCGATGTACCACCCCGACAGAACTTCTTCATGATTGCTCGGCTTGGTTGAGGGTTGTCGTCGGCAGAGGAGGACAAGACGCCAGGCGAGGGAGATGGCGTCGCGGAAGCCGGATGCAATTCCTTGGCCCCCAACTGTTGTCTGTTATTATTACGCATCCGTAATATTGGGTTTGAAATACTGACAGGGTGGGAAGACGTGTGCTGCATCGCCGCAAAGGACTACGCGACCATGCGACCATTTATTGCAGCTTCGTGCAGCGAAGCGGAATGGTCGTGATCGAAGGACAAGGATGCAGTCTTCGGGGAACGTGATATCTTGAATTAATCTGTATTGGTCAGTATCGCTACTCGATGTCCTTTCTCAGACCGTCTAACTTACCCATACTTACCCCCCGGGTGTGTAATATAGGGGAATACGACTTTTTCAATATTCTCAGGATTGGACATTTCCTGTCCATCTTCACCAGCAAGAACAACAAACTCAAAGCGCCAGAGTCTATCGGATGGCAACCCAAAACGCCCACATACAGCGGGACGGTCTGGATTGCAGACGAACCTGAAGTTCTCTGGGAAAAAGAGATCGTAGACTTGTTCAGGGGTATATCCTAGTTTCCACAGGGGAAAGTCAGGATGCGTCGTTTCCGTAGGTAGTGAGATTTCCCAATTCAGGGCCACCCAAGTTTCATCGTAAAATGATCTTACAGCGGTTAGTATTTCCACAAGAAAAAAAGGGATACACCCAAAGACAGCATAGCTCACTGATGTGCCTGCTCCATGCGGATACCCAAAGGCTCCATGAAGCTCTTCCTGGTAAAGCCTGTCTTTCCGTCGGCGCCAACTAGAAAGTGAGACTTTAGGCTGTGTATTTTACCTTGCGCATCACGATACTGCGAATAGACATGATCTCCTTCCTCGCGAATATCAACCATGGTTGCATTGGTTCGGAGCTGGCAGAAGTTGGATGAGGCCATTGCTATTCTCAGATACTTTTCTAGGACCGGCTGTTTATGGCATATGAATCCAACATGGCCAGTGCCTCCTTCGGTCTGTGTGAGATATATGAGCAAGAAGGTCTCTACAAAGGGATAGAGACACAAACCGTCCCGTAATCCATTTCCAGGAAGGCTTTCTTGTCGAGGACTCTATCGGTTCCACCTATGAATTTGAATTTGCCCATGCCTGACATCCAATCAGTAAAGAAAAAGACTCAGCACCTCGAGTTGGATATCCTCACAAGTCCCAATATCAGAATAAATCGCATCATAGATACCAACGCCTTGCAATGCCCGTATTCCATCTTCATCCAGCGCGATACCGCGTGGATCGGTAGTGATCTCAGCCTCCTTCTCAATCACAACGTGCGGAATGGACATCCGCCCAAGGTACGCAGAGAGCATAGCCCCGGTCGGGCCACAGCCGCAGATGACCACATCTGTAGTCTCGTGCTCGATGTCCATGTTGTTGGTTCAAACTCAAACCAGCAATGATATTGCCGACGGGCGAAACGTCGCGTTAAAATAATTGGGCATTCGGATTAATCCCAGCGAATTGCCCATAATTGCCCGTTGCATTCGACTACACCACCAGATTGTGGGACAGATTTTGCATTCCATGACCTGTGCATATGTCTCCAATTCGTTGTGAATGCTTATCCGTAACCCCGTATAAAGCCGAAAGATTTGTGGGGTCCGGTGAAGGTCCCGCAGAAGTGTGGAAACGTGGGGTTAGGCGGGACTTGCGGGGACATGAGCGATGTCAAATAAGGGCAGTCATATCGGAAATTATAAGGGAGTCTGACCGTGTTCAATTAAATTAGAAGCTTGCTAGTTTGGGATCAGACAAGGCCAGACTCAACGCGATTGAATCATCGAAATGGTGCGTGCAACGTTCTATTTACGAGTCTAGTACTAATTCATCGGCCTAGACAATCCAAGCAAACTACGGTACCTCGGTTTCGGATATCATCGCGGTCGGACCAGAGGCTGAAAGTATCACTGCGTGGCAAACGAGATGCAATATCAAGACGGACTCGCAGATCCGCTTGACCAAGCTGGCGCATATGCGCTACCAACACCCCGATCTGGATGAAATTACTACTTTCCTTGAAGGTATGCTACTGCAGTAGCCATTTTATAAAGACTGTGCACTTATATATTTGCAGATTTTGGCATGACTGTCGCAAAAAAGACCGATGACGAAATCTGGTATCGGGGCTATGGAGTAGACCCCTACGTCTACTATGCGAAGAAAGGAACGAAGAGGTTCCTTGGTGGTGCTTGGGAAGTTGAATCTTACCAGGATCTGGAGAAGTAAGTAATATGAAATGCAATTAAGAAATGGCAATAATACACCGCTGACACTTTTAAGAGCAATAAAGCTACCCACAGCGGGCGAGATTCAAGATCTCACGGATGCCCCGGGTGGAGGCTATATGGTGACATTAACAGACCCCGAAGGATTTGCCATGAACCTACTTTATGGACAGACACCTAGTACACCTGGCACCTACCCGGACAAGCTAGTGGCCAACTATGAGGTCGAGAAGCCACGCGTGCGAAGGTTCCAACGATTCCAGCCTGGTCCAGCCGCAGTTCATAAGGCGAGCCACTCTTCCCTTTGATCCTAAGTATAGACACTAATGCTTTCTAGCTCGGCCACTATGGCGTCTGCACCATAAACTTCGAAGCGCTTGTTGAATTCTACACAAAGATCTTTAACATTGTCCCAACAGACTTCCTCTACGTCGAAGCGGAAAGCAAAAAGAAGAACGTCGCCCTATTCGCCCACATCGATCGTGGCGAGACGAACGTCGACCACCACTCATTCTTTATAAGCTCAAACCCGACAACCCATGTGCACCATTGCTCATTCGAGGTCCACGACTTCGATACCCAGAAGCTGGGCCACCAATGGCTCGCGAAGAAAAACTATAAGTCGGTCTGGGGAGTTGGACGACATATTCTTGGAAGTCAGATTTTTGACTACTGGTGGGATACTACAGGAAACATGATCGAGCATTATGCGGATGGGGATTTGGTCAATAACCAGACTCCGATAGGGTATGGACCTGCGGGTGACGAGTCGTTGGCTGTGTGGGGACCTGAAGTCCCGCCTTGGTTCCTGCAGTGACATTTCTACTCCCTCAGCAAATTGCGCAACAAGTAGCGAATAGGTTGGAATACAATCGGGTCGACACGTCGAATGGCCCTTCCCTCAGTCATAAAACATTCAAAGTCTTCTCCCAATTGAGAGACATTAGACCACTCCTGTTGGATAAAAATGCGTTATAGGATCAAATACTGTCATGCCCATGGGACATGCGGCTTCCTCCCTCTGGGGTTTGTGCTGTCATTTTCAACATAGTGATCTGACCTGGTGAGAAAGGATAACAGGGTCCACTTTCTCATCATGATGTACAGCAGCTTTTATGCACCTTATTGCACAACTAGAATGATACTAATCATTTCGGCTCATCCCTTTCTTCTGGTTCACGCTATGGAAACGTGATACTTATCTGCTCGTTGGTTGAAAGACTCCAGTGATCACTGCGTAAAGTGATCTTAAATGGAGAGAAAGACTGTATATGATTCCTAGGGAGCCGAGCGAACAGAGGGAGAAAAAGAGCAAAGAGAATGACAGAGAGAGCCATATACTACACTGCTCTCTTCATATGGTACTTGCTCCATATAGTACTTGTGTGTGTTTCTCGGGCTAACAATCGTAACGAGTCAATTAAGGAATCAGGAATCAAGGTTTATTGAAAAGGTCTATATACAAGCAAATATATAACGCATGACTTTAGCGACTCTCGTAACGAACCTTGTTGACGAGAGTTCCAATTTGATCAATTTTGACCGAGATTTCGTCGCCATCCCGAAGAACAACTCTGGGCTGTCTGAAATACCCAATACCGGCGGGAGTTCCAGTCAAGAACAGTGTTCCAGCTTCGAGTGTGGTACCTTGCGAGAGGTATGAGATTTGCTTCTTTATATTGAAGATCATATCTTTGGTTTGTCCGTCCTGAACAGTGGTACCGTTATGAATAGCCTTGATTGACAGAGTCTGCGGGTCTTTGATTACGGAGGGTGCCACAAGGACGGGACCTATCATCGGCCTTCATTAGCAAAGAACAGTCACAGCAAACTGAATTGGTATCAGGTCTTACCAATTGGACAGCTCCCATCAAGACCTTTGGAGAAAGACCATTGCGCCGTGATCAACTGCAGAGTACGAGCAGAGACATCATTGGATGCAGTATAACCCAGAACATAGTCGAGAGCCTCCTCTTCGGGAATATCTCTACCAGTCTTTCCAATAACCAGGCATAACTCAGCTTCGTAGTCGCTGGTGCCATCTTGCGCACACTTGGGGACGTTGATGGCAGCAGGATAAGGACCAGTGAGGGCAGTGCGGGGCTTAGTGAAAAGAATCGGGGCTTTGGGAAGAGGCAAGTTGGCTTCCTGTGCGTGGTCGATGTAGTTGAGGCCCAGGCAGCGGATATAGCTACATTGCTCTTGTGTAACGGGCGCCAGCAGCTTTAGTGGCTGGGTGTCAGTACATGCCCCAGGATTAATAGTTATAAACACAAACAACTCACCTGCTTCACATGCAGAATCTCATCTGTAACTCGCCCATCAAAGATAGTACCCTCAATGGCCTTGACAGTGATCTCCACTCCATCGACGCTATCACGTCCAACGTCACGGGTTGGATCGACCAATTGGCCAAGGTGAACCTGGCTGTCCTCGACAGCGATGAAACGAACAAGGTGAGTCCAGGAAGGCATTTTGGATGGCGTAGAAACTGAAACAATGAAGTGTTTAGACTGAAAATGAAAAGAAATCGGTACTTAACGCAGGTTCAATGGATGTAGACTTCGGATATAGGGCATCGCTCCGGGGTATGTGGGGCAAGGATATGTGGGACATGGGGATGCGGGACGTGTATGAAGCGGGACCTTTTTTTTCTACTGCACCTTATACGAGTCTCGCACTATAGCTGAAAAGTCGAGAAGGTACAGAATGTAATATTTGGGACTGGAAGTACGCTTTCTCCATAGGCTCCGTGGAAGCTGGTTTCTGTTAGATTCGTATATGGACATGGGGCAACGAGCTAGGTTCTATTGGAAAGTGAGAACTAAGTAAAGGCAGATAGAAGCACGACGTACCAAAACCGAACAGAAAAAAAGTTCAACTCCATTTTTCATCAGCTGTTGAAAATCCTGCCCGGGACGAACATATCGTCGACTGTCGTTTTAAGGCGGCATCCGACTTAGAATTCGCCTCGCATACAATCAAGTCCACAAGTTGGAAATCCCATTGCTAATGGCGAGTCAGTGTTATTGGAGGAACTAAAAGCATCCCCACTGTAGGCTCGCTCATTTAGCTACTATACCGATTCATTGAGTGGGATTCTAGACAGATCCAGACAAACACGCATTATCTGGAACAAGGGTATACGGAAGAATTGTATTCAATCCTTTCGTTAACTGTATGAACGATGGAAGTTTCACAGGCGGGTCAAAAGGTATCGTCTCATATGTTAGCCTTGAGGCTGCATGCTACCAGGGAGATGGGGGAGGAAGAAACTCTTGGTATGCAATCTAGCAAAGCAGAGCCCTTATAAAGGCCTGCACTAACAATGGACTAGCAAACTGAAAGAGCTCAGTCTGCATGACATAAAGAGTCATCCCATCTAGAGGGGATTCTCCAACAGTCAGTACATTCAATCTCCAACTAATATGGTGATACGTACCCTCAGATATATGTCCGCTCATACCATGGATAGCAATCACCACATAGGGCTCAACTTAATAAAGACTGATACCTGGGCAGTTACCTAATTATTTATTCACTCTACAATCCCCTCTAGGGCTGTTTATCTCCACCTTGCGACATCATCATAGCCTCAACTGACGAGGACTTGACCATACGGCAAAACAAATAACTTGGTGCCAATAACTGTACAGTTCTGCAATTTCCATCCGGTAGCCTGATAACGGGTGTCGGGACTTCCGTCTGAGAATGGAATGTGTGTGTGTTCGGAGGTGGTAGCCTTGGAGGCTAATAGGCCTAAGACACGTGGCCCAGGCCTGTGTATTTTGAACTCGCTCAGCCCCCTCCAGCTGCTTCTGGTTACCTCACGCAGGCTTAATGTGCTGATCTTCAGCACCTCTCTGGCATCTATCCGACCATTCTTTTGGCTCAGAAGCATTTCCCTTTGCCTGGTTGCTCTTCAGCGAAGTGACTATCAATGCCTCCACGTCGCCGTCCCAAGATATCTCTCTGGGCTCGTTTTCGAACATGACTTCGCTACGCACACTCACCCCTCAAACTACGGGGTAGTCTCGCCCGACTCAGCCATCAGCACCAGTACCCCTTGCTCACGCTCCTACGCATGTTCATCTCCTACCCGTCCTGGTTCTTCCCGATTCCTGGTCCATTCTCTCCCCGCGCGCTTATTGAAGACACGAAGAATGAGACGGGTATAATCACATCTCATTTTGACGATATCCATAATCTCCGCTCTATTCCTATCTGGCGTATGCGCGACACGCCCCTACGATCGATCTACCGGCTCTACGAGCTCCACCTTGCTGATCATTACGTGCTGATGGGATGGGAGACGGAATATATCTTTTATCGGCGAGATTGGAAGCTAGGAGATATACCAGACCCTAGAGATCCCGATCCGATTCGCTACGCGATTATCTCTTCTATTGTTGATGAATTACACGAGGCGGTTAATTAGAGATTGAGTCTTGGTCTACGTAGAAATCGAGAGCATGTTTATCGTGAGGAAGATGGAGACCCGTGGCCGCCCTTCACACCGGAGAAACTGTCTGATTGGACAAACAAGGTTGCCTCTATTGATAAGGAACTGCTAAGACTGTCTGTGCCACCGGAATCACTAGATATGGAGGGGAATCTAGTGCTCGAAGCTAATGGTAAAAGCCCCAATTTTGCCCGACGCAATATTATCACGAACACAGGTTGGCTCTATACTATCTAGGAATTCAATTGCGCATATCTTTGACCGCACAAAGCCAAATCAATTTTGCCGTGTGATCGCGGTGTTCAGAGCACCATTCCTAGTAGGATATAGGATGTTCAAGACATCGATGGCCTTACATTGCCCCATGTCAATTTTCATTCCTCGCCTACGATGTACATATGTACAGAGTAAAGAAGACTCAAGTATTCAATTGGCTATCCCTGTAATAGTCCGTTCTATAAAGATCACATTCTGGCACACTTTCAAGTGTCCGATGCCAGTATAATGTATTCTTGGGTTTTCTTGGGTAAATATCCAGACATCCGTATATCCGCCGCATTTTCTGACAGATACTGTAAGCATCCATGGATCCATGGGTCATCCGTGAAGTTTGCCGAGACGGCCCGTACCTTGCGAACCCCTTACACTCTCCCACCACTACCGCCCAAGCAAGTTCGACCAAACCGCTGTGATAATTCTAGGGAAAACAGACTCGATTAGCTATGATCAAGAAAGCGGATATATATAGCCTCACCATATCAGAACATTTAGTATTCACACCAGAGCCTTTTGTGCCGGTGATGCAACCGCTGCCATAAAGGGCACAGCAGCCCCACCCCCCATGCAAGTCCGTGATTTATTGTAATGTCTTCTACCATGCGACCATGTCATTTGTTTGGAGGGGAGAGTATGAACAGAGGATTGGACTATTGAATATCCGTTATATGAGACGAAGTTAGATACAGGTATGTATGTCAACCTATCCAAGTCCTACTCCTGATTTACCAAGTCCATTCTGCGCCATTCAGCCACTAATTAGAGTACTCTAAACTGAACGAACAATGCAAATTAGCATCTACTATACTTTCAGGCTTAGATTTAGAAGCCACTTTTGCCACTATCTCATCCCTCCACTGTCAACACTGCCGATCTCGTTGTGCCCAACCGGTGCCCTGAATAGCCGTACCGCTGCAAGCGACGCAACCTCCCAAGTCGATTCGCAGTCTCGACCACAGACTGCTGCATCTCGTCATCACCTGATGAAGATCGTCGCCGCCTCCACGCCTTACGGAATTGGTGCTGCTCGTCGTCCTGCTGTCTATGCCGCATAGACAGGAAACAAGCATGGGATTCCTTTTCTTCGCTCAGGGCTTGAACCTGAAGCATCGACGGATTAGTTCATGATTTATCATTTATCAAGTTTGGAAATGCGATAGCCAATTGGAATACATAGAACAATACACAGCAATAGAAAATGAAAAAAATAAAACACTTTCCACATACATATGATAACCACACCTCCTGCTCAGAACTCCACGCCTTCTGACACCTCCCCAGCTGTCTCTGCGCATGCACAAGCTCTCTCTCCTGCTCGGCCGTCCACCGGTCTCGACTGCGGATAATACTCGCCCAACTAACAGTGCGAGCGAGCTGGGCCCGTGTCGGACGCGCCTGGCTGGAACAGTGTGTCCGGCCCTCGGAAGATGAACCCGACGCTGCACCCGCGATGTTTTCCGGTGCAGATGATGTTGATTGTGGGGTGGGTGTGTTGTGGTGCGAGTTGGTCTTCACCGCTACCTGCACGTGGCTGTGGACGTCACAGTGCATGGATATGGACTCATTGTTCTGGGCGTGGGGGCTGCTGTTGGGGTCTGAGAGGATGGGATTCTTTTCATTGAGATGAGTTTCCAGCTCGGGGGCTTTGCCTTTTAGACTTGTTCGTCGCTTCCAGGGGAGGGATAGTGGTGGTAGGGCTCGATGGACGATTGTAAATACCGACATGGCTGGGATGATCGACACACATACACTATGTATGGAAAAGGAACAGAAGAGAGAATCGAAGTATAGAGGCATATACTTGTTATCCTGGTCCCTGGAAATGTTCTTCTCCCCATGTCGTACCAACCATTGATTTTATAAATGTCCCGGTTCGCCTCCCAAGTGGTACTTCACGATCTAGCCAGACCGACACCAAAGGACGAAAATGCGTGCAGGGACACCTCGCAGGAACCTCGCACGGGGGGTGGGGAATGCGAGGCTCTCCTGCTTCTGCTTGGCTGCCCACGCGATAAGTATACGATCGTGCAGGAGACGCGGGGTGGCCTGGTTGGTCGAGATGGTGGCGGGCTGCAGGTCTGGTCGAGACTTAAATGTAAATTTTGTTTGCTTCTGGGACGGTTTGACAGTTTGAGGGCTTGGTTGTACAGTTGTTTCATTGGGATGGAACAAATGCGGATTTGGATGACGTTGACTTGGCCGGTATAAGGAGCTGGACTGAGTTGCGTTCTGGATTTACCTCACGCGATAAATTTTTCCATCCCTGCTCCGTGGTATAGTCGGGGAAATAAGGGATCTTGATGCAGCAGACCTCCGTAATTGGCTGGATACGCATGTTCGAGATGCAATATACACATGGTGTTCGCAGTTGAAGTCAAGGATCCCCTTCCGGGATTTGGTACTTTGGTCACTTTGATCGAAAACTTGGAAGTTATAGTATACAGCACCCCATTCATGTCCAACTGATGAGGCTAGAGACTAGAGAGGCCTAAACTAAGCACAGGCGCAATAAACCCCCCCAAAACAGCCTAATGCTGGATACAAGCCTAACCAATAACCGTGAGGGAATCATAACCATAACAGACGCATTTTAAAAACCATGACGCCAGGTGCTCATCGGATATCCAAAAAAAAGGGCATAATATAAGAAGAAGTGGGCAAAGAAAAAAAAAGGAATAGACGTTTATCGCCATGTATCCACTGAAGTACCCCGGTTGGCCTTGGCCTTTCGTTCCTCTCGGATTTGCTCGCCAATAATGATGCTGATGAGTCTCCGATGCAGATCAGCTTCTGTCCAATTGATCTGTCCGCTGCCACCATATTGCATGTCAGCTCGAGCAAGCTCGTGGGCAAAGCGATCGATGATGGCAAATTGGATCTCTGTGATGGGTACCCCGTGATGACCATCGGAGGTCCATATCCAATCACCGATGATGGCAGCCCGCCCTGGAGCATCGTAGTATTCAAAGCGCTCAGGGCATCGCTTGGCAACTCGGTAGATACGACGAAGCGCAGCGTAATGCTCGTCGGAGAAGTATCCGAAGACAGCAAGTGGTCGTGGGCCTGGAGACGCCTCATCCTGGTGGTTCACCAGTTCTGCATCCTCGTTCAAGGAATCTTGCGAGACACTCCGCTCAGAAATCGGTACATCCTCCTCTTCCAAGAGGTCTCTAGAAACGCTTCTCTCGTGTATTGAGTCATCCTCTTCTTCCGTTGTGGGGAGAGGATCTTGCTGGATCTGGGGAGACTGAGAGGGTGACGGCTGTCTCCAATAGCTCGCGGGTGATTGGCTCGCTTGCTTTGAGAGCGGCTTATCCTGGAGGTGTCCGTCAAGCTCCTTCGCAGATTCAATGCTGGCCATTTCCTCTTCATCTTCTAAGTCAGACGCTTCCTCCGGGATAGTACTGACACTTGAGCTTCGGTCACGGTTGGGAGCTTTCAGCCATTGCGGGGTGAAGCTAGTTATTTTACTGAACCAGGATGATGTTGGCTCCTGCCTATTAAGCTGACGAGATTGTGGGGTGGATGCAGAATTCACGTTGGGTGATTCCGATTGACTGAGAGCGGCATTAGAAACGCTGATGTTGCCACGATCTTCTTCCAATGGTTCTTGTATAGGCGGGCTTCTTTGCACAACCTTGGGTGATGTCTTGCCATTGAGGAACGCGTTTTGTGGACTGGGGACCCGTGGGTTGGAAGTATCAGGGCTGGACTGGGAGAGAGGTTGTAAACGAATACGCGCTGGCGTGCGCGACACGGGGCCCTTCGTCACAGAGTTATTGACTGGGGAATTCTGTGGCTCTGATGGGCGGGCGAGTAAACTCCGAGGCGTACTCGTTCCATTGTAATACCGTGCGCGGTTTGGTGTATCCTCTTCTGCGAGCAAAGCAGACAGATCGACTTTTTGTTCACGGAGCTCGCGAACTTTAGACGGCCCAAAGCGCGCTACATAATCATGCTCTGAAGGAGCGTAAGGTGATGAGCTCAGGTGGTCTTGATCTGCAGAAATCGGAAGGTTGCCCAAAGGACGTGCAAGTGGCTGCGGAGGAGATTGAATATCATCGTCCTTAGAGTGTTGTGAAATATGGCTGTGATCGTTGGCTTCGAGTTGCCAAATATCATCATAACCATCATCCTCATCTTCTAGGGATTCGGGCTCGGGTTCAACATCTTGGGGTACATCTGCTGGTTCTGGTACGGGCCCAGGCGCGGAATCATTGGGCTCTTCATCGAACCCATTTCCGGTCTCAGGTTCAAATAGCCGTTCATATTCAAATCCGATGTCCGCATCATCTTCCGCCGCATTTTCATCGCTATCAATATAAACGACCGACCGTGAGTTTGAAGCCATCTGAGCCTGGCGGCTGACTGATTCTCGTTCAAGCTGCCATCGTGCCTCCTGCTGTGCCTTTTGGTGGGACATTGGGCTTTGCTGCAGGGAGGTATTGAGTTTGGAATGTGACGGTTGATTGTATCTTTCTTGCGTCCCGGTCTCATCTTCGAATGGTTGATCATGTTCCCGACGCGTCTTTTGGTGGGACATTGGGCTTTGCTGCAGGGAGGTCTTGAATTTGGAATGTAAAGGTCGGGTGTATCCATCTTGCCTCTCGATCTCGTCTTCAAAGGATCGATCATGCTCCTGCTCTTCTGATCCTTCGTCGTTGAAGTCATTATAGTGACGTGCATCTTGTTTTTCTCTTTCCTCCTGGAGACGTTCCTCCTCGAGACGAGATGCTTCATGATCTGCTGCTATGGCCGCAGCCTCATCTTCCTCAGCGAGCATTCGACGCATAGCTAGCTCCTGCCCTAGCCCCATAGCAGCCCGGAGTTCTCGCTGGGTCTCAGCGTTGAATGTGCTGAAGACACCCTCCAACCGACGTCTTTTGTGACGAGCATTGCTCTTACCCGACCACTCGTCTTCTTGAGGCCTAAAGGGACCTTGCAGGACCAAGCTAAGACGAACAAGTCTGGCCAAGCTGGTCAACATCCTCTTCTTTGGAACAATTGTTGGTTTAGCGGGAGACGATGTGGCAGGGAGTTCAGGGTAGGCAATCTCATTCACGTAGTTCACAGATTGCGGCTCAGTCGCATGTGCAGAGTGCTTCTCCGGAATATCAGTGCTAGGATTTTCGTATAACCCAGGGCGTAGGGTCGTAGTGACCGGACTGGATGACTTTTGACTGCGAGAATCACCTCGGAGGTCTTCGATCGTCCCAGGAAGTTTGCGTTTCAACCGGTCTCCGACTTCCTTCGGTTTGGGACCACCGTTCGTCACAGCACTGGAACCGAATCCATGCTGCTTGGCTGATGGGAGTGTATCAAGTGAGATCATAGTGAACCCTTCACTTTCCATGATAGTGTCGAATTCTTCGTACTCGTCTGCGGGATCTTCAACGGGATCAGCTTCAGCATGATGGGGTTCTGCCCTTGGGGGGTGATCCCCGTCGGCTTGTTGGGTTTGATTTTCTTCATCGGCCAGCGAAGACGTGGGGGTCGGCGTCGGATATGTGCGCGATTGTGGGCTGGCGGTATTGTGAGAAGAGGCTCGCGATGACAAGATTGCTCTCTCACGTGTAGGTGATGGCATTTTTGAAGGGGTAGAGTGGATGTTTTCATCATCTAAAAAGTGATGTTCCGTAGCTCCGATGACAGGTGTCTCCAAACTCGTTCGGCCGTACTCACGGCGAAGATCGCCCAGATCTTCCATAACCGGCTCGGTTGGGTCAGGAAGCTCTGCAATTGACATGTCTGAGTTCCCCCAAGAGTCGTCCTCGGAGTCTGCATCCCCCACAAGATTCAAAGGACTGGCATGCGCATTACTCCCAGCGAAAGAGTCCGTTGGACTGAATCGATGTTGGCCTTGGCCAGCGTTGCTGGCGAGAGCATCCGTGGGGCCTAATCGTTGGTGGCCGAGACTAGTCTCACTAGGCACAGTTTCTATGGGACTGTATTCACGTTGGCCTAGACCTGCTTCATTGTTGATGGTGTCCATTGGACTGGATTGCTGTGCTTGACGGGAATCACTATTGGGGATTATATCCATCGGACTAAAGGGATGTTCATATTCAACAGTCGGCGTTGCCTGATCATCCAGCAGCTGGAAATCCTGTGGTTTGGGTTTGGGCGTGCTCCGTGGTCGGCCTCTTCTGCGTGGCTGAGAGTCAACTTGTATCCCAGGAGTATGGCCCGGCCCAGGAGTATGGCCCGGCCCAGGAGTATGCCCAGGGCCAGGGGTCTGCCCAGCGCCCGCGAGAAACGGGGACACATTCATATCAGACTTTCGTGGACGCCCTCGCCGCCTCAAGGGTGTTTTCTCCTTCAACGGACTCCTCTCATCCTTTAATGGTATCATCATTGTAGTGGTCGAGGGTTTCAATCGTTTGCGCGACGGGCTACCCCGGTTCTCGTCATCTTCATCTTGTGTCGCTTCGAGCGTGAGTCGGATGCGCCACGGGCTAACATTTCCCTCCTGAACCTTCTCCGGCGAGAGCGACTTCTGCCTACCACCATTGAACCTCATTGTTGGCGACCCCGGGAGTATGACATCGTTGAATTGAATGGAATGCGCGCTTTTCGCGGGACTGAGGCTGACGCGCGGTCGCGGTCGCTTGGCCGGAGTTCGTGATTTGGCTACTATAGGAGACATCCAGCTTTGGCGCCCCGCAAAAGGCTTAATCGGCGATGAGATCAAGTACTGGGCATCGCCTGGAGGACCCAGAATATCGGGGGAGGAGCTCTGGCTGCGCGACGAGGCCGACATGGCGGACTCATGTGATGGAATCTCGGGAGACACGCGTGCCGTGCCACCGAAGGGGTGGAAGAGCGCACGTTGAGAAATGCGACCACAAAAAAGCGCGGTCTCGTAACTATTCACAGGCTGACTTTATGATACAGAAATAAGAGAGAAAACGCGGGGCAGCCATAAACAAGTCTCCTGATGCGGTACGAAAGAGCGGTCCTCGAGGTGGTTAGGTAAGCTGCCAAACAAACCTTGGAACAGGGGAGTCTATTATTGGACACACGATCTTCTCTTTCTTCCCCACGATACATCTTGAAACATATGTGGAGATGTAACAAAATAACGATACTAACAATAATTCTTTAGCTTGCCATCGGCTCAGTGCTCTACAAATCTTTATCGACGTCATCCACACTGGGCACTTGCTTCAATGTCACACCGCAAGCTTCGACTACTAGACGCACACATTCCATGACCATTTGCACATCTTCCTTGGAGATACCCAACCGCCTTGTTCCTCGGATATGCCAGTAGGTCATCCGTGGCATGTCTTGACCCATGACAGCGGGTAAAACTACCATCTCTGTATCCACGTCATCCAAAACCTGGCGGTCCGACAACAGTAACCCATAGGTGATATCAGCAACCCAAAAGCCAAAGTCTGGATGATCTTTGAATAACCCAAACAGCGCGGCGGTATTATCCGCATATATTGATTTTAACCAATCCATCCCCCGCGCATGATTTGCCTCGTCGCATTGCCAGCCTTCTCGGGTGAAGGAACATTCCCCATCTTCCTCGGACATGAATTTGGTGAGGCTGAGCAGTGCCTCTGCGGGTTTTGGGAGTCCGACAAGAGCGATGTCCTTAAATAACGCCTCGCGCATGCGTCGAATCAGCTCCGAGCGTGCAGTGGTGGTCGAATATGCATGTTGGCTTATCAGGTACAGGTATAGCTGGCCGCAAAGGTGTAATTCTGGCGTCGTCGTAATCGCACTTAACGTTGTCAGATACCACTTTTCACTGGCGATATTCGAGGCTTCGAATTTGGCTTCGATCGTGGCAAAGAGCTCAGACCAACGCGGCTCTGTAGTTGGGTTATTGACATTCATAGTTCGAGCCCGAGTGAGTTTACCGCATATCTTGTTTGAGATCTGAGATCTTGGAAAGAACAACTCTAAGCACTTGGTATGACGCAGGGTTGAGACTGTACAGTGGCAATCCACGGATTTGGGGTCCCTACATGCCGCGCAATCCATGGTTCGCACAAGTAACCTCGTGTTTATGTTGTCTTATACCTACCAAGGTATGTAGGTATACAAGAGCATCCCTTGGCGAGTCCTCTGACTTTTCCAAGGTTGTCTGGAAGTTGGCTCACTAACAGCCCCAAGCTATCCTCCACATCTGTCTCGATGTGCTGGGCGTGGTTGGTCCGTCTTATGAACAGCCTGGGAATCTGGGCAAGAATTGCCGGAAAGAATAGCAATCTAGACACCCATGCCCTTGATATAGCAGCCCCTTTCCTCTTTAGGAAAGAATCGGTACCTGGCAATAGATACAGCTTGATTTAGCATGCCGAAAATCAGGCTAGCAAGCACGTTTGAACATAAATCTCCCGTTGTGCCATTTCACCTCCAGGGTTGCCTTCAAGCATGATATAATTCAACTGTCATAAACGTGGCAAAATCCTTAGCATGGCAACATATATAGCTGGCACTTGATATTCTCACGTCCTTTCTTTTTACAAGCTTCATTTATTTATCCAAAGGCTTAACCAGAAATACCAAAACCCCCAACATGTCGACCGAAATTGACCCGAAGAAAATCATCGCTGAGGTGTCCGGTCATGATATTGATCAGTGGGTGCGCACAGCTTCCTTCACGCCGGAAGTTGAAGAGGTAGGAGACTCCATACTATCTTTGGCATTCATATGCGTAAATTGCAACAGTTCACTAACTCTTATCAGTCCATCCGTGGCCACATTCACCAGGAGCTGACTAGTTGGCTCTTCTTCCGCAAATTGGGTGCTGATTGTGCCCGCAGCAACATCTCCTTGCATGGATTCGCGCGGTGAGCATACCTTCGTGTCAATTTTTGGGGAGTGTCGTGGAATACCTTCGATACTAACACTACCCAGACTCTGGGAGCGCTCGGCGGAAGAGTGCTTGGCTGATTTCAAGTGGCTAGAGAAATACCTTCTATCACGTGGAGGACGTTCGAAGCCAACATCAATTGAAGCTACTACGTTTGAGTGGCCCGAGAACCCGATTGAGCCAGTCGGTCCCTGTAAAGAGGCATTCTTCGTGGAGAAGAAGCTGTTGGAGGATCTCGAACGGCTTTGCTCGTTGGCAGACAAATCTGGGGACGTTGCATTGACAGACGCCATTCAAAGCAGATTCATGCGCAAGGAGACAAGGCATGTCAAAAGCCTCGCAGACCTCTTACGACAGGTAGTACGAGCCTCAAAGCAGCCTGGCCTTGGTATCTACCTCCTCGACAGAGAATTACGGGATACCGATGGGATTGTTCCGTGGGATTGCGTCAATGACCCTCGCCAACAGGGTAATGACCCTACAGAGGTCTAAAGTACATGAAACTGCTCGACCAGGTAGCCCATGCTCATGGAATTCTTTTCGTATGTTGGTAATTGATCGACAGGGCGAGGTGCTTAAAACAAATTTCACATTCTTTGGAATTCTCACTCATAGGAAGGATAAGATTCCCCATGTTATAGGCTAATGTTCAAGGGACCAAAGTACCTGGAGGCTATACAGAGCACACGAATATTAATTCTCGTCGTTCATGCTAAAGCATATGCCTATAGTTGTACTTGCTGGATTCGTCCATGGCGAACACAAATTCCAGGTGCATCTGATATTGAATATACTTTTTCTACGGTTGCGGAGTGACAACCTATGTCATCCTGACATGGGTGTGGCACAGTGGCATTCGCTGGGAACCAGCTCCTATTGCGTGCTGCCAATGTGGCTCCGAATCTCTGGAGCGTACTTTCAAACCCTCTGCTCTGCACTAGCGAGGACATATCTAAGATAAGGTACATTCGCCGTGGATGCAGCATACTAATGCGGTATTAGGAGATCCATCTCCCTTGTCTTTAGTAGTAACCATTAATTCGGCATCTTGGCAGGGTGAGAACCTAGCGGTCATTGAGGGGAGTGGCTGGCAGTGTCACTGGGTATTCCTTGGTTGAGATGCCCATGTGAAGCTCTTCTTAAGTACCTGTCGTAACAAAACCGACGCTCTATAACGGGGTGAAGTATATGTTACATCATAATGACCGTCACGGGAATGACACTGTACAAGGCATAGTTATATATTTGAGACCCCTATATTCAGTATAATCAATACAAACAAATTATATCTTATCTATTTAATCTATCTTTCTCAGAGAGAACATAATGAGCGACAACGAAATTGAAGACAAACACGGCAATATTATCCATCAAGGCGATTATGTCGCTACCAGAATTCGCGGCGGAACGCATGAAGGAAATGTTAGTAAAGAAAAATCATTTTACGGACAGCCTAGGTTCCATTTATATGGGTTTAGTGAGCAGAAATATGCTAATGGCTCGTTATATGTAGGTGGAAGAAATTATCACAGACCAGCAACGAGCGGATGAACTAAACGTGAGAAACCCACCAAAGGTGAGTGGAATGATACTATTCTAGTATTACACTAGTATTCTCATACCAAGTGCATTATCTTGGATAGGTTCGCTTCGAGAACAAGAACGGTAAAATGGTGGCACATAACCCTGGCACATTGGAGATCGACAACGACAAAACCGAATGAAGGAGTCAGTATATCTTCAAATTGAGCAACTTGAAGGGGGCTGGATTCCACATCCAGTGCGTCAGGCTTATCATAGCTGGTCTGTTGAACAGAATGATTGATCAATGTGAGATGCGGTGGTATTTTACAACAATGCCAAAGCTGATTTAGGTTCTGACTCTCTATCTTTTCGTTTGCTAAAACAGATAATTATGATATAAATGTCCATGTGACAGTGGAAAGGTGCATTTTATAACAAGTCAGCCTGTTTGAAATTAGTTTTGTCTTTTTAGTTAGCTGTTAGAGCACCTACCGGTAAGCATATTTGACAATGGCGTAGGATATTTCTCCGTAGGAAACTGGCCCTCGGCTGAAATTCTATGGAAGTCCCTACATAGTATTTATAAGGAGGTACTTAAAAAGTACTCCTGGAGTCGAAGCCGCGCTGAAATTCATAGAAAAATGGCAATCCTTTCAACTTAGGGCCAGTGGAAATTTACAGTCAGCGCAGCTCCATACGCCCGACTCCGAAGACAAGCCACAGCCCTGTACTCCCTTCACTCCATTGTAGAGCTTGGTATAATAGCATTGGGATCGATCTTCAGAACATACCTATGTACTTGATTTCCTCTGCCACTTCTTTTCTTTCCCTTTCCGTTTTAGTGCTCTGGCCTTGCCACTTTTTGCTCACTGGGTATAACTGAGCACGCGCAAGCTGCCCGCAAAATTATGGTGCGTTCGTACTGCAAAACCCTTCCCATTCTCGCCGCCAAGAAATGATCTCGTTCGCTCACGGCCATCGTGGCCATGTTTCTTTATTGCTCGTCGACTTCTCTATCCATCTTAGGCCTCAGGGTTCTAGGGCTTTATTCCGTACTTCTCTCCACGTTTCCCTTCCATGACTGGCTCGTCCTTGTTTGTATACTTAAAGTTTTCCTTAAGGCATTGCTATTGAGTTCCACACTTGCCGTCGCTGCTTGCGGAATCCTCGCTGGGCTTCGCCTTCGCTAGTCCACGACTCTCTACTTGCTTCTCTTCTGTTCTATAGCTCTCTTCTTACCATGAGCTACTGCAGCCTGTTCCAACACCTTGCTTCACTAACACATGAGAGCACACTGGACGATTCAGACCGATACTCTGCATAGGGCCCCAGCGTCTCAATAGATGAATATTAGCAATACTGGATATCGAGGAGGGCATTCGAGCTCACAGCCAGTCAGGTACCCCCATTTAAATGGACCAACTGCATTCACAAAACACGAACGTGACGATGACACTAGCGACATAGTGACGGCCGTCGCCCCTTGCAATCGCTGATGTTTCCTTCCGGATGTAGCCTGACTGCGGCAGGTCACAAACAAGTGAAGTGGAGAGTCGGCGTCACGTCCGAGCCTCGCACTTTGCGGTTTATCCGGCGATTGGAACTAACTGGCCCCTGTGTTACACCCACCATACAATGAGGTATAGGGAATGTGGAGGAGGTGCCTATGCACCACCTGAGCTGCTGTTGATACATCACCTCGCTTACCAGCTTGCATAAGCACGGAAGGATCCCCTATGAAAAGGGTGGGGGCTGGATCCTCTTAGGAGGACCAGCGATTAGTCTGAATATCATCATACCCATATCAGGCACATCTCACATTCCTCACTCGTATCCATATCGTATCAGGGCACCCCCAGGGGGCTGTCCTAAGACCCTGTAATTTTTTTCACTTTTTTTAAAAAAGATTACAGGTGCCGGTTAAATATATTCAAAAGACAAAATTCCATTCTGATAAACTGTAACTTTGATAATTGCAAATATCAAATTATCAAATACTTGCAGTTCGAGGTATTCCCCATCTGAAATTAGACATAATAGAAATAACAGAGGAATAGACAAAAATGAAAGAGAACGTGTAACAATACTTTTGTGATCCTGATACTCAAGGAACACTAAACACCGTCATTTTCACTCACATCCATCCTACACAAGACAATAATCCAGGAGAGATGGCTCTTAAAGCCGTCCAACACCTTACCTTTTCCAATATAATATCTCAAAACCTAATGTCATCTGCACTTGCAATGCTTCCAGCTCCAGTCACAGTGAGGATCATGATTATCGCACCACCAGCCCTTATCACATCGGCAACGGCCGTGATCGTGCCAATGGTCTGGGTGGCAGTGATGGTCTTTAGAAGGGCACTCGCACCGGTCCCAATCCCAGTCATGGCAGTGAGGGTCATAATCCCAACAGACCCATTTAACACTCTCGCAACAATCTTTTTCATTCTTGTGGTCTGGGTGGCAGCGTTTTCCATAGCATTTTGCACGCTCTATGTAATATCGTTATAGATATATCCTGAGATGAAAGAATGAGACATACCCTGAAGATTATTTTCACCATCGGGGTCTAAGGCAGGCGATGCAGCTGCCAAGCCAATCAGAAGCAGAGTCAAAGTAGCATTGACTTTCATAATGGTAGAATTGTACACCAGACTTTTATACTGAAAAGTCGCCTTTATCAAGGACTAAATCTTCTTTATTGTAATGCAACAACAATGCATAAACACAACAGATCCCTGAACGCTTGCACTCTATATATACATATTTCTCCCTCATTTACACGACCATGTGATCTCATACTGGCCAAGCTCTTTTCAGTACGCAGCCGAAATGCTGTTGATTCTAGACCGAGTCTACATCTCATCCCTCCGAATCCTCCAGGGTTGATGGCCCTTATTTTCCGCCTGACCCCGCCACGCTAACTAGTTGACGTCATCATTCCTGTAACAGTATAAATCGATTCTTTCTAGATGCTGTTTCTTGGCACAAGACTTTGTCTGTTCGACCATAGGCCACTAATCTTATCATGTCATAATTACCAAAGGGAGATATGTGGCTTCGCAATTGCATGCTGCCCAGTACTCTTCCATTCATCTTTTGAGTTTAGGATCCGAAGTCGAAATAATCAAACAAAGCTGGAAATAGACCATGAGGGAGAGCCATTGAACATATAAGAGCGGAACGAAATTAGAAGATCACGCACCTCTAGAAATAGGAGTATAGTGAAAATCGCGGGCTATTAAAAAGTGGTCGTAAAGTAGATAGTATTGTAGGGCAAGGTGCTTCTTTAGGCATGGTCTAAGCGTAGACTAAGTGCTTAACCTTATAGATGCCTCTAAGCAATATCTGAGTAATCAGAGAGCGATTAGCGAGCATCTAATCAGACTCATAGAGCGCTCACTGAGCGTTTATTGGAGATCACTGATTTTTCACGTGATTAGCATGAGCGGCTTAGTGAGTCTGAGCCCGGACCGAAATCTACTTAGTGAGCCTGGCTTTGAGCGCCCTTATAAAAGCGGCGGCAGCTAAGATAGGAAAGCCCTGTCCTGCAGAGGAAATCAAGTACGTATAGCTACCTAGGTAAGGTCGATCGTTCAAATCAGCTAGCCCCACTTATATGGCGTCAGTATCAGAAGGCAACAGACGTAATTTGACGCAATATTTCCCCCATTGGTAATGCACAAGTCAATTATTAGAGGGTTTCAGTCTTCATTGGGTGCGTCATCTAAAAAAGCGTTCAGCTTTTAGCTTATATCCGCAAGCGCCATAAAAGGTTAGCATCATAATACTATATATACTGCATGTACCCAAAACCTTATTCCTCAGTCCACATTCCTTAGCGAACTGACGGCTATCAGACCCGAATTACCTTCACGCTATTCATGTGGCTAGCCGCTCGATTTGGAAATTGAGATTACAGCGACAGCCTTTCCTGAGATACTCATCGGCATTCCAGTTTCTTTGGGTGCCCCAACTTCCATGGCTGATAACTTGACACTAGTAGTGGTTGGGGATGAGGGCGTGGGGAAATCAGCGCTTGCAGTGCGGGTTTGTCATGCATTTCTCCTATAATATCCGAGAAGATGCTAATTTCGACCATAGTTTTGTCTAGACCAATTCGCCGAGGGCTTCGAACCAACGCTGAATGATTCATATCACACACAAATGGTGGTTGACAACAGGCCTTGCATCCTCGAGATTATAGACACAGCGGGGCGTGGTGAATATGCTGCGCTCCGTGAAGATTACATTCGCGATGGGGACGCATTTATTATTGCATACAGCATCACCTCCCGGGAGTCCTTCTCTCACGTTCGAGCGTACTACAACAATATCAAACAAGTGAAAAAGGACATGGAGGTGGAACAAACTTTAAAGCTGTCGCCCTCCAAGCGCCCGGTTCGTTCGCCCATCATACTGGTGGGTACTAAGAATGATGTGCAAGCTCAGCGTGAAGTCTCCTACAAGGAAGGACGGATGCTCTCGAAGTCGCTAGACTGCTGGTTCTATGAAACATCACCTAAGTGTGGCTCAGATGTAGAGAGGGCATTTAGTGATGTTATTAGATGCTTTCGGCAAGAGAATCTTCCTGGTCATCCCGAACCTCCAGCGTCGAAGCGATCAAGGAAGGGTCAACATAGACGGAAGGTCCATGACCCATGCGGGTGCATCGTTTCGTAACTAGTATAACCGTGGTTCATGTAGTCAGCTACCAGTATCCGCAGTCATACAGACTTTCGATGGGCAATTAGTCTGGACATGACTCTTTAGCAACCTCAAGTTGTATGAAGGGACGAGAAACAAATGATTGAAGCATACCAACTCTAGCAGTACGTTTGATTGTGAGTCATGCCAAAATTATTTATCATCCCCTTATGCATCATTTATCCATTGGCTAGCCGGCAGTCCCGGAAGAATAGTACCTAGGCACCTGTCTACCTAGCCCTGGAGGTAGTGGGCTACCAATAATGTAATCTGCCAGCAATACACACCTCGGAAAAGCCTAGTCTACATGGATTATGTATTGTATACTCCGTAGTTGTCGGTCAATAACTTCGTAATTGAGAATGAGTCAACTTCCAGGTACATTGCTCTCTGGCTTTGAACTAAGCGTAACAGATAAATCTGAGGGATTGAGCCTAGCAGAAAGCGTCTTTGATGCTCACATAATATGTGTTGCTAGCCCTGGTTGGGGGCCAAAGTGTGGGGTTTAGCGTCTTTCCTTTCTGGTGACTAACATTACGCGCAGTATTAAAACACATTATCCAGCGTTATAGATCCAAAAGGAAGTTCTGTTTAATTTACTTTGATTGCATGGTAGAATGACAAAAAGATGTCAGGTACTAGAAGCGTCGCACTAGCGTGGATCTGTGACGCTGGCCGAGGACAAATTCAACGACGAAAGCATACTTAGGTAAAGTGAGCTGATATTCTTATTAGTACAAGCATGTCTCTCAAACTGTCTCAGTTCCCCTCAAAACGCAAGTTTTATAAAGCTGCATGGGCCGCAAAAAGCCTCATTTGCTCCTTTGCTACACGGACCTGCCATCGATATTGCTCCGGCTGACCGGATCTAGGACTCCACTAGCTTGATTCCCTCGACGCTAGCGGATAATTGATTCCAGCCCTGGAGGGTAGCTTCTTCTGGCTTACGTTGCGAGGAGCAATTATGGCCCCCACTCTTTTCTCACTAATAAAAGCCAACAAAGACTTAGCATTCTTGGCATGTTTTTGTTCTGGATCTCAACCCATAACTTCTCACACAAGACACAAGACTGATCGGTGACATGGCGCGATCAGTTGCAGATAACAACGCAATACCCAAAGGCTGGCGTACTCGACACCCGGGATCTGCCATCTGGATCGTCATCGCTATCTTTCGGGGCTTTTTAGAGGCAATTTTCTACAGTATCTACTACATCCCGAGCCCTTTGCGCCAGAGTCCAACGTGGTCCTACCGTCAGGCCTGTATGACACGGCTTCTCGAGAGAGTCTTTCATATTATCACGGAAATTGGTTTCACGCAATCTTTGAGCCTGGAAGCGGGCAAACTCGGCGATCGCTGGGTGACCATAGACCCAGCGCCAGCGTCCGCATATTACGGCGACTTCGCGAGTGACACTATCAAACCAGAGACGGTCGGCGGTACCTGGTATCCAAGTCTACCATTGAAACAGTCGCTGCTAGAAGAACAAGGCCTAGTGGTTTTATCCTTTCATTCTGGCTCGCTCCTATGGCTGACTGGACGGCCGGAGGACTCAGGCCCCACTGCAACTATGCTGAACAACAGTCTGGGCAACAATACTCGCTCTTTTTGGCTGCAGTACCGTCTCGCCGGTGGCAGTAACCCAACACCATATCCCGGGGCCATGCAAGACGCGGTAACAGCATACATCTACCTCACCAAAGACATGGGAATATCCCCATCACGCATTGTTCTCGCAGGCGATTCCACAGGCTCGACCATTGCAGTCGCACTGCTGCGCTATCTTGCCTCTATCAAGGAGGTAAAAGATCATGAGCTTGCCGAGCTTCCACCTCCAAAGGCGTGTCTTTTGTTTTCGCCCTCGGTCGAGTATTGCTTTGAAGGTGATCCGGAGGCTGTCAGCGCAAATAGGAATATTAAGACCGATTATGTCGAGGCGCGTATGATGGCATGGGGTGCAAGGGCAATTGCGTTACCTGAGATCGTGCGACTGGATGATCCGTATATCTCTCCAGCGCTGCATCCATTTGCTACCCCGGTTCCAATTTTCGTTCAGGCGGGTGGCGCGGAGGTTCTCGCTGATAGTGTTCGTGGATTTGCCACCGCGATGAGCTCTGTCCCGGGCAATGTGGTAGAACATTTTGAAGTTCCAGATGTGCCACATGATATTTATGTTGTGGGCACTATTCTCGGATGGCCGAAGGAGCAAGAAGAGATCCATGAAGCTGCGGCCAGATTTGTTCTACAATAAGCTTTTAGCTTTTCACCATGTCATTTCATTTGATCTACATTACAACATCCAATACGGTAAGGCCGTTCCCTCATCCATATGTTCGAAGTCACTAACTTTGCGCTGTATAGGTCTATAGTGATCTATTTTACATGTCTCTTTCTCTGTGAGTTGGTCTGTCGTCAATATTGTGATGGGGAATTAACTCGATCCCACCGCTAAACTGTTATACAATGGACTGGGTATCTTTTCACGATTCTGTTGGTTCGAGTGAAGTACCTAGAGTACATTTCATGCGACGCAATAGCTGCTTCAAAGGAGCAGATAGAAGAACGCGAGAAGGAATTAAACTCTCCTAGTTGAAGCAGAGAAAGGCAGGTGTTTGGAAGGCACGCTCTAGGGTCACTGCTTTGCTATTTGTATTTAATGAAGAAAGTCATTTACACTTTGCGAAGCCAAGACGCTAATGAACATTGGCTCCCTTCTGTGGCCGAAATCTACGTATCGATATAAAAATTATCAATGTCAGGCATTGAGCTTGCGACATGGGAAAGTCCATTGATCATTCTGGTTTGCTACGACCACGAGCCCAGATGGAGACGACAACTTCATCCTCAAGCAACTTTGTAAACCTTTTCTGCCTTGAAAACTTTTGTCTGGTTAGAAACATTTGGCCGGAAGGGCCTGGTATTGAAGGAAGAAACATTGTATGAACAGTAATTGTGAAGCCTCATCCGGCCCAGGAAAAGAATGAGAAGATATTAACAGGAAGGAATTATTTTTTTTTTAAAAAAAAGGCGGAATTATATTTTTAGCGGGTTTATCATTTGCGGTAGTGATGCAGAGAACTTTGATGAGGACAAGCTACTCCCAAGGTTGTCAACGCATGCAGGTTAATAACCTTGGAGGGATATAGTCTGTTGCGGCTCTATGAACACGTAAAGCCAACATGAAGCCCTAAAGTCTCTTATCAATCCTTTGCTGCGTCGGCCAAAGACACTCAGGAGTTGATGATGGTTCGATATCGGATCGGGAATCAGATCCCAGTATCCAACAAAAAGAAATTCCTGTGAGATAAACGAACAAGCAAATAATAATTGGAGGCCAGGTACTTTTGTAGGGTGGGGTTATGACGACGGTTGCCTGAAACCCCATTCAAACCAGGCTTCTCGCACTCCAGACTAACAAAAGGAAATACCCAAAATGTACGTTTTACGTGTTTGCCAAGCTCCCATTGTGGTTTTTGGCCTTCTCTCCATTGGATGATACACTCGCTGACACTATGTAGGTCCACACCATCGACCATTGACAGACTGCGGCAACTGAGCGGCTCGATTGACCAAATATGCAAAGTAGGCGGTGTCCCAGGCGTTTCGATTGGAGTTCTTGACCATGGAGAAAATTTGTGGACCGAAAACTTTGGGTTCCGCGACCAATCCAAAACATCGCTTCCAGACGCAAACACCCAGTACGGAATCGGACATATCACCATGTCAATGGTAGCTGCTGGTGTTGGGAAACTCGTGGACGATGGAAAGCTTCAGTGGACGACTCTGTTGAGGGAAATCATACCCGAGATTGTCCATCCTCATGCCAAATGGACCTACACATCCACAATTGCTGATCTCTTAGCGCATCGCTGTGGCTTCGATGGAGAAATTGCAACATTGCTAGCTGACGGTGAAGTTGGCGATATACGGCTTCCCCTCGAAGCGTTTTTGAAAACCGTTGATCGCATCCCGCACCCACTTCCGCACCGTGAGAGCTGGCTGATGTGCCCGTGGGGATACACAATCGCTGCACACATAATCGAGCTTATATCCCAGCAGCAACTTCACAAGTATCTTCAAGATCAAGTGTTCCAGCCACTGGGGATGACTTCTACCACTTTGCGGCCATCGTTTGAAAGAAGCAATAATATCGCTGAGCCACATGCTTCACTTAGCGATGGGGAGGCTTGTCCATTGGCATTTCAACCCAGATACTCCTTTTCTTCGTTCGAAGCTTCACGCGGAGCCTATTCGACAGTAAAAGATCTTCTCTTATGGGCCAAGGAAACATTGGCTGCGAGCCAAGATACCACGACACCTTCCAACACAGTATTGAAACAAATCCCGCAGATCCTCAGCAACCATATTGCAATGAAAAATCCATCGTTGTTGGAACGATCGTATGGATTTGGCTGGGCCAGAGCCCAGCTTCCTGGGATTGTGGGCCTTCTCGGTGGAAACTCATCACTCTGGGAAATGTCCGAGCAGCCTGTCTTCGGGACTGGAAACCAGTCTAGGCTCATGATTTATCATCAAGGCGGAGGACCGGGGTACTCTTCATTCCTTGCTCTCTTTCCTGAGACACAGTCGGCCGTTGTAGTTCTCATGAACACCACTGCGATGAGCGATGCAGCTGATTGGATCGCACGACTCCTAATCGAGGGCCTCTTTGACTTTGCAAAACCCACCAATTATGTAAGGCTCGCGGAGGAAGGTAAAAGACGAACACTCGAGCGGTTCGCTACACTACATGAACGATTGACCGAGGAGCGGATCCAAGGAGCACCACCACTGCCCCTTGAATGCTACGTCGGCAAGTACAACAATGAGGACTATAAGTACATGCTGGAAGTCACTCTGAATCCAGAGTCGCAGAGCGACCTTATGATTTCCCTCCGGCCTGGCTCCCAGAGCTACCCTCTCCGTCACTATCACGACCACGTCTTTGAGTGGAGTATGAGCTTTGACGAAATCAGGAAGAGTGGGAGATATGACATCGTAGATCCGTCATACTTTAGAATTCGCTTCGAAACCTATCCCGACAACCGGGCATCTCGGATAATCTGGAATATTCACGACGCGTCAGTTTCGGATGGACTAACATTTGAGTGGAAAGATGAATGTCTTGCGGAAGCATGGCGTGCAGTACATGCCGGTATGAACCACCTCATTTCAAACATCATCTAGGATTCACTACTGACTTGAGGATAAACGGCTATTTAGACATAGTGTCCGCCAAGCATTTGCAGTAAATTCATGGGAAGAGTGCCGTATTTAGTTTGTGTGGGATTTCTTGGGCTCGTGCACCCTTTGAATTAGACCCTCTTCTCGCCGAGGGCGAGGATGATAGGTTTGCGGAGTGGGCCATTGTACTTGGCGAGCCCCTCTCCTCAATCGGACAGCTCGATCATGGACGATTCTTTCTGGGTATCTCCGGGTCTGGCGCTTTTTACCTCGTGGAAACTTGGCTAGCCTCTTTCGGTTCCGGATAGGAAGCCCTTGAGGCGCTGGTTCTTGGAATAGCTCCACGAGAGATTGATGAGTACGGTGATTCTCGAAACTTAACCAGTGCCCACTGAGATCTCTTTCGTGGCCCCACTGCTAAGACCTTAGCGTCATTCAGTATTAAGTTGCGGCCGGCTGTAATGTGTCCCTTAGTTAGCTTGTACTGTAACTGTCCTGCATATGTAAATTGAACCGCATGATCTCTCGGTGCAATCTCATCCTTTTCCTGACGAAAATATTCGACCACTACTTCTAAATTGGACACTCCAAATCTGCTCTTGTTTCGAAGCTGTTCGTGGTTGTTTTGGGACCTTTCTAAATTATTGGTTAGAAGTGGATCCACGGAAAGTTTATTTACGAGAATAACACGTGTTATAGAAAAGGTTGAACTAAGCTCACCTTTTTGAAGCAAAACTCAGGCTCCGATTTTCCCAATCTCCTGGCTTTTGGAGATTACTGGTCTATATTTCTTCGCAATCAGCAAGGAAGTTAAGAATCATAATTTCAGGATACAGGAGCTTGACCGCAATGCATATGCTTGCAAAAGTTGCTGGCGGCGAAGTTGACGAGTATTACGATGTTCTCGAGGCATTTTTTGCTCAAGGTGCCGACGGTTCGGGCTTAGTGATGACGTTCCAGCGGCAACTCTCTGCAGAAGAGCCGTGGGATGGTGATCCTTCAACAGAAGACTATTTCAACAACAGTTATTGTATCACCCTCGGATCTGAAGCGACGATATATGGAGGGCTAGAGCAGGTCTCCTTTCTGGATTCCCGAGGATGCTTTTATTTCTCCGATCATGCGGCTGCAGATCTCGGTATAGGACGACAACTGATCGTTGATTTTGAGGTGTCTGAGCAACTCCTACAGCTCTTTCAACGGTTTCTCAGGCAAGCAGTGACATGGGGAGTCCCTAGTCAGATCCCTCAACTTAACGGTTTAGCCTTCAGAAGTTCTATTATGGATGCTCCAAACACTCAGCCAAAGGAGCCAGATGAAGGAATTAAGGCCCCCAATCTCAGAGGCGATCACCTCAAACTCAGATTTATCTCCCAAGAGCAACTGGATCGTGAAGGCGGAAACCCTCCTGACGATGTGGCCGGTTCCAGTGAACCATCCCTTGAGGACATCTTGTATCTTTCCAAATTGACTCCTTTCCAGCAGAAGATATGCGATAGCTTCCACGGTTTGGGCTGGATTGATACCGACATCTGCAACTTTCTGATCCAGCTTGAGAACGGACGAGAACATATACGGGCTGAACTAAGAATGAAGGGGCAGAGTGAGACCGACATTCAGAAGCTCGAGGATCTCTGTGAGATAGATATGAAGGATTTCTCGCACCTCCGACGGTCTGGCGCCAACCGGGCACTTGAGCAATACCGGTCTGAGCTATACCTGCTGTATGAAAACAAGAGACAAAGAAGGGTTATGTTAAATGAAGAATAATTTCTTCTTCGTCCCTTTTCGTGTATTTACGAGGCTCACTGGAAGATACGTATGGCCTCCATGAACGCAGTGCGCCTCCTGGAGTGCACTTGGACGCTCACAAAAACAACACATGTCAAGAACCACATCGTATATCGTCCTTGCCTCTTATAGATTTCATACGCAGCCTCACGTTCATCGTTCAGGGGAAAGCAGCGTGGCTAAGTTTCCATATTTTCGCAATGTAAAGATCTCAACTTCTGTCTTCCAATTTGTAACGTGCCCTTTCTCCGGCTCGCTGGACCAAAAAGACAGCCTAGCAGAACGCTAGTGATTAGTACCCTCAACTACGAAATTTCTACTAGCACAAACTATCCAGGACGAGCTTCAACCAGCTGGGCCAGTGCGGCAATCGTCGCACCCGAGGACCCTCCACAGAGAAGCCCTTCTTCTCGCACAAGGCGTCGTGCATACTGGAAGGAGTCCCGATCAGAGGTTTTGATCCAGAGGTCGGGCTCAGCTTGGTTCAAGACCTCTGGCACAGAATCATACCCGATTCCTTCATCCTTGTTTTCCGCCCTGAGGTTGTTAAGCTCGTCTGGCTGAGCAAGGACTGATCCAAGTGCCAATCGACCGCCACGCACAGGATGTCCTTGCTGTGTTTCTTAAGACCCCCGGTTGTGCCCGTAACGGTCCCTCCGGTACCAGCTCCGCTGATTAACACGTCGATCTGTCCTTCTTTCTGGTGCCACAGCTCCTCAGCGGTCCCGAACTCGTGTGCAGCCGGATTTTCAGGGTTTGTATATTGATTGAGGATGAAAGAGTTTGGAATCTCCTTCTGAAGGCGCTGTGCCACGCGAATGATGGAGTCCGGAGAGTCGATGGGAACACCCGCTGGAGTACGAACCTTCGCTCCTAAAGCTTTCAAAATTTGCTCCTTTTTAAGCGACATCTTCTCAGAGAGTGTGATGATGCATTTGTAGCCCTTGATGGCCGCCATCAGGGCAATAGCGATTCCACTGTTCCGTCATATGAAATTAGCCCTTTTCCTTGCTGCTCATATAGCTGCTTCCACACTCACGTGTTGCCACTCGAGGCCTCAATCAATGTATCTCTGGGTTTGATCGTCCCATCTCTTTCCGCTTTCTCAACCATGCGTTTGGCGATCCGGTCCTTCACTGAACCACCCGCATTAAAGTATTCGAGCTTCGCATACACCTGCGCTTTAATACCAATCGTAGCAGGGAGGCGGTTTAGACGGACTAGTGGGGTAGCTCCAATGCAGTCTGCGACAGAGCCATTCTTAAGTTGGCCGAGAAACAGCGTGGCTTTGCTTGTTTCTTCCATTGGATTGTATGATCTTTTGGATTCGTGAGGTTGGATGATAATGACTGAAGAAAAGTCTTTTCCGGGATTGTTTTGAACATGATGGTTATCTAGTTTAGGAAACCGTTAGGGCGCACCTGGGCTGGACACCTGGACACCTGGGCAGTTACCAGTTTTCCCAAAAAGGAAATCGCAAGGGCTCAATCGGCGCCAAGCTTTTCTCGGAACCTTATATCACTGACATCATGTCCTTAGGTACTAGGTAAGGAACATGCCCAGGTGCAGAAACCTGGGTAAACATCACTCTGGACCGCTCTATATTATGAATTGACAAACAGAAGTGCACTACCAAGAAAGGAAACCAGTCGGGCGTATCGTATCAAATGGAAACTCCGGGTGACTCCGAGAAAGAAGATGGAGTGGTTTGCCCCACATCGACGGGGCCCGTTAAAACGACGCAGACACCCAATTTTGACTTCCCTTGTTCTCTCTCGTTAAGCTATTTACCGATCAGCAAACGCAACCGACACTTGAAATGACAACCCCCCCAGAACAACTTCAGTCCCCCGAGAATCGTTCTCGCTTGATCAGACACTTCGAACAAAGGTACGAGATTTTGTCTTATTCAATAGAGTGATAGAGGTCTGACAGCTCGCAGTTCGATCGAGAACCACAATGCTGCGTGGGACAATCTATGGGAGACTGATAACAGCGACATGTGGGACAGAGGGAAGCCCTCGCCTGCCTTGATTGACCTCCTGGAGCAAAGGGAGGACATCTTGAGCCCAATTGCAGCTAATGGCCAGAGGAAGAAGATCCTCGTACCTGTAAGAGATCTTCTTTTACATTTCGTCACGAATCCAGGAAACTTACTATGCATAGGGATGTGGAAAAGGCTACGATGTGGTCATGCTTGCTCTGCATGGATTCGATGCCGTTGGGCTCGAGATCTCAGCCAAGGGAGTTTCTACTGCCGAGGAGTATGCGCAGAAAGAACTTCAAGCACCACAAGCATACAACTTCGGGTCTGCTTGGGCAAATAAGTTTGAAAGAGGCTCCGTGTCTTTCATTCAGGGTGATTTCTTCCACTCAGACTGCACGAAGGGGGAGAAGTTTGACGTAATTTATGACTACACTGTAAGTCATCGGACCTGTAGACCTCTGCACACAAGCTAATTCAAGGCAGTTCCTTTGTGCTCTTCATCCGAATATGCGTGCTCAGTGGGCCTCGCGTATGGCTGACCTGGTGTTTTCGGGTGGCCTTCTGGTTTGTCTGGAGTTCCCTCTCTTCAAGGAAATCAGTTATCCAGGCCCACCATGGCCATTGCAAGGCGTGCACTGGAACTTGCTGGCTGAGGGTGGTGATGGAATTCTATATCCCCCTAAACAAGACCAACAGGTGGGAACAGGATCTTTCGAGAGGAAGTGGTATATCAAGCCCGAGAGGTCCTACGAGAGTGGACAAGGTACCGATATGTTGAGCATCTACTCAAGGAAGTAAATCCAAAACGGTTAGAAATAGGCCCTTTGACTGCCGCATCAATACAAGCAATTCTGTTCATTGAATATGTAATATTTGAAGTAAGACCGTGAGCCTATCCAATATAGAGAAGCGGGGAAGGTGCTAGTTCGTGCGAAGGTGCGAGCATGAGACGCTGAGTTATTTTGGCGTTCGCTGCTCACTGCTGGACACCTTGTACCGCATAATGCCTGGAACTCAAGACCTTTCCCCTTCCATTTTAGTGCTCACCTTTTGCCGCTTTTTCATCTTTGTAGGGAGTGGATGCCTAAAGCCACTATAGCCTAGGAAGCGGCCGAGGCACTACTTTTCAAGTCGCTTCTAAGGCAGCTTCAAGGATATAAGAAGAACCAAACACAAACTGCCGCAGGATATTGCTATCCCAAAGTCAGCGAAAAAATGGGAATCCGAGAAGTTCTCCCATACTTGCGATGACCCCAAAAGACTGCAAGAAACAATTTCTTACAATCGACTGGACCGGCTCAGACAAGGTAAAAGCAAATCGATTATCATTCAAAATGTGCCCAACAAGCTATAAATTGTAACCATGTTAGACACGAGACAAAGGGCCAAGCAAAATTTGAACAAAAACCTGGGATTTATCTTTGCGCAGGGGAATGTCCTGGGACAGACACCTTTCAAAAACCGCCCGACTGGCTGAAGATACCACAGAAATACCCACCGCTAATCCCAACTGCGGGCAGAGATAATAATTTGTCATAGCAGTGGCTGTCATCTGGCTTGGGACCGATACTGACTTTGAATCCTGAGAAGGTACAAACGAGAATGCCACCCACTCCGAGGCCCATGCCAGCGTAAAATATCATATCGCAAAATAATGGTCGATGTGGCCATCGTCCTGCTATCAATGCACTACTGGCTATCGCAACTATGTAGCCTGCAATTAAAAGTTTCTTGTATCTCCCAGTCCTAATGGTGGATTAGTTAACTTATCTGGGATCACCTAGGGAAGGCATAGATACTTCTGCACGATTATACTATTGATAGCTGCGCTCGCAACATTCCCAAATACGATTGGCAGTATGTATACAGAAGCGAGGCTGTTGCCATAGTCCTTTGTCCGGATCCAGAATTCTGTGATATGACTACAGACCTGTGCGGGCTCGGTCAGTAAAAGTGCGACAGGCGAGGTAGGACTAACCTACACCTCCATAGCTGAAGAAAAGAATTATTTGTGCGAGATACATTACACCGATTCCGTCCGTCTTAATCAAGTTTAGCGGAATCAATAGGGTATTTGTCCAGCACCGTTCGTTGATTCCAAAAAGCAAGACGCTAACGAAGAATATTAACGATACAATTGGTAACCCAATTGTTAATTTAGATCTCATTTCACCTAAGAACTCATAAATTATCATTAGCGAAGCGACGGAGAGACCGAGAAGAAAGATCCCTAGTAAATTGAACTCTGGTCGAGGAGATACCTCTCCCTCCTTCTAAGAGCCGCTCCTATCCTTAGCTCTTCTCAATCGCCAGGAAGCCATAGCTAAACAAATGAGGCTCATTACCAACAGCTAGAGGGGAACCACCCTTCCGCGCCCAGTTCTAGGAAGCTATTTTAGCTATTTTAGTAGATCGAGCAACTATTTTGATCTAAATTCCATCGACTTTATAAGTTGAACAGTCATACAGAGGTCTGATCCCCAGGTCCCCCACATGGCCACGTCATTCACGGGGGCTGGCAGGTCCGGGATACCCAAAAAAGAGTTCCGATATTTTCGAGCTGTAACCCGGACGTGAACCACAAAATGTAAGCCTGCTCCCGGGATACATCCCCGAGAAAAGCTGCAGTTTGTACTAGTCTAGTTTCCACAATATTCTGATATTTGTTTACGATCGAAGACACTTCATTATGCCAAACTCGTACATTCTTATCAAAGGGGCAACGGTGATCGCTGTGGAGCCATCGGAGGGGAAGCCCCTCTACAATTGGGACATTCTGATAGAAAACGACCGGATAAAGGCTGTGGGCCGAGACCTACCTTTGCCTGAAGGCAATTCGTCCATTATTGATGCGAAAAACTGCATTGTCACTCCAGGGTTCGTTGACGGCCACCATCACATGTGGCAGCACCTCCTGCGCGGTATCACAGTTGATTGGTCTCTATTCGGTTATGCATGTCACCTAAGGAGTGTCTATGGGAGTTTATACGCACCAGACGATGTCTACTTCGCCAACTATGCTGCTGCGTTGAGTCTGCTTAACAATGGCGTCACAACCGTCCTAGATCACTGCCACGTTATAAACTCTCCCGCCCACGCCGATGCAGCAGTGAAGGGTTTGAAGGATTCTGCCATTCGAGGCACATTTTGCTACGGGTTATACCAGAACCCGAAAGAACCAGGGAATTTCGCGAGTACTGCGACAGACACGTTTGACCAAGCCGCACGAGTCGACGACGCTCTCCGTGTGCGCCAGGAATATTTCCCAACCAACGATCCGCAGAGTTCCCTTCTCACTTTTGGTATTGCATTGAATGACCCACCGACGATATCCCGGGAACAAAATATCGAGGAATTGGATCTTGCGAGAAAGCTTAAAGCTAGGCTGTCGACTGTCCATGCATCAGTGGTATCACACGGGACCCCTAAGGCTGAAGTCGTCCAGAATTTTGTTGATGCAAAACTGATGGGGCCAGACCTCGTATTCAGTCACGGAGGTTGGATGACAGATGACGAGCTGGCTGCGGTGCGGGATTATGGGGCTGGCATTGTTGGGACGCCGGACACGGAGTTGCAAATGGGCATGGGATGTCCCGTGGTATGGAAAGCTGCCGATATGGGCTGTCACGCGGGCCTTGGGTTGGATATTACTTCGAACCAAGGCAATGATTTCCTGGCGCAGATGAGGTTGGCTCTTCAGGCACAACGAGCTCGCGAGTATGATCGTCGTACAGTCGAGAGAGATCTCCACAGGAAGGCAGTAGACGCATTACGGATGGCAACCCTGGGAGGAGCGGAGGTTATGGACATGGGGTCATTGATTGGTTCTATCGCTCTTGGCAAAAAGGCTGACCTGGTGATCTTTCGTTGTGATGACATTGATACGGTGCCTGTTGTGGACCCTATCGCGACGGTGGTTTTCCATGCATCGCCAAAGAACATTGACACCGTTATCGTCGACGGAAAGATTGTTAAGCAGAACGGTCAGCTTATCGGTGTTGACTGGGAGTTCCTGCGTGATCAGATGATACGCAGATCGCAACGTCTGAGGGACGAAGCAGCGAAAGTTGATATGGAGAAGGCAGAATCGTTATTCCGCTCCATATTCGAAAAGGCCATGTAAAAGGAAAGGTGGTGGTTTGTGTGGACCTTCTAGTAATCGTGGCAAGCGCCCAACGTGCCTTCCACCTTAGCAATTTATGTTGGAGTTAAGCACTGTTTACTGCATGTCTATACAAAATCAGGGAAGGTACAAAGGATATAACACGGGGAAGGTGCGTTGGGTTGGCAAGAGCACCATCTCAGCCTCACTGTGGATATTGCCGAGTTAGGAAACGATGGACCAACGGTGGAATAGGATTCAACGGACGCCCTTCTTTTGTGCATTGCCGGAATATAATATTGGACCTTTCTCCTAAAAAAAACATTGAAATACTATGTGATACTCTCAATAACAGTCTGATTGGAGTAGCTAGCTCATATATGAGTAATGTACTATACGACCCCGAGGAAGAGTGCGTTGCCATTAAAGGCCACACAAACAGGGACATCTAAAATCAAACAAATCAGGATTATTATGCTCCGCTTAGAAACGTCTGATCCAACGTTCTTTTTCAACAGAAGTGACTAGTTACATGTAGATTATTTTCTTTCATCCCGTTGTACTCTTATAGCCTGATAGGCTATATCACCCAGCCTAATGATAGCAAAGTCTACCCTTAAACCAGTCTCCGGCTATTTGATACACCTCATGTTAAAACTGTTGAGTAAAAATCGTGCTTTGACATTGCGTTCTAGGCTTTTCATCATACTTGGACTTTGGCCCCAGGAGCCAGTTTAGTGGATCGGCCCGGGTTCAGTGGCGAACTTGCGACCTCCTCTCAATTTCCGATAACGATTCAAGCACCAATGGTTGTCATAAAAAGCATTTCAACCAATAATAGATGTTAAAATGACGAATTGTAAAGATTTTATGCTGATTCTAGGGTTGGGGATAGGGATCGGAAGAATCCCGCCCTAAGGCTGTGTGTGATATGCATTGCCTGACATTCCCAACGGTTCAACACTTTCTTGCTGGGAGCAACGCAACGGGCGATTGACTCGTTGGTACGAGATACCAAGAAATCATTTTATGTTAAATAATGTTCCTGCATTTAGCGTCCCCAATTTGGTTCACCTCCTCACAGGAATCAATTTCATCCTCGGGATTTCATAAACGCTGGCAAGGCACCTCCGAGTTTGAATCTCACGACCATAATGGCGAAATCTGAGCCAAGTGAAAAGCTGCATATCAGTGAAAAGCCCGTCACGTTCAGTAACTGGTACCAGCATGTCAACTGGGTCAACACGACCCTCATCCTAATTGTGCCCGTCGGTGGCATCGTCGCTGCATTCTATACACAGCTTAGGGCGATCACAGCTGCCTGGGCAATTCTCTACTACTTCTGGACCGGACTGGGTATCACAGCGGGCTACCATCGTCTGTGGGCGCACAGATCTTACGAAGCGTAAGTCTGCCACCGTTCCCCCTACCCCCCAGTTTGCTTCAAACCTAAGCACTGACTAACATCTGATATCTCTAGTGGCCTTCCAATTAGGATATTCCTCGCTTGTGTCGGCGGTGGCGCCGTCCAAGGCTCTATCCGGTGGTGGAGCAGTAAGCACAGGGCACACCACCGATGGACCGACACAGTCAAGGACCCATACAGCGTCATGAAGGGTCTTTGGTATTCACACTTTATGTGGATGGTTTTGAATCAAAATCCAAAGAACCGTGGCAGGACTGACATCTCCGACTTGAACGAAGACCCGGTGGTCGCCTGGCAGCACAAGCACTATGGATCTGTCATCTTGGTCTTCGGGATGTTGTTCCCTATGCTCGTTGCTGGTCTAGGATGGGGTGATTGGAAGGGTGGTCTTGTGTATGCTGGAATTCTTCGGTTTTCATTTGTGCAGCAAGCCACCTTCTGCGTCAATTCTCTCGCCCATTGGTTGGGTGAACAGGTCAGTCATTGTCCATACCCTGTTCTTTCGTATTACCTAACATACGTTAGCCATTCGATGATAGGAACTCCCCTCGTGACCACGTCATTACCGCGCTAGTCACTCTAGGCGAAGGCTACCACAACTTCCACCACGAGGTAAGAAAGTTCTTCCCCCGCATCTATTTCGCCTCCTCTAAACCCTGATTAGTTCCCCTCCGACTACCGCAACGCTATCGAATGGTGGCAATATGATCCCACGAAGTGGTCGATCTGGGTGTGGAAACAGCTCGGTCTAGCAACCAACCTCAAGCAGTTCCGAGCCAACGAAATCGAGAAGGGTCGTTTGCAACAACTACAGAAGAAGCTCGACCAGAAGCGCGCTAGGCTTGACTGGGGTGTTCCTCTACATCAGCTGCCTGTTGTCGACTGGGACGAGTTTATTGCAGAAGCTCAGAGTGGCAAAGCTCTAGTTGCCATTGCTGGCGTTGTTCACGATGTGACTGAATTTATCATGGAACACCCTGGTGGTAAAACCCTCATTTCATCGGCCATTGGTAAGGATGCCACTGCTATATTCAACGGTGGTGTCTACACTCATTCTAATGCCGCTCACAACCTTCTTTCCTCGATGCGAGTTGGGGTAATTCGCGGTGGTGGTGAGGTTGAGATTTGGCGTCACCGAAACAACCAGAAGGGAGTTTATGCGTGAGCTCTAAGTACATAATCAGAGATCAATTCACCAGGTTCTAAATTTCACAAGTATATACATGCACTTTTACCGAAGAAGCAGAGTTGGAATTTCTTGGAATTCCCAGGCCCCGGGGGTATTGTTAGTTGACAGATGCAAATCTACCGGGGTCACCCGTAACAGCCGGAGTTAACACATAACCCCGGCTCCCTTTTCTTGCACTGTACAGGGGTTAAGCCGTGTTCTCACGACCAATCTTTCCTCGATGGTCATGATAGTCGCTATGCGTTGACATACTATCTAACCTTTCTTTTCTTCTGTCTCTCACTTCCGCGCTTCATCGCTCCCTCACTTGCCCCTCATCTCTCTTCCTCCGGGAACGTGTCGCATGACTGTTGAGGTTTTTCAGTGTAGGTATTCATTCTTTCCTTCCCACATGCGAAACCTGATATTGATTTTGATCTTCAGTTCATGAAATTCTGAGCCCCTACTGGCTCCTGTGAGGTAAATGAGTCGCACGAGCATCAGCACCAAAGATCCGTCGACAAAGATAGAAGGCGATTGCCATGTTTATCGCACATCAGAATCAAATAAAGACAGCCGAAATCTGGACTTTGCTTTACGAAACGGACTAGCCGGTGGCGTCGCAGGTTGCGCTGTGAGCCTTACCATCTAAGCTACCAGCAGTACTAGTAGATTGCTAATGTCAGAGTAATGCAGGCTAAAACTATTGTGGCTCCGTTAGAGAGGGTCAGGATCCTCTTCCAAACCTCCCATTCCCATTTTACGCAATATTCGACCCACTGGGATGGGTTAATTAAGGCCGCTAGGCACATTCAAACGTCATATGGTATATCAGCGCTTTTCAAAGGTCACTCGGCAAGCCTGGTCCGGGTCTTCCCATACGCCGGTATCAACTTTCTCGCATACGAACAATTCCGAGTAGCAATTATCGCATCGGGAGCTCCGAAGAAAGAAGCACCATGGCGTCGATTTTTGTGTGGAAGCATGGCCGGTGCGACCGCGACCTTGGTGACATATCCTCTTGAGTTGATCCGTACACGTCTTGCCTTCGAAACAGTCCAAAAGAATCCCTCTTCCTGGATTGGTATTTCTCGGAAAATTTACTTTGAGGGAGGAGGTAGTGGGAGCTTCTCAAATCTCTATCAAGGAATTGCCCCGACTATCCTAGGCATACTTCCGTATGCCGGCACATCATTCCTCACCCATGATCTACTTAGGGACTGGCTTCGCACACCTGCCCTTGCACCTTATACTCTAGAAGCGCAAGCACAGTCTTCCACTCGACTGACTGCAGTTGCGCAACTTTCCTGTGGAGCAGTCGCTGGCATAGTCGCTCAAACTATTTCTTACCCAATTGATATCATTCGGCGCCGAATGCAAGTGGAAAGTGTGGGTGATACCAAATCGAGCATTTTGAAGACAGCCCGACGTATTTTTGTGGAGAGAGGAGTGAGAGGTTTTTATGTTGGGCTGACTATTGGTTATGTGAAGATGGCTCCCATGGTGGCGACAAGCTTTTATGTATATGATCGGATGAAGCGTTTTTTGGGCCTTATTCAGTAGCCGCATTTTTGTTTCTCTTTCTCTATTCAAAGGTTGATAGTGCTGGCTTAATCTTGGAACCTTGGAGGCTCCACGTTTACCGAGGAAGGAACTAACCCAAGTTGGAAAGATCTACCTCTCCACCCGTGGACCCGTGGACGGATTGGAGGAGGCTGACTAAGAACCAGGGGCGGTGAACAACGTCGAACCCCACCGGAGTTTTGCTATTCACGTGGACTCAATCGAGGAAGCATTGGTTCCGTGCCGTCAGTGGCAGAACGCCTCTTGAGCTTGACTGGACGGCCCTTTAATTCAGTTAATTTACATTCGAAGGAATTGGGGCTTGGATCTTTCCCCTCATTTACCCGCGTCCGCTTTGTCCCCAACAGTCCAATGATTGACCGGCCTGTCAATCACACCACCTGCATTCGGATAAATCTTGGTCTTACCAGAACCTTTACCCCGGTTTCCGTCCATGCCCCCGCCCCCTAGCGTCAAAGCCATGCGGACGTAGTTTAGCGCAATTGGGGAATGTTTATCGATCCGAACGGAGCTTCTTATAAAATGCCTGTACCCCTCCGTTGGCTCCGTTCATTAGTTTGCCCTGCCCGGATCACCCTTCGTTTTCTTCTCTTCTTCTGTATTTTGTTTCTCTCAGTCGCAACTCTCCTGGGAGTCAAAATGCATTTCAAATCTTACGTGACAGCCGCCCTATATGGGCTGCCTGCCTTGGTCAATGCTGTGCCGTCACCATCTCACTCCCAGGCTGCTCCCTCGCCGTCTGCTGCTGGCTCGGATGCCGATCATTTCAAGAGCTATACGATCAAGGCAGAAAACATTACTGCCAAGCTGATTCCGTACGGCGCGCGTCTCACCTCCTTGCTAGTTCCAGATCGCGACGGCAACGTCCAAGATGTGGTCGTTGGATACGACGACCCCAAGGAATATCTACATGATAGTCAGACCAACCGCACGTTCTTCGGCGCGGTTGTCGGTCGCTATGCCAACCGTATCAAGAACGGTACCTTCACCATCGATGACAACGAGTATCACGTTCCTGAAAATGAGAACGATGGCGCGGACACCCTCCACGGTGGCTTCACCGGATATGATATGCGCAACTGGACAGTCACTTCGCACAGCGATTCCTCCATCACCTTCACCTTGCTCGATAAAGGCTTTGAGAAATTCCCAGGAGACGTCGTTACCCACGCTACTTTCAGCGTGTCTACCGAGAAGACTCAATCCAACCCCAAGGGACTTCCCCAGTTGACCGCAAAGCTGGTAGCTCTCTCTCTTACCGAGAAGACCCCCATCATGCTGTCCAACCACATCTACTGGAACCTGAACGCGTTCAAAGAATCCAACGTGTTGAAGGATACCACCCTGCAGCTTCCCCTCTCACAGCGCTTCGTCGGTGGAGACAGCATCTTAATCCCGAACGGCACGATCCACGACGTTGAGAACACCTACCAAGGAGCTCTGGACTTCACCAGCCCCAAACTCATTGGAAAGGACATCGAGAAGACCTACGACCTCTGCGGCGCCGGGTGCACAGGCTACGACACATGCTTCCTCGTCGATCGGCCCTCGACATACGCGTCGGACTCGATGGTCACAGTCCTGAGCGCCGAATCCAGCTCTACCGGTATCAGCCTCGACGTCGCTACGAACCAGGCTGCGCTGCAGATCTACACCTGCAGCGGACAGAACGGCTCCATCGCCACTAAGAAGTCGCAGGCGAAGCGCAACGAGGCTAACGGCGGTGACGCCGGTGCTACTCACGTTAACAAGTACGGATGCTTCGTTATCGAGACCGAGGACTGGATCGATGGTATCAACAACCCTGAGTGGGGCCGTCTTCCCTACCAGGTCTTCGGCCCTGATGATGGGCCAGCCGTTAACTGGGCTACTTACCAGTTTGGCACTATCTAGATTTCATAATTAATAGTACCGTGCGCTTCTTGCCTCGGTATTTACATTGAATTAATAATTATTTATGTGTGGACTTTTACGCGCTGTGCTTATTGTGGAATTCACTGCCTCAAATCTGTACGTAGCCACCTGTGGCCAATTCAATAGGGCATATAGCGCGATACTGCAAAGAGATTTAATGGAACATTGCGTTTGTCTGTACAAGCAAATTCGCTAAACACGAGCTGTGCAGATAGTAAACTTCTACAATTTCGACAAAATGCCACGCCCATCACCCCCACTGCCCTTCACAATCTCATCCTCCCAATAATTCGGATTGAATGTAATCCGGTTTAGCGGATTCAACCGATGAGCGCGGTTAAATAGATCCTCGTAAACACGGCCATCGTACCGGCCCAGTGCACTAGACTCGTGTCAGTTACGGCTAATTCTGCGTCATATCATCACAACCGACTTAATCACTCACCTGTCCAACAAGTAATCTGGAATCATCCATGAATCAACCAGTTTCACGGCATGTGGTCGTATACGAGCCATTAAGTCTTGGACTCGACTGGCTAGGGAACTCAAATCTATCTGGGAGACGGCGTTGGTGCGGAGGACTGGTTGTTCGTTAGTTTGTGTGGATTAATGGTGAGTCTGTCCTTGTCGGCTTACATTCGAAGCTTTCGTTCTCCATGGTGTATAATGCGAATAAGCGGTAACAGTCCCATAGGACGGATTTGATGGGTGTTGAGAGGGCTTTGTCATTTGAGAGGGTGTCGAAGAAGGTCGTGACGATGATCGATTCGGATTGTGCTGGTGTTTTGTCTTCGGTCAGTGTGGAACGATATCTCATCTCAAGAGACTTGGCTTACCCCGACTTAGTTTGTGGAGCTGGATGAGAAGACTATTCCAGTTCCGCTTTTTGATGACTCTTTCCTCGTATGCATCGTACGCCTGTTGGTTATTAGTTTCAAGTGTTCGACGTTATGAGCTTTGTAGAACTTGCCATGGTAGTAGCTCTGAGCTCAAAGCTCTTAACAATATCCAAATCACTGTTCAGGATATCGTAAGTGGGCCTTTTTGATCCGGGACGACGCTTGTTGCGAATAAACTCTTTGAATCGAGCATCAGTCTCATCAATCCCGGGGGTATCAGGCGACCCGACAGCAGCAGTCATCTTCTTAATCAAATACGCCGCAACCTGCTGCGTAATCATCCAATTATCGCCCTCGACAGTTGGCTTAGAGAGGTAATCATTGTTAATCTGGATCAACCCACTACCGCCACCAAACCCATGCCCGCCCATCGCACGTCGACATGTCTCAATTCCATCCGCAGCGAGGATAGTGCACAGACTCTTCAATCCGGAGGACATACTGTGCATATGAGCCAAAGAATTGAAACTGCCCTTCTCGATTTCCTGGCGTGCGTTTTTGTATACTGTCTGCATCGCAAGACCTGTATAGTGAAGTGCAAACGTCGTGGCAAGGAGAGGCAGGATCCGAATTTGGACTGTCGGATAGTCCAAAACAGACATCTCCGGTCCCGTCTTATCGCCATCTCGGTCTTGGAACTGGCGTCTCACACTGCTGTACCGCACAGCAACGGTGACTGCCCGTGCAAGGACGAGTCTAGCGCGGTGCACCATGTTCGACCGCACATAGGTCAGTGATCCATAGACCAGAGCTGGCTTCTCTGGCTTGGTATAGATTCCTGTGTTGGGGTCGACATTCGAGTATCGTGATAGCATAGCAGAGTGTGGGATTCTAGTACATTATCAGTGAAGAGACTTGTAGAGTATAATGAAAGAACAAACCTGAACTGGTCAAATAGCATATACGCATTGTCCATAGTAATATAGCCGTATTTTGGACCAATATCTCCAACAACAATCCCATTCAAGGGCTGATGTGTCTTCATATCCCGAACTTGCACAATAAATGGATGAGGACCATGCGAAACATATTGTTCCGGCGAGCTAGAGTCCGGGAGAAGCAATTGCGCGACCACAATAGCATGGTTAGCTAAACGACCCAAACTGCCATTCCACCATTTGCTCGCCGTAAGAGTCGGACTATGCAGCACGAACTCTTTGCTCCGGCTATCCCAACGTGCCTCAAGCTCCAAGCCACGGACATTACTCCCGTGTCCCAGTTCCGTCTGTGCATATGCACCGATGATTTTCCATGACTCGATCAAGGGCAGCCAGTGCGCCTGCTGTTCTTCGCTGGCCTGTTCGCGGATTGTCGTGATGAACATCTCCATGTGCAGGAAGTAAGGCGACACGTCGTCGACCAGGTACTCGGCCATCTGGTATTCGAGGTGGCTCCATTTGTGCGTGTCTTTCATTCGGCGTAATAGTTTTGCGCGCGCAACTCCTAACTTGAACCTTTCCGGTCTGGAGAGGTTTTGTTGTTGGTCTTTGGAGAAGAGTGGCTCCTGCTGTATGATGGGCAGGATGCGAGCTTGTCGTTCCAAAAATCCATCTGAACCCAACAAATGCTGGCCTAGCTCTTCGGTTGCGATGTTGGATTGTTGACGTTCGCGGGCTAGTGTTGTTGGTCCATCTGGTTGGCTTGGGCGAAGATTGTCCGTGAAATCAGGCATTTTGAATCCTTTGACTCTAGTAGTTCTGTATCTCAATTACAGTTCTATAATCCTCGACTTTATTCATAGATTCACCGTGCCGAATTGCCTTGGCTAAATCCATAGTATCCTGAAAATCACCGACTCCCGAATGCCGGCAGTTCTACCCCGCAGAGTAAATGTAAACCGCGGAGAAGTAGCGAGTAGCCGAATAGAAAGGGTATAGGGATGAATTATTGGCTAGGATGTTCGGCGGGGAAATGTTGCCGCAATTTGTACATTCAAATGCAGTAGGATAAGACCGTCAACTGTCCCAGCTCAGCAGTCACAATTTCGAACAAAATGGGAGACCGCACTCAATTCATACCTCCACATGTGGGAGAGAACGTATTGCCAAATCTTCCCTTTTTCCACAGACTATTGCGTTATGCGCAACGTAAGCCTTCGCCCATTGTGGTTCGGGACTTGGTTGCCGGCGTGGAAAAGACATACCACCATCTTGTTTCGGACGTGTTGGCCTTTCGCAAGGTCTTGGAAAGCTCCATCAGCCATGAAGCTCGACGCGATTTGAATGCGGACAAGGAGGTATACATTGGATTGCTTGCACCGGGAGGATATGAATACACCGTCGGCTTCATCGCAATCCTCGCAATCGGTGCAGCGGTCGTACCTATGGGTGAGTTTCGATATTCTGAAAGAAAGACCTTAGCTAAAATTCAGCAGCTGCTGCATTACCAGCAGAAGAAGCCTCGTACTTCCTATTGAAAGCGCGATGTGTAGGTCTGGTAGCCAGCACAACCAGCGAAAATACTGCCCAGTCCGTTGTTCACTATATGGGAGAAAGCAAAGGCGTGCACATTCCCTGCATATCTCCAATCGCATCTCATTTCCGCCCCACGCTTCTCCCATCAGATGAAATGACCATCTCCTCCGGTCCAGTTCCAGATATGAATGCCGCAGCACTGGTGATTTTCACTTCAGGCACGACAGGGCCCCCCAAGGGCGCTGTGCAGCGTCGCAGTTATATTTCTGGAAATGGAGAGGCCGACGCAGCCTATTACCGAATCACAGACAAGGACACAGTCCTCCATGTCCTTCCGGTACATCATGCCTCCGGTGTGGGGTTGACTTTCCTCCCGTTCCTCACAGCCGGCGCATGTATCGAGTTCCGCAGTGGCAGCTTCGATACAGCCTGGACGTGGGAGCGCTGGCGACAGGGAGGTCTTACATTTTTCTCTGGAGTTCCCACCATATACATGCGTATGATGCGGTACTATGAAGAGAACATTGCACACCAAGCTCCTGAGATACGTGACCAGTATATCGCTGGTGCAAGTCAGATTAGAGTGATGCTTTGTGGTACTTCGGCACTTCCAGGTCCAGTACAAGAGTTCTGGCATGATATTAGGAACAAACCAATTCTCACCCGATATGGTGCAACGGAATTTGGTGCAGTCATAAAGACAGAACTTGATTCTGATGGGACGCCGCAGAACAGTGTTGGCTGTGTTGCTGAGGCGGTCTCACTCAAACTTACCGAGGAAGGTCAGATATTAGTAAAGTGTCCTTATATGTTTTCCAAGTAAGTCAAATGTCCTTTCGAGAAGTGATGGTCCATCCTCACACGTCTTTGCAACAGGTATCTCTTCGACGAGAAAGCAACGGCGAATGCACATGACGCCGAGGGGTACTTCAAAACGGGAGATATTGCTCGCCGTGAAGGAAAATATTATTTCATACTAGGCCGCGCCTCGATCGATATCATCAAGTCAGGTGGCTACAAGATCTCCGCGTTGGATATTGAGCGCGAGATCCTGGGTCTGGACTATGTTTCCGAGGTCATGGTTGTGGGCGTCGAAGATGAGGAGTTTGGTCAACGAGTTGCTGCTACTGTCAGCCTCAAACAAGATCAAAAGACAACACGTAAAAGCCTCACAATCGCCGAGCTACGGGAAGATCTGCGGAGTAGGATTGCTGGGTATAAAATGCCAACTATCCTTCGTGTGGTCCAAGGTGAATTGCCCAAGTCGGGTACGGGGAAGGTCCAGAAGAAGATATTGGGACCGCAGTTCTTTCCGTCTAACTATCGACAGCTGCCTGATGTGCAAGTCTGGAGCAGGGAGAATAAGGCGAAGCTATAGTATTAGATGATGGAAAGAAAGAAAAATTATCAAACTGAAGTGCCTGTCTTTCTTAGACCTTATATGTAGTTAAATATTTACATACACGCATTGATCACTTGATATCATTGTCCCTCTCCATCAAATCTTGACCTTAGCAGGCGCCGAAGTCACCCGACTATGGACATAACTAATACGCTGAAACTTCTTAATAGCATCCCCCCAAAGCTCCTGGCGAAGCAAAGCATAAACCCTGCACAGCATCAGCAGATATTCTTTCAGTCAGGAAGACTTGGATGGATCAAAACTTACCCCATCTTTGCTTTAGGCGCCCACTTCGCTCCCAATTCCAAAGCAACATTCAGCATGTCCTCCGGTCCCGCAACAGCATCCACAATCCCATCTTCAAGCGCTTCAGGCCCAGTCCACCTATGCGCCTCAAGCAACATCTTGCGCGCAATCTGCGGACGCAGCTTAAGACGAGGCAGAGAACCGATGCCGTCGAAGTGCAGGCCTAGGTTCACAGGAGGCATGGAGATAAAGCCGCGGCGGGAGTTCATGACTCGGTAGTCGTGTGCCAGGGCGAGTGGGCAGGCGCCGCCGAAGGTGTGCCCGGTCAAGAGGGCGATAGTTGGGAAGGGGAAGTCGAGGATCGTGTGGATGAGCTGCGTGTTGGTTGTTAGTGCGGTCTCATATATGACATGCTAGCGTCTCTGTTCAACGCTGGCTCAGGAGCTGTTCTCACTGGATAGAAGCCATCTGTATTGGCAAAGGGGTTGTTGTCTGATTCATCAAGCTCGAGTCCCTGGTGGTTATTCTGTTAATCCTTCCGATGTTGTTCTGTTTCAGGACTTTGTTCAATGTACAGTGCACCAGAATTTGGCATCATTGCCTCGCGTGATTACTGCTCCTTCTGAGTCGGATCCCAGGATTCTTTCGACGGTGCGATAGGCCCGGATCATCTCCTGGCAATATGATGAGTTCAACCGGTTCTCCGGGGGTTTCTGCATGGTGAGAACGAATACATTCCCATGCCTCTTGAGGGAGAGATTGTGGAAGGTTGGGATTTCTGTCATGATAGCAATTGTACGAAGACTGAGTATATTATTCGAACTGCTTCGTTAACCAGTTTATTATGCGTATTGTTCCAATAGACCGTCGTAGCACGCGTACGACAGTTCGTAGATCCCCCGCATTTCACATCCTCACGTATACGTTGCCGAAATTCACCGAGTGCCGAAATCAAAGGATACTTGGGAATCTTCGCATGTATTTGCCTGGTGCCATCTTTATAAATGTTCTGGAATCTAAGGGTATGTAGGTACATAGTCAAAAACTCTCTACCAGGAAATCTCACCATTCCATTCCAAGTCCTTGAAAAGCCAATCTCCCATTCCCTGGTATTGATTAAAGAAATCACCTGAAATATCCTGTGACATATCTCCCATAGTGAGGCCTTCATTGCGGTCCAAAATCGTAGTGAGTGGCCTGTACTCATCCGAAGATATAGCATCCGGTGCCCGGGACTCGGCCCAATTTCCTAGCATCTCTGGGGTCCCGGCTACCATAGAACGATTTGTGTTGCCATCATTCCCCACAGCTTGTCCGTTGCCCATGAAATATGACCAAGCCCAGGAAAGTTCCGGGCCAAATCCCTCGAAAAATGGTTGGTGTTCTCTAGGGAGCGTCATCGACGGCATTTCGTCAATTGTCGACGTGCTCCGCTGCTTTTCAGCAATGCTCTTCAACGCTTTTAGGCTGCCTTTCGCGGATGACCAGCGTTTTGCGAGTTCCTCAAGGGCCAGGTAGATGGATTCCAGGCTACCTGCTGCCTTCTCACGGTGTGATGGTACGTTATTGCACGAGAGAAGCCCGATTCCGGCAGCCAAAAGGTGAAATGTGAATACCGGGCTCAGGAATTGGATCTCATCTCGAGCGAGGAAGTCTTCAAATATCCCTGCTATGAAAGACGATGCTAGAAGCACTCCTAGTGACGCAGACTCTCCGGGGTTGGGACGCAGCATGATGGCGAGACAGGTAAAGTAGGGGATATGAAGCTGACGCGATTCGAAGTTGTATCTGGCCAATGCTCCTTTCGGTGATGTTCCGTCTTCTGACGTACTCCGGGCGCAAAACAAGCGCAGGGAGGGCGAAAGATCGCGTGTCCATCGGTATAAACGATTCTCAAGATTCTGCCGAGCTTCACGTGTGAGAGTCTTGCGGCGACAGTGCTCAGTGAGGTGGCCCAGAATAGAACTGATCTCAACATATGCGATGAACAGAGTCGCATTTGAGCTTGAATCTTGGAAATCGTCAGGACAAGGTGGTGCCACCTCGCAATCCTCTAAGTCCACTGCTAATGGCCGGCCCTGTCCTGCGGAAATACAACAATCTCTGGCCTATCTGATGTTAGTGCTTAAGGTTGCTATGCTAGTGACAAAGCACATCCATGACTTACGTATAGAGTCCACCACAGCCTGCGCCTCAAGGCAGCGTCTCTTTTACTCGTCGGCTCTTTGTGCAATCCAATCTGATGAGCTAACCCGACTCCCACATATCGCCAGAATCCACTAGTATTAGTGGACACATGCTCAGGACCTTCTGGGTTATACCAGTGCAAAATGCACACTGCTGCGACGACGGTCACTGGGTTTCTCTCATATCCAGACCAGAACAAAGCTTTTGCGCGACGATAAAACTGATGCAAAGATGCATACGCCGTCACGGCCGGTGCGGACGTGACCCGGCTCGCAGCGACGAAGATAGACTGAAGAAGTAGCATTGACGGCTTCTGAGAGCCACTTTCTTCTAGCCAGCTCCGCTCAATTATCGGCATCCATGGTGAACATTTTTCCATAAACGTGTTGATCAACCCTTCTCGAATAGCTCGTGGTGGTAGGTCGAAAGCACCTTGCAGTCTGAGCAGCTGGATGTCATCTTCAGTTGGTCCATCTGCGTCTCCTTCTGGGTAAGACCTAGCCTGTTCTTCGTTGATTGCCACTGTGTGGTCAAAGTAGCGAGAGCGTGCCATGAAGCTCGAAGTCGAAGAGGATGAGTATGGGTTGGAGTCTGGTGTAATCGGTACATAGTCTCCAATACCAGCGCTACCTTGACTTGTGTCGCGGCACTGGTTCCGATCCTGGTCATACTCAGAGCTTGTACATGGAGACTTGGCTGAGCCGATAGGGCTAAAGTTGGTCGTGGGCTCTTCCCAGTTCATCGGTCTCCTAACCGCTTTGGCCTCATTGACGCTGTAGTCACCATCACTACTATGGGCTCTTTTTCTCTTGCGCTCTCGTCGACTGCGTGGCAGTTAGTATATTTACTCCAACGCCAAAAATCAATTATCTTACAAACAGGGCCATTGATGCCGTTGGCAGTTCATACATACATCGGGATTTCCGCCGAAGATACAGCGAACCTACAACAGGTTAGAGTGTCTCCTCCGGTTATTCAATATTCTCGTACCTTTTTCTTATTACAGGCAACACATGCTGTAGGTGCTCGTAATGGCGGAGGACTAAAATCGTTCATTTTTGCTCTGACTGTCAGTTTCATGAGTAGAAAACCCAGGGATAATTCAGGGCCGCGGTCTCTTCCCCGCAAAAGCCGGGCATAACCGAACCTCCGGTTATCCCATTTGGGAAGCTCCATGTTAGAGAAATGACAGAAAAATAGTGAAATAGTGAAATGGCTGGAAATCCAATGGGGTATCTATTGTTTTTGAAAAATTTACAGTTCTCATGCCCAGCCTGCAAGCGTCCAACTTGACCGATCACCGCCAGATCTCAAGCCTGATCGACGATCAGGAACAGGATAGTCAACATCTCGTGTAGCTCCAGCAAGTCCGTGCTGTAAGAACTTCTCTCGTTCAATCTCTACCATCCCCCGGATCTTAAGACTAGTTGTCAGGCTTGCACCCGCCCATGGACCAAGAGATTCAACTTCGCGCAATACTCCTTGAATAGGAACTGGGATATCTTTGTTTTGCCGGCGAAGCTTTTGTTCGACGAAATCGATCTCAGGCACTGCCTTCGAGGGGTCGGCTGGTTCGCCATCGGTGGATGGTGCTTCCCCATTGCTCTTAGGGGGTTCAGGTTCCTTGGGAGCTTTTTGGGCTGAAAGTTTCAGCTCCTCCAATCTCTGCCGTTGCCGCTCGAGTACTTTGCCTCGAATTGGACTCCATCCATGACGATCAATCAAGAGTGAGACTTCTTTAAGGACCCGCTGCCGCAGTCCAGGAATTCGAGAACCGCCGCCCACAAAAACAATGCGGGACATGCATGTTCCTCGTGCATCAGGGTACAGTGAGAGAAGGGTGTTGTAGACAAGCAAAGGCAATGATTTTTCTTCGTCATCCAATTCATGTTCTGCGACACCTGGTGCGAATAAAACCTTCTCGACAGGTTCGGCGAGACGTGAGAACGGCACGTCCATGTATTCTTCGTCGGGTTTTGCGGGCGACGGAATCGACAGCTTCCGGTCGGGTTCGTCTGCGCTTGTATCTTTTGCTGTTTGCGATTTGCACCAGGCAAACCGACTAACCACTTCTTCACAGTACGCGAATCCAACAGAGATCTTATCCGCAGTCTCCGTATCCTGGTTTCCATCGGAAGCCAACCCAGTAAGAAGAAGCCCCATTTCCTGCATCAAATGCTTCATAGACCGCGTCGTTCTCTTCGTAGTCATCTCTCGGTATTCGTAGATCGCCGTTGCTGTGGTCTCGGCCCAGCCAAGGTCAATCACCAAAGCTGACCGCAATCCCGCAGCCGTGGCTGACATGGTCGCACTGGACAGAAGGGTAACACTCGGGAAGCGCCAGCGACTGAAAAGCGTCGAGAGCAACGACGACAGCAATGGATGAGGCATGAGAGACGGTAGCACAAGAACCAGGCGAGATGTGCCTGCATCCGTCAACAGGAACTGGTTGTATGTCTCCCGAAACGCGCGCTCGATCTTGTCCTCGACCAGGACCAGATCAACCTCTCGTGAATCCGGCCTCCACAATTCATATGCCCGCGTCCACTCTTCCACGTCAACGGGTTGCGGTAGTCGTCCAGCACCAGTGCTGCCCTGAATCCATCCTCGATAATCCCCCGCTCTCCTGGAGTCCTCAGGCCCAAATCCAACCACGCACATGGGCGCGCTGCCTCCTTCAAATCCTGCCCGGAGCCATCGTGCGCCTATCTCAAATATAATCGCGTCGTCTTCGCCTCGAAAGGTGGAGCTCGGTGATGTGCTGCTGGCGAACGAGTGGTTTCCCAAACGTTGCTGTGGTGTGTGAGGGGAAACGGGTGGTGCTGTCTGGCTATTGCGCAGACCAGAAGTTGCTGATGTGCGTTTACTGGCACCCATTGAGGGTGCATCGCTCGCCATGCTTGATTGAGCTCGGGCGCGTTGCTATCCTCTGTGGGAGCAAGGAGTCCGCGGGGTTCGTAACGACAAATTTCGATTTACCTGCTCAGTAGTTGGGGTTTCAACGCCATCGGATTGAATTCAAAGACAAAAAAGTAATGTGAGATCTATAAGCCCAGGAGGTTCGCTTGGGGAAGCTTGTTGGTAGGCAACGGATCTACATCGGGCCGTCTTTATTTACTTGACAACCTCGTCTCTCCGCAACAACCAAGACATATTGTGCATCTTTAACTCCAATGGGCTCTCTAACTGATTTTTAATTTTCCTATTGCTTACAGTCAGCATGGGTATTCCAGGGTAAGTCAACTGAGTTCTCTTTTTTTTCGGCTGCATGGTAGAAAACATATATCCCGATGAACCCTGTGAGAAAGCATTGTTTATCCATCGCGCGAGACGCATAACTTCGTATCTCCAGATTCTCGATAAAAGGCTAACTTTCCCAAGGCTCATCAATGCTATTGGCCCAGGAGAGCGTATCTCTCTGGCCAAGTTGGCAGTGACGCACCTGGAGCGGACAGCAAGGCCGATCCGCATTGCAGTTGACATTTCGATCTGGCTCTTTCAAGTCCAAGCCGGTCGGGGCGGAAGAAACCCAGAGCTACGCACTCTATTTTATCGATTATTGAAATTACTTGCATTGCCAGTTCACCCCCTTTTTGTGTATGATGGACGGCAAAAACCTGCTTTCAAGAGAGGCAAAGCAGTCTCAGCCCGCAGTTATGGCAATGCGCCGATCATCAAACGCTCCAAGGACCTCATTGAGCGGTTCAGGTTTCCGTGGCATGAGGCACCCGGCGAGGCAGAAGCTGAATGTGCGCGGCTGCAGCAGGCAGGTATTGTAGACGCTGTCATGAGCAACGATGTCGATGCATTGATGTTCGGGTCGTCTTTGACCATCATGAACTTCTCAAAAGAGAGCGGAAGCGGCAGCTCTTCCGCGACTCATGTCACATGCTATGCGATGGGACAGGATGGGCATCCATCAAACATACCCCTTGACCGACCGGGAATGATTCTATTCGCTATGCTCAGTGGAGGGGACTATTTACCATCTGGTGTTCCGAAATGTGGCAGTAAGCTTGCTGCAGAGATTGCCAAGGCTGGATTCGGCGAGGATCTTTTGCAGGAGCTTGCGTCGCAAGCAGACGTGGATACAGGATTGAACGAGTGGAGAGAAAGACTCCAGTACGAACTTGAGGAGAACGAGAGTGGCTATTTTACGAGGAAACACCCAGCAGTTCGAATTCCACACGTTTTTCCGGACCGACAAATTCTCGAGTACTATGCCCGGCCCAAAGTTTCCAGCGATGAAGAAATGAGCTCTTTGAAAAATCGACTCGCACAGGCCTGGGATAACGATATCGACCCCCTGGCAATCCGAACATTTGCCGCAGACCACTTTGAATGGAATTATCGATCGGGGGCAAGGAAATTGATCAGGCTACTGGCCGAGCCTCTTGTCTCGTACAGACTCCGTCTCCAAAGGCCGGTTCTAGGCGTATCACCTGGTTTTTCATTTGTGCCCGATTGTCCTCCCGGTATGCAAAAGGTGTATCGAAGCCGGTCAAGCTTCGGCACCGATGCAATGCCAGAACTCCAACTAGATATGCTGCCCGCAGATATTGTTGGGCTGGATCTCCTTGCCGAAGAACCAAATCCGCCGGTTCCATCCCAAACTAGTGTACAGGAAGGTGAGGAGGAGGACGACCCGGAAGTAATTGCTGGATCGCCGCCTCCGACACCATCGAAGTCTCGGGTCACAAAACGATTTGATCCGTTCTCCCTCGAAAAGGTCTGGGTATTCGAGACTGTCGCAAGAATAGGTGTTCCTGGAGTCGTCAAAAGCTGGGAGAAGGAACAGGCCGAAAAAGCCGCGAAAGCCGCGGAAGCTGCGGCAAAGAAGAAGACCAGTACTCGACGCACTGGTCCCAAGAAAAAGGGACCAATCGACGCTGGGATGAAACGAGGGAGTATCTTGAAATATGGAACCCTCACGAAAGAGAAATCCGAATTATCAACTACTAAGCAAACTCACTTGTTGGAAGCCGCTACATCGACCCAGAATCCTCTTTGCCAGCTTGTTGCCGGTTCAGGGTCTTCTTCGCCAGTAGTTGTGGACCAGGAAAACGATCCTTTCTCCTCTCCGAGCATGTACATTCAGCAGAGGCCATCATTGACGAGGCACTACGTTTCTCGGGAGGTCGACAATCTCCTTGATACGTTCTCTTCAATGTGTAGCTTGGCTCCTTCTGCCAATATCAAGCGTCACCCGATGTCGAACCAGTCACGCATTAGGTCAAGGTGTACAGCTTTGGGAACTGGTGGGGTTGATATTGAAGAATCGGACGCGCTGAGCATGAACACCGATCATTCTCCGTCTCGACTGGCAAGGCGCATGGGGCTCAAAATTAGATACTCGGTCTCCGACGTTTGTGAATCTGACGGTTTCTTGGAGGACTTCCTAGTTGGGACACCGATGACAATGCCCTCTCCGTCCAGGAAGACTCTGTCTAAGTCAAAGAAGATTCCCAAAGTGCAGCGTGAGGAAAAGGCCGAGGTTGAACACATCGAAAAAGCCATCGAGTCCCTTTCTCTGTCCTCGAAAATCGACGAGGGTCAGCACGAAAACACCGCGACTCACTCATTGCGTCAGCCCTCAACGAAGAAGGCGCCGCAACCAAGAAAAGTTCGCACTCGTTCCTCCAAGGTCGATGGTGTCGAACCACCCAGTCCCTACAGTCAAGCAGCCCCCAAGCCCAAACTCGAGCCGGGGCATACATTGCCATTGAACTTGAAAACGTGCGAAAACAACGAGACCAACGTAAACAGGTCTCCCAAGAAGTCTTCGAAGGAGATAACGAGCACAATCTCGAAGCACAAGACCACCGGCCACCTCGAAAACATTATATTACACGACGGCTTTTGGTCAATCGACCAATCTCCGCCTGAACAAGATCCGTGCGTAGGCTCAACTGCCGATAGCCTGAGCAATTCGCGCAGACAGGCTGCCAAGAAGAAAAGAATCCCACGCGTCAGCATTCTTGACCTCGTTTGATTAATGTCTTTTATATACCCTTCTCGTTTTGGTGGATTGGCGTTTACATCAATTTGATTTTCCCCGGTCTGGGGTTTTTGAATACAAGCACGTGTGGTGTAACAACATTTTTCGATATCCTACGGCGTTGGATGGACATGTCGAATATCTTCTGGCAAGAATCAGGCTAGCAGAGGATTGCTGGATGTCATGTACATATGTTGCAGGCATTTCGTAAATAAGAAGACAATGTCCGTATGCCTGAAAGACGTACAAAATCCATTTCCAGAGAGTAACCATGCAGAAAATATATCCAAAGAGTATAAATTGAAGAGAAGAGATGAGTATCAAAATGTGCATGGCTTCAGCCAGTCTCTATCTAAACAAATATCCAATTCTTGATGCACCAAAAATAGAGAAACAAAAGAGAAACATGTCCAGATATAACCTCAAACTCCATAGTATTAGGAAACGAAAAGGGAATATTGTGCAAGAGCTGATAAATCAGGAGTGTATCATTTATCCATCTACCCAAAGACCTTGAGGAACCCCCAGAGACCGACTCCACTCAACACGGGGATCGTCAGATTATCATCCCAGCCCCACATATCAATAAACTCACTGCCGGCAGCAACAACGCCAGATACAACACTCATGACGCTCAAAGCCAAAGGGCCAGTGATGGCCGCAGACTCACTAGGCTCCCAGCCCAGAAGACCGCGAACACAGTTCGGGAGCAGATTCAAGCGTCCCGTGAACATAAAAGCGTCTTCTGGGTCATTAGGGAAAGCACCGATGTAAGGCACAAACCAGCCCCAGAAAGCAGCGGCGGTGACAACACCCACGAGCCAAGCCGCAACAGTACCAGCCAAGCTCTTTCCGTGACGCAGACGGGGAGTGTAGCGGCCGTACAGACGACCGAATGTCGAGGCAGCGGTGTCACACCAGCTAAGGAGTAGCACGCTCATGACACCGACATCCTTAGGGAAGAAGCGGAGAGCAACGTACGCCCCGAGGAGATACCAGATCACGCCGTTGTAGCCGGTGACCTCGGTTTCGCGCATGAGCGCACCCATACACCGAATATATACTTTGTTGACCTTCTCGAAGCGGTGACGGATTAGATCCGTTGCTGCAATCGGCACCAGCGCGGTAAAAAGCACTGGTGTGATCTGCAGAGATTGGACGCCTCGGCTGTATAATGATAAAGTCAGGAACCCGATTGACACGTGCAAGGCCTTGCGTGGGATTTCATGGCGGTGAATGAAGCTGCGGTAGCGTGCGTGGAGGGGGATCAGTCCGAGAGGAGATGGTGATCTTGACAAGTCGCGCAGGGTATCGGGGATGCTTGACGGGGATAGATGAGTGCTCGAAGCAGTACCGTTTGCAGAGCGCGGCGGTGAGGCGGGTATCATGGGATGTGATCGGCGGTTGCGCCGAGCCGAGGATGTCGTGGGGGATCTTGATTCTCGCCCTGAGCCGGAACTTTCGGCTGGGCCTTCTGGCTGATGCTGGCGACGTGCTGCAGACCGTGTTACCGGTGCAAGGTATCCATCGGGTGTCTCGGACGGGTCCGATATAGAGGGGGTCGGTGAGATCACGCGAGGTGTCGCCGGTACGGAATTTGGCGAGGACATGCCGGGTGCCCTCACTTTAAAGGCGGGAAGCGATGCGGCTCGGACGACACCAGAAGGTGGCCGCGTACAGATATCTGCGTTGTCGCAACCGAATATGCCACGGAGTATCAATGGGCTTGCTAACAAAGCAATGATGGCGGTTTGGAGCACGTGATGGTGCCTTATCGTTAATTATGGGCGAATAAGCTGGAGACACAAGGCAGGAACCCAGTACATGGTGCGATCTCCAAATACTTGTTATATTAAATAGAAGTAAAGTAAATGAAACAAGACTAAGTCGAGGGAAAAAGCAGATCACGATCTCAGTTTCCGCCCACAGCCGCAGTCACGTGTCTGCTATCTAATCGATAACGGATATTTTTTTTTCTTCTTTGCGACGACGACTCGTGAAGCGACTTGACGACTCGGTGTCTGTCGAAATTAATAAATGCCTCCCAAGTCATCTTCAAGAGCGTGGGATGCTCTCACACCCCCGCTGTCAGAATGGTCCCTCGACGCTGTGGCCTCAATGGGCTTCACGCGCATGACTCCAGTCCAGGCCTCGGCCATTCCTCTGTTTATGCAACATAAAGATGTGGTGGTGGAAGCTGTCACTGGAAGTGGAAAGACATTGTCTTTCTTGATTCCAATTGTGGAAAAGCTTCTTCGCCTTGATCAGCCCCTCAAGAAGCATCATGTTGGAGCAATTGTCATTTCACCGACACGGTGGGTAATGCGCAAATCCAGGTCTGCAGAGTCCGTTGCTAATATTGATATATCAGAGAATTGGCCTCCCAAATTCACCAAGTTCTTCTCTCGCTATTGGAGTTCCACCCTGCGTCGGCCGCAGCCATCAAACCCGCCGAAGATGGTGCTCCTCGTCCTAAAACCTCTTCATCGACCTTGAAGGTCGTCCCACAACTTCTTCTGGGCGGCGGGACATCTCCGGCAGAAGATCTGAAATTATTCCTCAAAAATTCGCCCAATGTATTGGTTTCTACACCCGGAAGATTGTTGGAGTTACTTTCTTCACCTCACGTCCACTGCCCCCAGGCATCTTTTGAAATGCTTGTCCTGGACGAGGCGGACAGACTTCTGGATCTTGGATTCAAGGACGATCTACAGAAGATCCTGAACCGGCTGCCTAAGCAGCGACGGACAGGATTGTTCAGTGCCAGTATTAGTGAAGCAGTTGATCAGATCGTCCGGCTTGGCCTACGAAATCCCGTCAAAATTGCTGTCAAGGTCAAAGGAGGATCTGGCGTCGAAGAAAAGCGCACTCCGGCGAGGTATGTCTTCCGATCTCATGTTCCAAGTTCAAAACAAGACCAATTTAACCGCTGAATAGTCTGCAAATGACCTACCTGACGACACCCCCGCTTCACAAATATGCCATTCTGAAGCACATCCTCTCCACGGTCCAGCCCACGCCTCAAAAAACCATCTTTTTCGTATCGACATGCTCCAGTGTCGACTATCTCGCCACAATACTACCCATAATCCTAGGAGACGAGTTCGTGCTTGTCCCACTCCACGGGAAACACCAAGCCAACGTCCGCCAAAAGAACTTCAACCGCTTCACCACCTCCACAACCCCCTCCATCCTCCTCACCACCGATGTCGCCGCTCGCGGTCTAGACATCCCCTCCGTCGATCTAGTAGTCCAGATTGACCCACCCTCCGACCCCAAAACCTTCATTCACAGATGCGGTCGTGCCGGTCGTGCCGGCCGTCGAGGCCTCAGCATCGTCCTCATCCATCCAGGCCGCGAGGAGGACTACGTATCGTTCCTGGAAATCCGCAAAACCCCCGTCGCGCCATACCACCTACCCGAATTCACCGACGAACAGGCCACAGCCGCAACAGACAAAGTCCGCAAAGCTGTGTTGAAAGACCGCGCCATGCACGACAAGGGTCAGAAGGCATTCGTCAGCTGGCTGCGCAGCTACAGCAAGCACCAAGCAAGCAGTATCTTCCGAGTTCCAGATCTGGATTGGGAAGCTCTTGGCAAGGCATGGGGACTACTCAAGCTGCCGAAGATGCCTGAAGCGCGCTCATTTGAAGGAGATCGGACGTTAGGCGTCCAACTTGACTGGTCCAACTACGCGTACAAGGACAAGCAGCAAGAAAAGCGCCGCAAAGAGGCTATGGCGGAGGCTGCTAATGGACAAGGCACTGAGCATGGATCTAACAAGCGCCGTGCTACGGAGAGTGTGGCTTGGAGTCAGAAGACCGAAGAACGGGATAAGAAGTTGAAGAAGAAGGAGTTCAAGAAGGCGCGAAAGGAGAAGGAGAGATGGGAGCAATTGCCAGAAGATCAGAAGCAGAAGGCTCTTGAAACGGAGCGCATGCTGGAGGATATTCGTGCTAAGAACGAGCAGCAGCGGTTGTTGAACCAAGCTACCAAGGCAGAGGAAGCAAATGGCGGCGAGTTCCAGGGCTTTGACTAGGTTGGAAAATAGCATAGTAGATATCTATATCGATACCATGTTGTGTTCAAATCTCTGGTGCTCCTCTACTCTACGAGCCGCATCTTTACAGTCTGTTGACCTGCGTTGGAAGCTAAGCATTCCATTCAAATACTACATATCAACGCTAATACTCCTGACAATGCCGCTAAATAGCAACAAAAACAAAACGCAAAAACGCAAAAACGCAAAAAATAAAACAGAAAACAAAACAGAAAACACAGAGAAAACAAAAAAAACACAAAACACAAAAACAAAAAAGCAGAACCCGGTGCTCACGCCAGGTCAATCCGAGGAGGTGGGCCAGGGAAAGCCTGAAGTACAGGCTTTCCCTGGCCCGAGTCTGGTTCCTCGGAGACTCAAGGCGGTGCATCCCTGGCCCCAGCCTAAAAGGCGGGCCAAGGTATCCCAGGAGTTCTTGCAAATGTTCTTTTTTCTTTTTTCATTCTTTTTTTTTCCTTTTCTCTTTTTCTGACTGAGCAGCACGCCGGGCAGCAAGCTTGCTCATGAAAATCTCATCAATGCGACATTCGGGTATCTCTGATCATGTCGTCCAATTCAAGGTTCAGTCTCTGGCCAGATGATTCGGGCCGCCGGTAGGGCATGCCATGGCCAGTAAGTTTGTCTTCTTTTTTCTGTTTTTAATCAAGCAGCACGCCGAGCAGCAAGCTTGTTCATGAATTCCTCATGGTTGATATCAAAATATCTCTCCCTTCCGCCGTACCACGTGGGAACTGCCCTATTCTGATACTTGGCAAAGTTGCGGTCGTGCCAGTCAAAGCGCTCAACCCAAGTTTCTTGCTCTGGCCAGAGGATCTCGTTCAAATCGCCGGTAGGACATGCCGTGGCCATTGATGTCTTTCTCATCTTGCGGCGACGCACAGCATCCTGGTCAGCTTCCTCATCAACAAACGAGCTCCAGCTACTTTCGAAGCGAAGGGCCGCTCGAAGACGACTGGGGGTCTTCGGCTTGTACTGCTCAGCAAGCTGACGGGCCTTTCGAAGTTCTTCACTGGAATCCTCCATGGGCTTTGATGGGCCCTGATGGTTCAAGTTTTGCAGGTGGGTATTGTCGCAGACCGCATGCTTCGAGATAGGCTCCTCTTCCGCTGCATCGCTGCCAGTAGCCCGTTTGGGCGTAGTATCCTGGCGCGCACGCTTGGAGACATGCTCCTCTTGCGATGCATCGCAGACTGTAGCTCGTTTGGGCGTGGTATCTTGGCCTCCCTGCTCTCCTGCGGACAAGTCCTCGTCGTCGACATCGTAGATGAAGTACTGTGGGTCAAACCCATAACTACATCCTGGAGGGTGTGGAATAACATCAGGCGACGGTTCTCGCTTGCGTTTCTTCGATTCGTTCTCGGAGAGTGTATCAGGCTGCTCTGGCGAAGTTGAAGGTGGTTGGAGGGCTGCGGGGTTCGACTTCCTGGCACGCATGCGCGCCAGCAGTTCTGGGTCGAAACCCTGTGGATCCAAATCATAGGAGTATTTCTTTCTTTTCCCGGCTTGGGGAGCGCGTGCGCTGGCTGTCAGACGCGAGTTTGAGGTTTGCGGCTCTGCAACGCGCGGGCGCGGAGTGGGAGATTCGAGGTTTCTTGGTAACACAACAGAGGAAGGGGGAGCTGAGGAGGGTGTTGCGACGGAGGATGACGGTTCATTTCCAGTTGGACGTTGAGGCTCGGCCACTAGAATCACCAGGTTAGCCACTAGACATACATACCATGATATAAGCACCTACCTTGTGGGACCTGTGCAGTTTGAGGCACATTGCCTCGTCCCCAAAGACCTGTCACTGAGTTGAATATCCATTCTCGCCAGCCAGGCCGGTTCTGGTTCTGGTTCTGGTTTTGGTTCTGATCTTGTGGAAGCGCGGAAGGCAATGAAGAGAACGGAACAATACGATTACCACGGGATGCGGGCTCTTCGCTTGCATCTGAAGCCAGAGCGGTCGAATTGCCAGACCTTGCATCTTCTCCCTGCTGAGCCAAAAGTTGGGGGAAACGGTAAATGGTGCGATCGATTCGTCCATCCCTTTCCGCTTCGCGTCGCCGCGCGCGGTCCGCATACGTCCTGCGAGAGCTACCACGAGGACGGTTTTCGAAGCGGGGTGGGGTTTGAAGTGTTAGCTTGTGACGTTTCGACGACGAGGGGTCGTCTTCGGACGATCGGTTCCGTTTCCTAGTTGGTTCTTGCGCGGGGGTCAGCACGGATTCATCCGGGGTATTAAAGATGGCAAGTCTGCGAGGCCAGTTTCTCCAGGGAGATGGTGGGGACCAGGGAAGTGACCAGGGGATTCGGCGACGCTTGTCATAAGTTATTCCGGGCGGCCAGGCATAGTGCGTCACAGGTGTTTGCGGAGGGGAGGGAGTTGGCTCAGGATCTTGCTCTTTTCGCAGGAGGTCGCGGGTACTGCCCCATCGAAAGGCGGTCATGACGCGTCCTTTGTACATGCGCGGGGGATCCTTGGGCTTGGGGGGCAACTTGGGGGGCAACGTACGGGCGTCAGGTTGCTCCACGGATGGAATGAGCGTAACGGGGTCTTCTTGGGGCTCGGCTTCGGGCTCCGCGGTGGGAGCAGCGGCCTTCTTGCCCTTTGCCGCGGCCTTCTAGAAACATGAGTTAGTTGTGAACAATGGTGACGGCTGGTTTCTGAACTGACTTTCTTCCGGCCGGCTCTCTTGGCTGGCTTCCGCTTTGGAGCGGGCCTCTCTGCGGCAGACTGCTCGGCAACATCTGATGCGGACTGGCTCTCTGGCATAGTCTCTTGCGCAACCTCGGGCGCGTTTTCTGTTGCGGACTCCGTCCCAGCCTGTGCCGACGCACTCCGCGTTGTGCGCCGGCGGCGTGGGACGTACTCCGAAATTGGCGGAAGAACGTGGTTCGACCGCAGTCTCATCTTGGCGAAACGCGCAAGATGAGGAGGGAGGTGGGTGGCGAGGGTGTTGTTGTGGTGAGGAGCAAGTGAGTGAAATCTTACTGAAATGCAATAGATCAGTCAGAGATATCCAAGGGCTACCTAGGCACATATGTAGATACAAACCGCTTGGCACAGAGTCGATCACAGAGACTCTTTCGAGATATCCAAAGACAATTGCTTTGGATGGTAACGTTATGGGTGATGAGGAGGAGAAGAGGAGAAGAGGAGAGAAGAAGAAGAAAAGGCGAAATGTAAACAAAACGGTTGCTCGACGCGACCAAATAAGTAAAAGGGAAGGAGCTTGGTTTTCGGCCAAACCATGTAACTTTTTCAAAATCGGAAGGCGCGCCCCGGCAGAATATGTAGGGCGGTGTGGAATATAACCCTATTATCTCATCTCTGAGTCGCAAGGGAGACCTATGACTATTGTTCTAATTATTGTCACTATTCTCTGATATCACATATTGTTTCTTCAGTAGACTATTCTCCTCTCAAAATTCTATTAAATAATTTCGGTTACTTCGAGATATTATATATTATATAGCCTTATCTCTTCTTATGTTGTCTCGTTTTATTTAGATCGGATCGGACCTAACCCTCCCCCCGCATACTCTATCTATAGATAGTCTTTTTTCGCTCCTCTTATATCACTCCTCTTCTCCTCTTCTACTCCTCATCACTCATAACATCACCATCCAAAGCAATTGCCTTTGGATATCTCTCGAGTGTCTTTGTGATCGACTCTATACCAAGCGGTTTGTATCTACATATATGCCTAGGTAGCCCTTGGATATCTCTGACTGATCCATACATTCAATTAGATTTAAGCCTAAAATAGCCTACATAGGTATTCTCCCACTCCATATGATTATCACAATCTAGCAATCAAAGCTTTGTACATTTGAAGTCCACGTCTGTAGCCAAGACTCAATTGAGAGATTGTCATCAACCGAAAATCACTAGCGGTCATTGAGGGCAACTTGCCAAATTCCAGAACTTATCCTCTACAGAAATTTGGCTACGTCAAATTATTTCAACTGAAAACAAATGTGGGAAAAGAAACAAGGCTATTTGTACAGATGCTCTGCGGATGAAACATGGAAATAGAGACATAGACCAACAAGTACCCCCTCGCTAGCTCGTAGATAGATGATACAAGGTAACACGCCGATACTTTTTTTTTAAAAGCCCAGCCAATCACAAAAGAAGAGAATGGTGTAGAGATACAAAAGAACCTCTTATTAAAACAATGCCCTTCATATGGCAATCTCTCCCTTCCACGCAGCGTCAGACAATCCCAATGTCCCCATCAGGTTCTGCCACCGGGGACCTCCGCGTTCCTTCTTGCGGATATATTGCAGCAGCTTCTGGCGCTTGTGGACTAGTAGTTGCATGTTACGCTTGTTGTGCTTGTCCTTGTTCGCGGTCTCGAGGTGGCGGGAGAGGTTCATGATTTTGACGGTCAAGATCGCGGCTTGCACCTCCGCAGAGCCGGTATCGGGTCCAACGCGCGGTGCGCGTTCCGGATGAACAGGGGCAGATCCATGGGCGACAGCCGAAGGCTTCGGTGGAAGAATTGAGTCTGTATAGTGTCGCCCGAATGTCTCGATGCACTTTGTAATGTTGAGTCGCACGCGGTCCTTGGTGTTGCCATTGTTCAGGTTCACAATCCGGTTGATTGCTTCTTGGGCATTCTTATGCTCTTGGTTATGCAAGTTCATTTCCTCCTTCTCAACTTGGGGATCGGCTGTGTTGCGATCGGGATTCTTGAGCGGTGCGGTCAAATCCCTGGAGAAGTCGAGGGCGGCATCCAGCTCATTCGACTTCAAGTAGTAGTTGAGATCCTCGGACAAAGATGATGGGATGTGCGAGTTGGTTTGGATGGCTGTCATCTCTTGGATAAATGGTGTCGGTTGGCTCTTGACAGGGTCCCCGAGCGAGGATTCCCGTTCCTCCGCGAGGACTTTTTGGCGGGAGACATTCGCTGCCTTGCGCTGGCGCGCCTGGGCCATCAGGAATGGGTCATGTTTCCTCCGAACTTGAACCTTGCTGGAAGCAGCTCTGACAGAAGTGTTGATCGAATTGGACAACGGGCTATATGCGTAGGTTGATCCTAAAGGAGCCTTGGTTAGCACCCACGTAATTGGACATTTGACAAGACTGATTTCGACTAGCATACCGGTCAAGGCCTTCAGCGAGGACTGAACTGAGATGCGCGGAGGCATGGTGGGCGTAGCTGGCGAGTCGATGGCTCTACTGTAACAATCAACTTCTCTTTTCCATCGACCTTTCGTCGGGAAATCTTGCGGCCGGAGGTCAAGTTACGCTAATCCTAGTCAGGATATTAGCTGCCCCAGGCACCCGCAGTCACGTGGATGAAGAGCCAACCTTGGATCGATATTACATAACCAACTCCCCCTGCCCCGGAGCCCTAGCCCTAGCGCACGCAAGCGAAATTCTCCCGAATCGCGAGAGTGCAACAATTCTGCGGCTTGGCTTTGATCTTTTTCCTCCATCACCACGACAAGAGCCAGACGATTGATCCTCCAACTCATCAATCTATCAATCGCCCAATATGGCCCCTTCCCAGCTCCCCCCGGTTTTCAACCCTACCGCGCAGGACATTGAGATGCTCCTTGCCGCTCAGTGCCACCTTGGTTCCAAGAACCTTCAGGTGCACATGGAGCCTTACCTCTGGAAGCTCCGCGCCGATGGTGTCAACGTCCTGAACATTGGCAAGACCTGGTATGCGCAAAAGCGAAACGACTTCTGACTGTAGCATAGTGTCTAATATGTACGTTTGATTGAAATAGGGAGAAGATCGTCCTGGCTGCCCGTATCATCGCCGCCATTGACAACCCCGCCGATGTCTGTGTCATCTCCGCTCGTCCCTACGGTCAGCGTGCTGTCCTGAAGTTCGCCTCCCACACCGGTGCCACCGCCATTGCCGGTCGTTTCACCCCCGGTAACTTCACCAACTACATCACCCGCTCTTTCAAGGAGCCCCGTCTCATCATCGTGACCGACCCTCGCACTGATGCCCAGGCCATCAAGGAGGCCTCTTACGTCAACATCCCCGTCATTGCCCTTTGCGACACTGACTCCCCCACCGACTTCGTCGATGTTGCCATCCCCACCAACAACAAGGGTCGTCACGCCATCGGTCTCGTCTGGTGGATGCTCGCCCGTGAGGTCCTCCGTCTCCGCGGTACCCTCGCTACCCGCGAGACCGAGTGGGACACCGTTGTCGATCTCTACTTCTACCGCGACCCCGAGGCCGAGGAGAACAAGGAGATCGCTGATGAGTCCAAGGTCGCCGGTGCTGAGGAGATCGGCGCTGGTGCCGTCGAGTCCGGCTTCGCTGGTGAGAACTGGGATGCCTCCGCCCCCGGCGCTGGTAACCCCGGCACTGCCTTCGCTGCTGCCTCCGCTGCCACCGGTGCTGCTGGTGCCACCAGCTGGGATGCTGAGGGTGCCGACTGGGCTACCAGCTCCGCTGCCCCTACCACCGAGTGGGCTGAGGCTCAGCCCGCCGCTGGTGAGGCCAAGTGGTAAATTGCTTCGCGGTGACGAGGATAGTCGTTGAGAGGGGGGAAGTTTGATCACGATAAAAAGTTTTGGCGATCCGGGATGATTGTGACGATTTTCTGAGTCCCTCGAGGCACGGGAATCGAAGAAATGCTCTTGTTTTCTCCTATACACCATCTACTCCATTCGCAGCAATGGATTACAATCTCCCGCAAATTCCCTTGACATGTCTATCCTAGTCTCTGTGCAATTCTCCAAAAACCAAAAGAAACTGAAAAAACAGCAGAAGAAAATGAGCTTTCACCGGGAACCTTTCAATCTTTTGCTTCAGTGGTCTCATTTTACCAGCACTTTTTTTTATTTCCGTGTTTTCGCATCGGGGAGGAATTGCCATGCCAATCATTGACTGGCGCTTATGAGGGAAAGAGATCCAGTTGCTTTTATTTACGAAGCTTCTGGGGGAAAGCCCTGTGCTGTCAATTCACAAGGTGGACTTAATCGTTACCTTGGTTTCTCCCTGTGTGTATTCTAGTAATCTGAAAAGGTTGTGCTTGGTATCATATCCAGTAGGTTTTGTAGTGTATGTTGGCTGTATACTTGATCGTGTCATAATATATGTGCGCCTGCTAGAGCACAATGCCATTCATCTAACGTCAAGATTTCCCGTCGGTATGTTATTCTGTCTACAGAGTATACCTGCTTTAAACGACAGGTCCCTTCCCTATCAACTAGGCTAGTATATTCGCAGAGGTACGTATCTTGGGCATTACATGACTGGTTGATACATCTGGGTGTGGAAAACAAGATAGAACATTGACAATAAATAATCAAAGAATAACACAGGAAGTGCCCTCACTCTGGCCACCTTTTTCAGTCGTCGTCATTGCCGCCAATCTAGCAAGATCTTCAAACGTCTCTGCGAGCAGCTCGCCTGTGACAGCCGAGCACTCGGCGTATCTATCGCAACGAAGTTCCTGCGCGATACGATAGGCCTAGACAACTCGATTAGCCAATTTAACGCGTGAAACTCCGCCTTATAATCACGCACCTCTTGTGGATAGATAATTCCCTCGCCTTCTCTCCGTACGTCCCGTTTCAGACCTAGCATCATCACTGGAAGGCGCTCGCCGTGGCCGTACTGGAAATAACGAGTAATGTCATTTCGCCACTGAGGAATAGGCATTGAGTATCAGCACCAATTTCCAATTACTCCGAATATGTACTTGAGACTTACCTCTTTTAGTCCAACAAGCGTGTCTCGGTTGGAGATATCAAAGGCTAAAACAACCACGTCAGGCCGAAGGGTTGTCCAATGCTGGTTGGGGTTGGATGTGTCGTAAAGTTCTAAGGTGAATGTCTTCTTTGAGAACCGGATGTCGTAAATGAAAGGCTGATCACCATCTCGTAATAGTTCAAGGGTACTTGGTTCAGTATTAGATGCCCCCGTTGGGGCCGGTCTTCCACTCTTCAGGCGACTAAGTCATATTAGCATGTCCCCATACAACGCTATATATATAGCCCCGGGGATTGGCTCCAAGGCCACGGTTCGTGGGACGACCAGGTAGGTACTCACGCTAAGAATGTTGATTTCCCACATCCTGCATCTCCGACTAGAAGTAAAGAGACTGATTTGTTACCGTCTGGGTGAGGATCTGCCTCGGCCATGCTGAAATGGCTGTTGACTCGATTTACGTGCAACCGTCCAGCTAATGACCAACTTGCACCCTTCAGCCGGTCAATTAAAGAGTATATTGCAAAAGCTTGTCTCCACTGCGAATGCAGAGCAGTCTATATGATTAGTTTTGCATTTCAGAGAACAGTAGGCGTGTTTTAGGTTAGAGAGGCGACGAACTTGGGATGATAAGGTTCGATGCTTGGCGAATCCAAGGTGGTTGTTGATTTATATATTGTTTCTACGGTCCTAATCCCAGGTAGTCTATACCTACTAAAATTCTATATTGCACAGCTTGCTATGAAAACAAGGCCCCATAGTAACTTATTTGCAGTTTCATCCTCCTAACACAGTCTTAGTACAGTGATATACATTAAATACATGCAAGTGTGGCTACAAAGAGTGTGTAATTATGCCCTAATACAAGAGGTCAATACCAAAAATACACCAAATAGTGCCTCCGGGGAACTTTTTCAATTTCGATCCCCGCCGCCTGAACGTCTACACCAATCCAATCTCAGCCTCAGTCGCTTGACGTGGTATGTGGAAACCACCCGCGAGGCTCTTTCCACTGAGTTGCAACCTACAAACGGTCCTCAGACAAACCCGATACTTGTGCCAATCTCGCACCCTCACACCCCAAACTATGGCGGACACCAGCATCAAAGACCAACCCGACTACTCGGCCTGGAGTACCTCCAGCCTGATCGCGCGCATTACAGAGTTAGAGCGCCAGCTCCACTCTCAGACAACAGAGTTCACAGCGTCGACCGATGAGCCGCAGGCAGCCCCCTCTTCTGCTGCGCCCATCTCCACCGATGTCCCGGAGCCTGCTATCCCTCTCCCGGAGACCTTCAATACTTCGAAGAAGCGACCGCACTCCCCTCTCGATAGCGACTCTACCCCAGTGCCTGCGCCCACGCGGGTTGTCAAAGCCGCGAAACCTCCAAAACTCGATCGCAGCTTTGACCCCTCCAAATACTCGACGCGGTTCATTGCGATTAAGTTCGCATATCTGGGACAGGCATACAATGGGCTCGAACATACAAATGGCAATACTACGCCTCTTCCTACCGTTGAAGAGATTCTGTGGAAGGCATTGCGGCGTACACGGCTCATCTCTCCCGAGACCACCTCTGATCTTGAACCGTCCGATAGAGCGGAGCGCGTCCCCATGCGCCCTTACCACCTTTACTGGGATGGATGCGAATACTCTAAAGCAGGTCGTACAGATAAGGGTGTTAGCGCTTTTGGACAGGTTATTGGACTGCGGGTCCGCAGTCAACGGCCCATTCCCAAACCCCCCGTTGAGGGCGAGGATGGCATGAACATTGACTCGGGGTCTACTGAAAAAGAGTGGGATGATGTAGCCGATGAGATGAATTATATCAATGTACTGAATAGGGTGCTTCCGGAAGACATCAGGGTTCTGGCGTGGTGTCCTAATCCGCCGCCTGGTTTCGATGCCCGCTTCTCCTGCCGTGAGCGTCGGTACAAGTACTTCTTCACCAACCCCGCGTTCACTCCGACTCCTGGGTCCATTGGGTTCCAGAACCGTGCACAGAATGGCAATGGCCCGCGTGCTGAGTTCCGCGAGGGTTGGCTCGACATTGAGGCTATGCGCGAGGCAGCTAAGCATTTCGAGGGTTCGCATGATTTCCGGAATTTCTGCAAGTTGGACACCAACAAGCAAATTGATAACTTTGAACGCATTATCCATCACTCTAGTATCGAAGCTGTCAATCCCAAGGTCAGTCCCGTGGGCTATGTTGGCCAACCTGGATTCCAGGCCAAAGAGGATTGTATGCCCGAACCGGATTTGGCGACTCCCGACACGGTTTCTCAAAGTATTCCTCAAGTCTATTCGTTCAACCTTCACGGATCTGCCTTTTTGTGGCACCAGGTGCGCCACATGGTTGCAATTCTGTTCCTAGTCGGACAGGGACTCGAGTCTCCATCAATCGTCCCTGAACTTCTTGACGTTGCCAAGAACCCGCGAAAGCCGACCTATGCAATGGCTGATGATGCTCCGTTGGTCCTTTGGGACTGCATATTCCCCGACATAGAGTCTGGCAGTCGCGCAGATTCCTTGAACTGGATCTATGCTGGTGACAGCCCTGCAAACGGCAAGGGAAGCGCCAAGGGCGACAGCAAATTCGGGATGCGGGGCACTGTTGAAAGTTTGTGGGCCGTCTGGAGAAAGCGCAAGATAGATGAGATGCTAGCGGGTGCTCTGCTAGACTTGGCTGTCACCCAGGGTAACCAGAAGGTGGAAGACATTGACAACCAATGGCAAAACGCGGGATATGCCAAGAAATCAAGCAGAGGTGCCAAAGTCTGGTCTGGTGGAAACGATACTTCTGTTGGAGGGAAATATGTCCCTGTTCACGAGAAGGCCAAAATGCAGTCCGTGGAAGTTCAAAATGCTAAAGGACTTATCACAAAGCAGCGAAGGCTAGCAAAGGGCGAGGCTGCAAGGGCGGCGCTGGAATGAATCTCGTTTTGTATACTTGCTGATAGAGCATGCAAGATAGACTTTTGCACAAACAAACATTTGTTGAGGCAGGGGCCGTAGGTATATCACGACTTTGCATCGTAAAGACACCGCCGAGAACCCCTCCAAACCTGCTCTAAGATCTCTCGCTTGGGCAACATATGCTAGTCACAAAATTAGCTTTGGATACATAACGCTGAGTATACCACATACCGGGAAGACCACCAGGGCATTGGGCTCGCCTTCGACAATGACCGCCAAATAGAAGCGGACTTCGAAGCCCTTGAAAGCTTCGTGAATCACAATGTCTTGGATTTGTGTGGTAGGAATGAACCTCGTTGAGGCAGTAGAAAGATACGTTGAGGACGATGTCGAGGTCTGGATTCCGAAGCCTCGAATAACCAGGAGCGATTCCTCTGTCGAACGGTCAGCCATGCACGGGTTTTCAAAGCCAGCTCTTCCTTCTCAACCTACCGATATAACCTCTTCTGAAAACACCGTATATCACCAATGCACCAACTACAGCAATTAACAACGGGTTGTATGAATCCACCAAGCGACACAGTTTAGATCCGAGGGGGCTCGACCACACAGCTGGCCAGCTTATCACCCTTCCATCTTCTTGGAAGAAGAAATTTCGGACGCGCGCAATGCCCACACCAATCACACAGAAAAATAAAACCGTACGCAGCAATACTTGGAGACCGAATAAGATTTTGGCGGGGGAACTCGACCGCTGGGGCGCATTCGATACCGTGAAGGAGACGGTCGTCGGAGAGGGACGCTGAACTTCTAGTCGGCCTGGCATTTTGTGTATGAGCCAGATGAGAAAGGAACAGAGCCAGAATCAATTGACAATGTGCATTGCAGCCTGCCCATCCAACAGATAGATCAAAAGTGTGGAGAGATCGAATGTACTTTACAGGAGAGCTCTCGATGTGAATAAACACGCTAATCCAATCTTGGACTAGCCTACTCCACTGGCAACTGCATATGGTCACGTGCCTCGCAGCTTCGTTTAGATTACATCTGGGCTTGTCAGGCACCCACGCAACATCATCCTTTCCTCCATTCCACAGTCATGGGTGACCGATCACGAAGCAGGTCTCCGCGCCTGAGAGAAAATGCTGATAGAGAGCGGCCCAGAAAGACTGGAGGATTTCGGTGGAAGGACAAGAGCCGCACCGACGATTCCCGCGGAGATGATCGCAGATTAGAACGAGGATACCGAGACCGACCACGATCACCACGACGCGACCGAGAGGGCGACCGGTATGGAGATAGACAGAGGGATGGTGACCGTGATCGGGGCCGACAACGTGACGATCGTGATGCGCCGCGCGAAGACCGGGAGAAGAAACAGAAGAAAGAAAAGAAGGAGAAGAAGCCCGTCGCTCCGCAGTCCTCAGAACCCATGATTGTTGTCCATGTCAATGATCGCCTGGGAACTAAGGCCGCGATTCCCTGTCTCGCCTCAGATCCGATCAGTATGTCTTTCTTTTTACTGTTGACCTACACCAATGTGCTAATGTACTATACAGAGCTCTTCAAGGCCCAGGTGGCAGCTCGGATCGGCCGTGAACCCCACGAAATCCTTCTGAAACGCCAAGGCGAACGTCCTTTTAAAGATCAACTTACACTGGAGGATTATGGAGTGAGCAACGGAGTTCAACTTGACTTGTGAGCTTCAAACCCGCTTTCGTATACCAAGACTGCGATACTAACTCTATTATAGGGAGGTTGGAACGGGCGAATGACGGATTCCCGGAGCAGACTGCACTCGGTGGGAAAGTTATGCCAAGCTCTTTTATCTTTTTCTTTTTCTTAGTACATACTATCTTGGGGACCGGAGCATAGGAGTCTCACATGAATATGTTTCTCTTTTTTTTTCTCTTTTTGATTTCCAAAGCGACTGAGGATTTGAGCAGAGTTATGTATATCTACGGATGGGACAAAATGGAAAATCTGAGGCAGTAAACCTGTACATGTGACAATTTACTTCTTGTCCGTCCAGAAGCGATTCAAGAGCCGTTTTCTGCGGGGGACAACATGCGCTTTACCAAATCTGGGTCATTTGCCACCTGAGGCATCAGCCACAACCTAAGATCGATTTTCTCTTATGTGCCTTACGCTCATAATACCCGCTTAGTGGCAGTCCACGTATAAATCCTTCGGGATGACAACCCGGTCGCCATCGAACTCTTTAAAATCTACGATGAAGCCTGTTTAGGAGTTTCCAACTCTTTAACGGAAAAAAAAATGTCCTTTCAAGATGGTATTTCTCCAAGTACACGGAGATACAGATATGAGGAGTATCATGAATGTGTTGGAATTTTCGAACAAGAGTCCGAGAGAATGGAACGTGAGGAAGGTACACCTGGGTATAACCCTTATTTTATTATAGATATCGACGAACGTTCCTTCCTTGAATGTTTTGTAAATTCGGGAGAGAAACTACTAATGCTATCGTGGAAATCCTACGATCATGTTTCTCAGTCAGCTCTAATAAAAATGCCGTCCGCAGCCCACAGCACAGCAATATCAGAATTTTCTAGAATCTTCAATGATTGGCTCCATCAAGTTAAAGACGCCTCTGGCACGTATGTCATGCATTCAACAGCAAGATCTGTCCGCGGTTCGACCAAAACGAAGGTGGCCGATCTCTCTTGGACGCCGTACGATTTGCCGGCAGGCTGTTCGCGGAAATGGCCAACGCTGGTCGGGGAAGTGGCGATCTCGCAGACCCGTCCAAGCCTCAAAGAAGCGATGAAGTTTTGGCTCGATGAGCCAGAGAGCAAAGTCCAAGTTGCGATCTCTATAACCGCATCTAAACGGAAGATATTAGTCGAGCGTTGGGTAAGGCGCCCGAATGGGCCTACGTCACCAGACCAATGGATCGAAATCGTCCGCAACCCCCGCAAAGGCTACCCTCGGGTTAGTGGCTACCTTGATATCAACTTTTCTGATGTTGTGTTAAGGGCCAGAGGGGATGGAGAGACCGATTTCATTATGTCCCCAGCAGCTATGGACGATCTTGCCAAGTACGTCTGGCGAGACTGGCAAGACAGTGATTGACCGCCTTGGGCCTTCTCCGGACCGACACATATCGGCGGGGAAATTCTTTTTTTTTTTTTCCGCCTTTGTCCCTCGAAGTTTGGATTCCTCCTCCGCCATGAGGTAGAAACTCTCACTGTTCAATTCAAGAATCCCTATACTTTTCTCTTTCCTTCTCTTTATTTTTACTGCCTTGACTGCTTCACCCCCCACCTCCCCCCAACCAAATTTTCCTTCCCTCCACCCGATCTCTCCAAACCCGATTTTCTTCAGATCGAGCGCCCTTCTCCTTCCTACTTCTACTTACGATCCCGGCCACACATCTCCAACCATAACACCATGGTCCGCAATCTTGTCGTCATCGGAGGCAACTCCCACCCCCAGTTGACTCAGAGCATTTGCGCTGTTCTCGGCATACCTCCCGCTGAGGTCCTGCTCTCAAAATTCGCAGTGGGTGAGACTCGAGTTGAAATCCAAGAGTCCGTCCGTGAAAAGGATGTCTACATTATTCAATCCGGCGGCGGTAAAGTCAACGACCACCTGCTAGAGCTTCTCATCACCATTTCCGCCTGCAAGACTGCCTCGGCCCGGCGAGTCACCGCTGTCCTCCCTCTTTTCCCTTACTCTCGCCAGAGTGATATCCCTTATGACAAGGCCGGCGCTCCTCTCGTCAAAGCATCTGTGGGAGGTAAACCTGGAAATGGCTACACATTCGAGAGCACCCCTTCGACCCCGGCTCTTGGTGGAAAAACCGAAGGCCTGGGCTTGATGAATGGAATGAATGGGATTGAAAGCCTCCAGAAGGGCCTTGCCAAGGCTCAGATCGAGGAGAGTACTGGCAGCCCTGTGAAGCGGCGGGGCAACGGTCTGCCCCGCAGTGATACAACGGATTCCCTCAAGTCCGTCACCAACGGCACCAATGGCACCGACGACGCAGCGAGCAGCACCTCCAAGATCAATTCCTTCCAGCCGCGTCCCGGTTACAAACAGTGGGTTGCACAGGCCGGCACCCTGGTGGCAGACCTGCTTACCTGCGCCGGCGCCGATCACATCATCACCATGGATTTGCACGACCCGCAGTACCAGGGTTACTTTGATATTCCGGTCGACAATCTCTACGGCCGACCTCTTCTGAAGAGCTACATTCAGCGCAACATCCCTAATTACAAGCAGGCTGTCATTGTCAGCCCTGATGCCGGAGGTGCCAAGCGCGCTACGGCAATTGCCGACCAAATGGGCATAGAATTTGCTCTGATCCACAAGGTAGGCTTATCGAGTGCTTGAATTACCCTATAATTCTCTAACAAGTTCGTAGGAGCGCCGCCCCACCAAAATCACCGACCGCCAGAATGCCACCATGATGTTGGTTGGCGATGTCCGTGATCGGATAGCCATTCTGATTGATGATCTGGCGGACACCTCCAATACCATTACTCGTGCTGCCAAGTTGCTCAAGAAGGAAGGTGCATCTAAGGTATATGCCCTTATCACTCATGGTATCCTGAGTGGCGACGCTATCGAGCGCATCAACGCCAGTGCCCTTGACAAGGTTGTTGTGACCAACAGCGTGGATCAAGTTGACCACTTGCGCCGATGCCCAAAGCTGGAGGTCCTGGAAGTCGGTCACGTTTTCGGCGAGGTGAGTCCCATACGTCCGGTTCATTCCGTATAATATACTGACTTATACCCAGGCCATCCGTCGTGTGCACCACGGTGAAAGCATCAGCGTTCTCTTCCAGTACGATTGATCGGTGCCTAAAATCTTTTTCATTTTCTCCGATATCCTAAAATTTTCATGTTTGCTCTACGACACCCTCAACATTTGAACCTCAATTCCTCTTCCCATAGATCCGCAGTAGATTTGGGACGCTGGATTTCTTCTGGTATTTCTGGTATTTCTTTTTTTCTGTTGCTCTCATCTGGCTTTGGCTGGCTTTTCTTTTTCCAATGTTCCTGTCATACTATCTCTCTCTGCCACACCCTTTGCCATCTGCAACATATGAGCAATGAAGGTTGAATCGAAATTGGGAATTTCTTTTTCAACATGCATGTAATCGCCGGTCTTGGACTAGACTATCAATGTGGCTGACGTGTACTTCATGGAGACGTAATACTTTCCAATATTGAAGCTCGTACATGTCGGTCTGCGCTTGATTGATCGCGATTCTTAATCCTTGCATGCTACGCCAGATATTTATTGTCTGACACTCAGATCCTTTCCCGTTTCATTTGATACTCGCCTATTGCACAGAGTCCACGATGCCATGGACCCCTAAACAGCCGAAGAGTGCAGTCACCCAGTCTCTTCTACGAAACATTTGGGAACCCAACAGGGACATCGCTACCAGAGTTGATGTTCCGAGTCGTGTCAGATATTGGTTGGAAAAAGAAGAAACTGACCAATAGTTCCTTGGCCCCATGTACCACCGTGAGTCGCGACGGCTATTATTGAAACATGCACAGCAAACTACTAAGCGATTGGTGGAATTTGAGCAGAATGTCAATGACCCCTTCCCCGTTGGTCTAAAGAATATAGCGAAGAGAACGTGGAGCCTCTCAGTCTTTGTTTTCACCTCGTGTCCAAAGAAATGGATCAAGCAAATGACATCGCAGCTTGAGTGCAGAACCCTAATCAGAATCACATCCACGCCATCTGTGGCTCGAATGGATTTCAGCATGGCCATGCCACCGGCTTTTTCGTTTACACCGCATGACTATTGCCTCACTAGCTGACCTGCCTCCCCTTATGCATCTCCGTGTAGCCTCGGCTAATAGATGATATAATAAATTGTTACCTCAGTGAACCTTAAGATTGTTTAGAGTTCCACCTATATTGGGTGTAGCCAAATATCTTTCTTAGCAATCCCTGGAACTTTCCTATGAAGCGAACGTTATCTATAATAAGATCCACTCGATTAGGCGCGCAGATGGCCTAACAATAACAAGACCACTAAAAAGACACATGAATAGACTATCGGAGAAGACTGCCTGAGAAGACCACTAAGGAGACTACGACTATGCATTCTTGTGACAGCATATTGATAGGTTCTTTTCTTGCCATCAACCGAGTGCACTTATAGATCCCATGTCCGCCACATGGGCATATCTCTCCACTGTGCAAGGTATAATTTCCTAAAAGGGACTATTACATCATGGCATAGTTTGACACTATGCAGACAAGGACTTGGCGCCTTTCGGATACTTTCGTGTTCCTACGATCATTCCCAGAAACCGTCATATTTACGACAGAAATTCCACTGTGCAACACACCAATTCATTCAATTTTCCCTCTATGTTGATTGACATGCAGATCGTAAAAGAGATAGACAACCTCGTTCAATATACTTACAACAACACGACTCTTTCGTTCGGAACTCCTCATTTTCATAGATCGTCAAACTTTTTTCGTTCCTCAGTTTCATAGATCGTCAAGGCCCTTTCTTCATTTATCCCAAGACTAAGACTTCGACACGTCATGGGAAAGTGAGACAGGGGAATGACTACGATTCCCTTTGGCCGTAGTATAAAGAGAGCCCTGCACATTACTATTGAACTAAGTTCTAATTGTCCTTCTCTCGAACTATCAGCCCTCTCGTATTGCTATGGCACCAACTTTCTCTCCTCTAGATGCCTCTTCCTACCGACACCCAGACCGGAACGGGCCTTATGAGTCACTTCGGGAAGCAACGATTCTTGCAATGTTGGAACAGGGAATTGAATATAACACCCTGAGCGAGAGCCCCGTCTCCTGGGCTGATGACCAGGACCCGTTCGGACATGTCATGTTCCAGTCTTATATGCATTACGTTGGCAATAGCTTCATTCGTCTGCTTGAGTCGTTCCAAGATCATCTCAAAGATGAGTTTCCAAAGTTCATGTCGGGTCGTGGAATCGGTCCTATGACGAACCAATGTTTGATGAAAGTCAAACAGGTTGTCAAGTATCCTGACCTGGTTAGTCTTTGCTGCTTTCTTTCTTTAAAAGTGTTTAAAATAAGAGCCGGGAGAAGCTAACAAAGTATCGACAAAGCTCATCACCGGTGTCCGCATCTTGGATGTACACGCGGACAGGATTCAAGTTGCTTATTGTATCTGGTCTGTGACTCGGAACGTACTGGTTTCCGAGTTTCAAACCTGGATGGTGTTTTTCCACCACAAAGAACAACGACTTGTGAATCTCGCAGAGGAAGGTGGTGTGTACCAGTCCCTGCATGCTTCTTTAACAGAGCGTGTAGCGGAGTCGCGTCGTACACTCAAGGCATGGGAGGAAAAGCAGGCGCAAAAGGCTGATTCTAATACGGCAAAGCTTTGAGCTGACATGCCCTGTTCTTAACTAGATTTAAATACGGAGTAGTGTTTTCGTTGTGGCAATTTGAGATTCAAAGTCAAGGTTGGAAGTGCTAGTTTTGTTGTTGTCCGCACGAATTGTCAATTCGGCCCACTGTCACTTTAGTGAGAGATTTCTATACCATCAATTCTAACTATACCTTCGTCATACCTCGTATTTCTGTCATTACAAGTTCTCACCTCGTCCAATCAACTTACTAGCAAATTTCCACTAATAAGATTTCTGCATTTCAATCTGTTTCGGGAGGTAGAAGGCGGCTGAGCAATCTAGGGATATGAACCATACCAGACGACGATCTTCACGTTACACAACATGCTGTTGATGACCTTACTACGCTCACACGCACATTCTCCGGGAGAGGACTCGGCTAAAACAGTGACTGTGGCTGTGCCCGATTTCGTGTCCATGGATTCTCTTATAGCATAGCAAATGGTTGCACCTGATTCCATATTTGGTACAAAGGGAAAACTGGAAGCCTAGCATGACCCTGAAATGAATATAGGCAATTTAGCGGATTTCTATACTTCGATTAAGGGCAAGATCACCGATCCGTCGTATTCCCTACTGGAATGACCTCGTCTTCAAAAAGGTCGACAATTCCCCTGTCCCAATTTCTGGCTGATTGTCCTCTATAAACTCCCTACCCGTTAATTCGCTCACAAGTTCAATGAGGACGAAAATGCCTGATAGTGACAGTATGACCAAGATTAAAGAGAATGTTAAAACTATAAGAGCCACGGGCAGTCGAGTAGCTGGACATCTCAGTAACATCAGTGAAAAATGTTCATTTTATAACATGGAATCCTTGCATAAGCTTTTCATGTGTGCTGGTCCCGAGGTCGGCTCACTGAATGCCCCGTTTAGCGACTTCCAGTGGCCCCGGCACACTCTTAATTGCTCTACATATATCATGATCCATCTCAAAAACCTCTATCGGATTAATCCTGTAATAGGGTTTGGTCTCATGTTCTACCTAGGTAGGTAGAAACTCCCTCGAAAGGTTCCGGCGATTTGGATCCGCAGCGGATCTCCAACGGGCCGAGCCATGCGGGCAATTTAATCATGACCTTGTCAGGGAGAGAACAACCTGGGAAGAAGCGTACATAACTGTACAAGTTAATTACACATTCTCTTCACACTGAATAAGTACAATGATATGATTACCTTGAATACAATACTGTCCCAAAGCTAGCCATGTGTATCAATACCAGCTTCAAGGTCCTTTATCATCTGCCAAAGATTTACCCCCATATCGTTCTCCCAGTCTTGATAGTGGATGCTTTTTAGAATTCCAGACAACAGCACACGATCATGGCTTGTAATCAAGACCCCATTTTCCGGTGCAAGCATGCGCTCGGCCACTTTCTGATAAGCGAGTCTGTGGGCGCGGTGCTTGATAGTATTTCTAATTTCAAAATATAACCATCTCCGACAACCCGCAAGGAATTTGATTCTCTCAAACGCGGAAAGCCTGTCGAGATCATCCCTAGAGTCCCCAGCAGGACCCCCTCTCGTGAACACCCGCTGTTCGATCTCGCTAGCCGTCAGTTCGTAAGCTTTGTTCTGCACTAGAGCCGCCAACTCAACAGCGCGTATGGGATTCTTCACCCTCAGCATTTTACCCGTGGTCAGATGTTGCAGCTCACGTCTTCCCATGAGATAATCTGCAACGTATTCGGCCAAAGTATCGGTGAGGGATGCATAAGTATGCACCGTCTCCGCCCTCTGCACCGCCTCTATCTCAGACGTGAAGAGAACGGTGAGAAGCTCGCTGAAGAGAACTCCATCCGAATACCGAGGTGTAGGGTCTGGTGTGTGAATTCTCGGGCTGCGGATCAAGGCTGTCAGCTCGGATGGGAGCTTAATGAGATGGGTGAAGTATTTCGAGCCGTATAGATCGGGGCAAACCGAGGCGGCAGAAAGATGGGCGAAATCGTGCAGGTCCCAAATAGCAGACGGGTTGTCTAGCATACGGACACTGTCTCCCTTGAAATCCTGTGCCCGGACTGCAATGTGGCTTACGCCGATTGCTGATATGGCCGTTGGAGGAATGAGTCTTGTTTGGTAGTCCACGGTAAAGGTTGAACTGTTGACCAGTCGATGAACGCCATAGTTGATAGCGCGGATGGCGTTGTCGTTGCAGGAGAGAAAGATGTTGATTTCTGTGAAAAGTTGTTGATTGGATTTTATCGCTGGCAGGAATTCTTCCCGGCACTCCCAGCGAGCGGCTAGATATAAAACCCCATATTTGTGGGCTGAGATTGCTGCTTTCCAAAGCAGTTCGTGTTGGGTCATCGAGGGAAGGAGTAGATAATTGTCTGTTCTTTCCAGAAGGAGTTTGCATCCTTCCAGAATATTCTGAAGGAGGGCACGCTTGATGGCTTTCACATGGAATCGAATTGTCTTCGCGTCCCAGAAATGGGGGTACACAGAAACCTGGCCATCCAACCACCATGTTGAGGGATCATAGGTAGGAGGCAAATTTTCGAATGGGTGCAAGGGTGTCTCCAAGGTACAGCAGGGTGGTGGCTTCCTGTTTTGGGGTTCCTGCCCATCTGCATCGTTGCGAATCGATTCAGCCGGTTGGCCCACGGGCTTGAGATACCTCTGTAGAAACTTTTGCAAAATCTGGGCAATTGGATACATTGTGCAGAGATGTTAAAAGCTGATGAAGCTAGGAATTACAGGGTTCACTGGGTTTCTGTCGATATTTGTTGTTTGTACTTTTATAAGTATTAGATTTGGGGCCAAAATTACAATATTCTCACGCGAGATTTAGCCTGCGAGGATGGTTTCAGATGCATGGACATATGACTTCGATGTTGTAGTAGCATCCTTCACATGTTGTCCTGCACCCAAGTATTATCATACCTGTAAGATTGAACTGATAGGGCAAAATTAGTCGAGGCCACTCTTTATTCGGTGTAGATCTTCTGTTTTGCTTTTCGCGGCGCAATATGCTATTATAGGAATCATTAACAATATGGGGTTCACGAGTGACTTGAGCCATTTTTGCACTCAGTTGATTCTTGGTTTTCATAGAAATCCCCTTTTCAAGTACATATCACATAGCAGATAGAGAGTCCCTTATTGATTCTTAAAGGAATTTCTTTACGAGGGAGGTATGATATCAACCTGTTGCCAAGAGACGAATATATTGCTTCTACAGCAGGTAGCCTGTTTAGGAGGCAACCATCCGCCTATGCAACTATGTATCCTCTGATATCTATTTATAAAGTCTGTTAGGTAAAACGGGAGATCGTCGGTCTTATCATTTATGCCTCTTAGCCTACGGAGCTTACCTATAGATTAAAACGGCTGGACCCTGGCAAGTAAAGATGTCTTTCTTGCCTAATTTAGACTAGGTCGGTTCGCGATGTAACCCCAGTGCTGTGCTTTTTCCTTTTACGTTTAGGAACTGTGAAATATCTACCTCCATGTATACATGATGGATGTGGATTTTGTTGCCAATGTTGATAATACCAGGAGTACTCGTGGATGTATGTATAGTACAAGCCCGGGCAAATTGACGATCGCTGAATCCTGGCGATTTTAGTGCGAAGGATGCTGATCCCCGACATTTCAAGCCTCTTTCTTTTTGAGATGTAGGAAAATTGCGTCTCGCCAGCGATGGAAATTACGGAGTAATTAATTTTAACCTAAGTGTTTGGCAAAAACAGTCACTTGGCCTTATCCAAGGTAGGAAAGAAGTCTTGCTTACTTCTTTTTCTCCCCCTTGCTTCTCAGTACATTTGTCACAATCATTCATTTACAGTAATGTCGAAGTAGGTGAAAAGTAGTGAAAACTCATTGGAATTCCTACCTACATAGGTCAGGGTACATTTTTATCTCATCACTTTGTCGTTTTGGGTTGTTATCGAGGTCACATGTCACAGCCCTAAAGGGGTCCCCGACAAGTAGATAGGGAAATTTCAGTTTTGAGACAGTTTCCTCCTCAAAATTCCATGTTCTATCGTCTTTTTACTCCTTTCTGCTCCAGACATTCTAGACATGGCGGCAACCACGGAATCGAAAACCACCGTGGCTGTCTCTGGAAGTGATGAGGAACCAGTCGGACAGTTAGATCAAGGACTTCGTGCGTGGACGGTCGTCATTGGAGCATGGTGCTGTCTATTTTGCGCTTTCGGCTGGGTGAATGGTGAGATCCCTGTCTCTCACATTTCTCATGCCGACCGATAACCTGACACGCTTTACCACCAGCCATTGGCATTTTTCAAGAGTACTACCAGAACAATCAATTACATTCCTATTCCGCCTCCAGCATTTCCTGGATCTTATCTCTGGAGCCATTCGTACTCTTCGCGGCTGGAATTGTCATTGGAAGAGTGAATCTAACCCATACAAGCCTAAGCGGTGCCTATATTAATCTCCTTCCAGGTATTCGATAATTATGGCCCAAAGTGGCTCCTTCTTATCGGCACATGTCTTCACGTCTTCGGTATCATGATGACCTCCATCTCGACGCAGTACTATCAATTTTTGCTAGCCCAGGGAATCTGCAGTCCTCTCGGTGCAAGCTTTGTCTTTTCGTCCGCACTCTCCTGTACCGCAACATGGTTCGAGAAACGACGTGCTTTGGCCTTTGGAATCGTTTCCAGCGGCTCATCTCTGGGCGGAGTGGTATTCCCAACCATGTTGTCTCGGCTCTTGCCTAGTATCGGGTTCGGATGGACGCTGCGTATCTCTGGATTCATCGTCCTCGCGCTCCTGGTAATTGCCAACTTGACTGTCCGATCGAGAATCAAAAATGTCCCGCGGCCAGTGAAGTTGAGTGATTATACGAGTCCATTCTCGGAGATACCGTTTGTCTTGCTTATGCTGGCTTCCTGTTGTGGGTTCTTCGCCATGTTTGTGCCAATCAGTTATGTCGTTGTGGAGGCCCAGGAGGACGGAGTCAACCGTGAGCTAGCTGGGTATTTGTTGACTATACTTAATGCCGCCAGGTGGGTACTACCCCCTATCCTGCTTGATGAGACGGCGTGGTTGTGCTAACCTATTCCGCAGTCTCCCCGGTCGAATCCTACCGGGCTATGTAGGGGACAAACTGGGCCGATTCAACGTCATGATTGCCATGTGCTCCTTGTCGGCCATCGTTATCCTAGCCCTCTGGCTTCCAGGTACCCTTCTCTCCCCAGGCAGTGCGGCGATCTATATTGTCTTCAGCATGCTGTATGGGTTCGCATCGGGTGCATTTGTGGGCATGGTACCCGCCCTGCTGGGCCAGATCTCGCCCGACGTCACTAAGATCGGTGTTCGTCAGGGCGTTTTATTTACTTGCATCAGCATTGCATCGCTCATGGGGAGCCCCATTGCTGGAGCAATCTTGAGCCGACAAAACGGGACCTACTGGGGATTACAGGTCTTTTCAGGTGCAATGATGGTAGCAAGTGTATTCTTCTTCATTGCGGCGAGAGCGGTACTTGCAGGACTGTCTATCTCAAAAAATGTTTAAATACAGACGAGAAGAAAATAGAGACCCTTTATACATAACTATCACAGAGCTGAGCTGCGACAACATCCAAGCTGGTCAAACCTTTAGGGCGATGAGTTGTCCAACGGATGGAGACTTTGTTGTAAACCTTCAGTATTTTGTCAGCAAGGTAATTCATCCATAAAAACGAATAGCAAAGCGACATACATTTGACCATTCGGGATGGTGTCGAAGCTTAGTTGCTGTATCTGCCACATGATTCATAAACGTCTTGATTTCCTAGTCAGCGCACTTCCGAATATCAATTCAACGTTAGCAATGAAACTCACCCAAGCCTCTTTAAACCCGGAGAACTGAATCTCCCGTTCAATCGCCAATCCATCCTCCGTCAATTTCCACAATCCCCCATTCTCAGCCAGTAAGCTCTGCACCCCCGACAAAACACTCTGCACCTCCTCTCCCTCCGCAACAACAGGCTCCCCCATCTCGCCCTCCTTCCTCCGCACTCCACCATAGATCTTATCACCTATATCCCCATTCGTATACGGAACCAGATACCCCCTCTCATCGCACCTCTCAGCCCGTCTTCCAACAACAACATACTCCACCACCGGACAACGAGCCACCCTCTCCAATGCCTCGGGCGCTGCATAGACACACAATACTACAACCGAGCTTGGCAGGCCCCCACTCATCTCCCACAGTTCCTCACAAAGCTTGACAACTGTATCCCCAGTAGCAATGATCGTATCGAGGATAACGATCTTGCCGTCATCAAACGCCGGCGGGAACGGTCGTCGGCCTAGCCAGTCCACAACCACATCCTGTGTGCCCTTTGTCTTGCTGCACCGGGCTAGGATGCATGAAGTAGCGGGGAGGAGAGGCTGTGCGGCTACGAACATGGGCAAGGCTCCGCGGAGGATGGGGATCATTGTTGTGGGGGACTGGAGGGTTTGGTCGTGGGATTTGGCGGCGGAAATGATCTCGTGGGTTAAGGTGTGGATTGTGTCTTGCATGATCTTAGGTGTGGAGGAGGGGGAGCAGAAGGTTGTCATTAGATTGGTGAGGGTTGGGGTTTGGGGGAGTTCGATGATGGGAGCTGGGATAGCCATCTTTTCTTCTTCTTTTTGCATGTCAAGATGAGGGGGTTCAGAACCGGTATATGGAGTTGAAGTGTAGATGATTGGGATTTATAGGTACATGGATTTATGTGGTGCAGATCTCATGCATTTTACAATTAGGATACAGTTGTAGAGACTAGACTATGTATTTGGTATTACTTCTACTAGTATAACTAGGGCTTACTGCAACGTAGAGAGAAGTCATTTATTATTATTATTATTATTATCAACCGCAGGTAGTTCGTATCTACACTATCTCAATGTAACATCGCAGCTGCATGAGCCACGTAACTATGTACGCTACTGTAAGATCCCTGAAAGGATTCGAGTTCATTTCCGCAGGGATTAATATTTTTCTAGAAGGATTCACGGGTTAATTGTGGCAGTACCCTACTCTTTCCTTGCTTCACTTCCATACTACCAACTACCCAGCTTCAAACCATTGAATACAAACCTCAAAATGATAGCCCTCACAATCTTCGACTTCGACGGCACTCTCTTCGATACACATGAATCCATCTCCCAAACCATAAAACTCACCTTCGAGGCCCTCCTCCCCACCCACGCCCCTCCCCAACCCAAAATCCACCGTCTCATCGCCAGCGGAGCCGGCCTAGCAGACACATTCAAAGCGCTACATCCCTCCCCCGCCGAATTCACTCCGACCGCCGAGAACGAGTGGATTGAAAAATACCGCGCTCTCTATGCCACCCACGGCCAACTACTCATCAAAGCCTTCCCCGGCGCCAAGGATCTCCTCACTGAACTTAATGCCCACAAGATCCCCATCGCCATTGTGAGTAATAAAGGTGTAGCTGCTGTGAAAACGGCCTTGGAGCGGAATGGTCTGGATGGCTGCGTGCCTGAAGATTTGATCATCGGTGATAAGACACCCGGGGCGAAGCGAAAGCCGGATCCTGCTAGTTTTGTGGATGTTCTGATTCCTGTTCTGAGGGAGAAGTATGGGGTGGATGGGATTGATTCGGGGAGTGTGTTGGTGGTGGGTGATACAGTGGCGGATGTTCAGTTCGCAAGGAATATTAAGAGTAGGGTCTGCTGGTGTCGGTATGGGTACGGAGATCAGAAGGCTTGTCAGGAATTGAAGCCGGAGTTTGTGGTGGATTCTTTGGGGGAGGTTGTGGGGATTGTGAAGGCCTAAGTTCGTGGCTGGAGAAGCATACTGCATTGGAACTACCAACAAAGGTAAATAAATGTAGAGACACTAGATGACTTGATTTATTCTATCGCTGTATGAATATGGAGCATATGGAGACTCATCGAGCTATGGGACAATCCAAAATCGTGGGTTCAGCACGTATTTAACCTAACAGTGCGAATGCTAGTCTTATCCTCAGACCTTTTCATCGCGGTAGCAACCTCCCGGTTCAAGTTTTGCGCAAAAATTTCTTCATCTCTCATAGAAACAAAAGAGGCATTGTGAGGGTCCTTCTGGGCCGCCTTCCATAAGTCCTCCATCGACCACTCGCCCGCGTGCCAGCGCCGGGCAACGTAGAAGTGATTGAGAAGTTGCTGAAGACGAACGCGAAGATAGCCTCGATACCCACTTGAGCTAGGGTCCCGACTTTCTAGGTCATAGTCCTGGTCAACAGCCCAGATCCATGCATCATCTGGTCCGCGAGAATCGAAGACTGACGCTGCAGCGCTGTGATCCAGATATAAGAAAACGTTCCTAAGAAGGCCTCCCGTAATTCCCTCCGGGATAGCATCAATCTTGCCTTCAGCCATATCCATAAATAGAAACGGTGCTTGCTTCTTAGGAGGCTGAGATCGGAGATGGTTGAATTGCTTCCGCAGTTGATTCAACGTTAATACGAAAGACTCACCACTATCAATTCTAGAAGGCAAATCAAGGCCCTCAAGGTACCACCGGGATCTGATCTTTGTTCCAGAACCAATAGCGAGGTGCGCCCAATGGAACAAGTTAGATTGCTTTTGTTCATATAACTCCTGGCGTTCAGGGTCCTCGAGCTTCCACTGAGGGCTTTGGAAGATTGCATAGCCCCATGGCTTTTTGCCCTCATCTTCCTGCCATAGCTGGCGCAGCCAGGGGTGGCCGTGTTCGAGAATCTGCGCCAGATCTGCTCTATCCTCGGCTTCTCTTATTTCATCTTCTCGTCGGGAAATCTCCGCCTCTGCGGTTTTGAATGCATCCGCTTCGAATTCCGCGTAGAAAGAACTTCGGAATCTCTCAAGCCGCTCGAGGGGTTGAGAGCAGTGTTCATCAGAAACTAGCGTTAGATTGTCGAAACAATCGAAACGGATATCTTCCGGAAAGCTAATTCGTCCCCAATAGCGGCTATGAAGTAATTCAATCTCAGACGAAGTAAGGCCTCCAGGTGATTGAGCAGCTTTTTTTAAAAGCTCTTCTTTACTAAGCGTTGTTGCAGCGGAAATGTTTGCCTCTTGAGTTGAGAAGTCAGGAAAGTCGAGAAACCGAACGCGGTCCTCTGCACTAATGGCAGACGGGTTGCTTTCGAATTCTTGAAAAGTCGCGAGCAGCCTAGCAGGGTCATCGAGGTTAAGTATGACGCGGATGAAGGGTAGGAATAGGTGCTCCATGGTTGGAAAGACAGGATTGTAGATCGAGGGAAGTACAGCTAAAAAGTGGGGAGAGTGCCCGTGGACGCTGTAAGTGGACACAATTGGACACCCCCAGCCTCGAGAGCCTCTAGGGCTGTGACCTATAAAAGCAGCTCAAATAGGAAAGCCCCTATACTAACTAAATATTTGTATTTCGTCCTTCTATGCCACAAAGATAAGGTCAAGCACATGCAAACGCCTCATACGAAAGGGGAAAAAGGAACATAGCCGAAATCAAAGATGACCGGTTTGTTCCGATGAAAGAAAAGAGGTCGATGCGCTCACGTTAAAGAACAAACTGGGTACTCGATACAACGAAAAGCGGCTGGCAACCAAAGCAAAACACCAGCCAGGGAGATAGGTACAAAGAGGGAAAACTGAAAAATCATAGAGGGCCCGTGTCGAGCTTAGAAAACGGAGATGAAGTTTCCGATTCTCTCCTTCTGGTTCTGAGCAATGCATTCCGAGATCCAGGTAACGTTTCGGATTTCCTAGGCGATATTAGCTTCTTGAAAATTAGAGAGATTGGTTCTGAGAGGCTTACCTGCTCCTTCAGCTTCATCCAGGCGTACACCACAGCCGGGGTAAATTGACGGGTGAAGACCAGCTTTGACAGGTCCATCTCCTTCTGATAGAACATATCCTCTAAACTCTTTCCGTCCGCAGGACCTCCACCCATACCACCGAGACCGCCGCTGCCTTGGCTCAGGCCCACAGCATCGAAGAATGCCTTGTAATCGGCCACAGCGCTTACAGCCAAGGCCACACCCTCGACATCCTCTGCGCGTGAAAGCATGAGACTGCCCTCTGGGTAGAGCTTGCCGAACTCCGGGTACAATTTCCTCCGCTCGAGCTTGGTCAGCTCGGTGCCGAAGGAGTTGAGTGTAATATTGATAGAGCGGCGGTCCGCCTCGAACTGCAGAACCTCCGCCATGACGTCCTGCGTTGGTGTCCCACTGAAGTCTGGGTGGGTGTTGATGAAGTTGTAGAAGTCCTCCAGGTAGTTCTTGTAGAGGGTGTTTCGAACGATCTCGATGTTCAGCTCGTCCAGGTCCTGGTGGCTCAGACTACCCTTGAAGTAGGCGGCCAGCGGGGTCTCGATCAGTACCGAGTTGTACAATTCCTCAATGTTTGTCGCGACGCACAGCACAGGAAGTGTCTCGAACCATCCTAGTGGGTGGCATCGCTCCAAAAGTTCGCGGGTGTCTCGTTCATGCAGAGTGCCTGTGATCAACAGGGCAATGTTGTCGATCATGTATCCGTATGTCATGTATTCAAGGAACTTGGCAGATGAGCCTGTCGCTTGTGCGAACAGGTACTTGAACTCAGCCACCAGTTTATCGGTCATCCGGCTCGCCAGATCGGAGGTGGAGGGGTTGGGGGGAAGAGAGGCAAGGAAATCGCCATATGCGGGGGCAAGCTGGAGCTTGACATCTATTGGACGAGATCGTCAGTATCAATATGTAGCAGTAGAGCCTACAACAGAGTCAGTGGAAATCGATAGAGCGTACCATCAATAGTCTCGCATTGAGTGAGGTTGGAGTAGTTCTGGCCGCTCAATAGGCTGTTACGATAGCCGCGAACAATGCCCTCGACATATCTAAGAGAGTCAACAACGGGCTATTCGGACCAAGCAAAGACATAGACCACTTACCCGCCGTTAACATTAAAGAATAGGCCCTCCATGGTGAATGTGGAGAAGATGATTGGAGAGATACAGCTGTAGCTCCATCCGTCCTGAACACGCATGGAGCTTAGTCATGCACCTAGCCACAGGCCCAAGCCACTCGTGGCACCCGCTTTTCAACTTTTTTTCTTCCGTGCAAATTTAGATTCAATTTCTCCAACGACACCGGTGGCCGACACGCCCTACGCTAATTTTTTTCCCGCCATTTCTTCAGTTCGGTTTATCGTTCGTTTTGATTAGTTTCTTCTTTTCTGTTAATTTTCGATCCTAAACGCCGTGGCCGCGCACCATGACGCTTTTCATCCTTACTGAGACCAGCGCGGGCTATGCCCTGCTGAAGGCCAAGGACAAGAAGCTCCTCAAGCGTGATGATATCGCCGAGGAGGCCTCGACTGCGGAGGGTGTCTCCAACCTGTACGTCAATTGTGTTTTCCAATCCTGCCAAATGAAAAAAAAATTGAGTGGGAATAAACCGACTCAATGAATGGGCGCAAAATTTTTGTTATCGGCAACAATGTCACTAACAGAACCTCTAGTCTCAAGTTGAAGAGCTTCCAGAAGTTCGACAGCGCTGCCTCAGCTCTGGAGGAGGCTGCCTCCGTTATGGAGGGCAAGGTCACCCCCCGCCTGGCCTCGCTCCTTGACGGAATCAAGGATGAGAAGAAGGTGTCCCTCGCTGTTGCCGATACCAAGCTCGGTATGTCAATCTAGCAAAATTTCTTCTCACGGTTTATATGCTGACTGTCATTGTGAATAGGAAACTCCATCAGCAAGCTTCCCGGCCTTGACATCCAACTGATTGCTGACTCCACTACCAACGACATCTTCCGTGCCATCCGTGAGCACCTCACCACCCTCATTCCCGGTCTTGCCCCCAGTGACATGTCCACCATGTCCCTCGGTCTGTCCCACTCTCTCGCCCGCCACAAGCTTAAGTTCTCCCCCGACAAGATCGACACTATGATCGTCCAGGCTATTGGTCTTCTCGATGATCTTGACAAGGAGCTGAACACCTACGCTATGCGTGTCAAGGAATGGTACGGATGGCACTTCCCCGAGCTGGCCAAGATCCTGAATGACAACATTGCCTACGCCAAGCTCGTCCTGAAGATGGGTATGCGCTCCAACTGGGAGTCCGCTGATCTTGCTGAGATTCTTCCCGAGGAGATCGAGGGTGCCGTCAAGGCTGCTGCCGACCGCTCCATGGGTACCGAGATCAGCCCGGAGGATCTGGAGAACATCCAGGCTCTCGCTGAGCAGGTCGTTGGTTTCTACGAGTACCGCTCCCAGCTTGCTAGCTACCTCACTTCCCGCATGAACGCCATCGCACCCAACCTGACTGCCCTTGTCGGTGACCTCGTTGGTGCCCGTCTTATTGCCCACGCTGGCTCCCTTACCAGCTTGTCCAAGAGCCCCGCCAGTACCATCCAGATTCTGGGTGCCGAGAAGGCCCTTTTCCGTGCCCTCAAGACTAAGCACGACACTCCCAAGTACGGTCTGATCTACCACGCTTCTTTGATCGGCCAGGCCACCGGCCGCAACAAGGGCAAGATGGCCCGTATCCTCGCCGCCAAGGCCTCTCTGGGTATCCGTGTCGATTCCCTCGCTGAGTGGGGTGACGATGTCACCGAGGAGGACAAGGCTGCTCTCGGTACCGAGGCCCGCTTCAACCTTGAGCGCAAGCTTGCTGGTATGGAGGGCAAGCCCATTAAGCCCCGTGGTGTGGCCATTGCCCCCAACGGTGCTCAGGCCGAGAAGTTCGACTTGAAGGAAGCCCGCAAGTACAACCCCGATGCTGATGCCCTGGCCTCCGAGGAGCCTGCCACTGCTCAGAAGTCTAAGAAGGAGAAGAAGAAGCTTGTCGAGGAGGTTGAGGATGAGGAGATGGCTGATGCCGACTCTGATGAGGATGAGGATTCTGAGTCCGAGGATGAAGCTCCCAAGAAGAAGTCTAAGAAGAGCGACATTGAGGAGTTGGCTGCTAAGGCTGGTCTCAGCGTTAAGCGATACGAGCGGAAGCTCGAGCGTGGCGAGATCACTTTCGACAAAGACGGCAACCCCACTTCAATTAGCAAGAAAGACTTGAAGAAGTCCAAGAAGGAAGCCAAGAAAGCCAGCAAGGACGATGGCAAGAAGCGCAAGCGTTCCGAAGACGACGATGAGAAGAAGAAGAAGAAGAAGTCCAAGGGAGAGTAAGCGTATGTTTTCAAAAGTTTGTGCAATGTGACCGGATGGCTTTCCTGGGATCTGTATGATATCACACTTTTTTTTATTTTCTGTTCTTTTTTTTTGTTGCAATCTTCCTGTTGCTCGCATGTTTTGGGGCATTTTGAGGTTGATCTACCGGTCTTTCACTGGCGCAGAGGGTGCTCGTTAGGAACAAGGCAGTACAGTTTTAGCTGGAATAATCTGTTCATACTTCAGTACTGGATTGTAAAGTTGTAGGCCTATAAATCCGCACAAATCATAGTCAAGTAACTCTGTTCAGTCTCATTTCCATTGCTTCGCCTCTAGTCATATACTGCGCTTTGACCTAGATATGCAGGTAGATAAAGACACCGCCCAGATTCTGCCGGCAGTTCAAACAATTTTCCTTTCTTCGATCCAGTCACCTACTTGCTCCAGTCTATCTTACCACAAGCAACACGCAAAATGAGGGTAAGAGATATTCTAATCGAAGCTTGAGATTGCATCTAACAGAATAATCCAGATCATTGACCCTCAAACCGCCGTTCTGACCAATGTCGAGGTCCTGGCCTATCTGACCTCCAATCCACCCCGCCGACCACCGCCAAGTTCGGGGAACTGGGCACCAAGCCCAGATCTCAGAGACCATAATACAGTGGTTAAAGAGGTGAGAAGACCTATCCTGCCCTTGCCATTTATCGTCGGGGTGTTGTGGCCCAGCAACTACACCACAGATCCCAGCTTGAAGCGGAGTCGACCAGACCCCAAGCTCCAAAACCAGACACCTAGAAACCAGCGATAAAAGAAAAAGTAACTGACTAGCTCTCCCAGATTCACAATTATGCGAGCCGTCTATCTCCCCATCTCCTACGATACCCCCGCTATACAGCCCGCCCTTCATCCTCCCAGTCGAAATCACAATCGCAAGCCGCAATGACCGGCACACTGCGAACCTCAAATTCAGAAAATACAGAGGCAGATGTTAATTCCTTGCCACCACCAATCCCCTCTACAGAAACAACACCCATGGACAATGCCCTCCGTGACCTAGTAGTCCGCCTACAGCCATACGGACTGACCAAAGCCGAGGTCGTTATGATCCTGAATCTCGGGGTGGGAGTGACTGGTAATACAGCTGCTGAGGGAGCTGGGGAGGAAGGTGCTAATGGAGGGGAGGCAATGGAAGTGGATGGGGAAGCGGGGGGTGAAGAGGGTGAGGAGGACGATTACACGGCTGTGGTCTTGATGGATAGTGTTATTGAAGAGCGGGAGCTCAGACTGTCTGATGACGATGTTAAGGCTATTTTGGCGATCATTAAGGAAACTCTTACGGCGGATTATGAGAACGTGAAAGGGTGAGATGTTGAAAAGTTGTTTTATTTCGATATCAAGAATCAAGAAAGAAACTAGTCTGCTTCTTCAAACCTCCATGGCAGATTCACAATGGGAAGGGCCAAATCGCCGTTACTTCCTCCGGAGTTTTCTCGTTCGCCAGTTTCTGGATGTATATGTCCTGCAATTGCTTAGGTTTCATCACAATTGTCGATTGGACAAAAGACATCATGGAATTCTGGTGGTCTGGCGACGAATTGCTTCGGCATCAACTTGGCGACCTCTTCGGTGGTCTTGTGCTACACATTGGATAGGTGAGTTCGCATAGCAACCGAAAGACACCTGTAATATTCGACACAGTGTTTGAGGGGTGCTATACAGTCGTCACTTATCCTGAACTCCGAAAGAGTGATAAAATTACCCCGAAACGCCTCTGAAGATCCACCGGAAACCATCAACATGCAGAGAAATCACTTGCGCCTTAGCCCGCTTATGCACCGGCCCCTCATCCCTTTGAAATTCGTCTTACCTTGTACGATCCGTTGTCTCCTTGTTCGCGCGGTCGTTTCCTACCGTGCTCAATGACACCATTCATATCATCTGACGGATTAAAGGGGCCACGGGAGGGTAAGTGATTTACTATACAGCCCCTATATAGAATATCCACGCCGCAGGTATATGAATCTTAGCCTGACCTATCTCATTAATCCTAAAGACGATGCGATTTTAATAGAACTGAGGACATTCGACCACAATACACGAGCGTAAGAGTCATAGCTCTTTGCCGTCTCTTCGTTTCTAGTCTTGGCCACCAGAATATATGAGTTATACATTATTTCGCCGGTCTATAAGTTAATGAATGATAGTGAACTATTGATATCGCACTAGAGTGCCCCCGAGGCTATAACACTCCCTTTAGTGCTTGGCACAAGCTATGGCCTACAGAATATTCCTAGTGCCGTCACTTTAGACCACGTAGTATACCCTAGGTAAAGAATATAAAAATAAAGGAGTGGGCTAATAATAGGTACAGATAACTCTTAATATTCGCTCAAACCTCTCTCAGAGCATGCCTCCTAGACTTCGACTGAGGGTCGAAATAAGGTGCCTCTCCCAGACTGCACACTCTGTCACCAGCTCGGGCCTCGACATAGTCGTACGTGGCGCAATGCCAAGTTGAACGGTTATCCCAGATTGCCATATCATTCCGGTTCCACTTAAAACGAACCTGGGCGTCGTGATTTTGAGTGACCAACTACTTCCTGTCAGCCATCCCGAATAGTGGAGCCATAGAGCAATGCTTCGCAACCTACATTGAACAAATACTGTAGCAATAGATCCGACTCATCCTTGGTCACGCCGTTAATACGCTTGGTGAATCCTCTGTTTACGTAAACGGATTTCCAACCGGTTACCGCTGTTCCTCAGTGTTAGTAATCTTAGCTAGAGAATGGATGGACAGCCACATACGGTTAGTTCTTATAACGGGATGTACTGCCTCGAGCTCTTCGCCATGGTTGAGAGGCGAGCCACGGATTCCTTTTCGCAACGGGTTTCCCAACCGCCGTGCCTCGTCGTGAAAGAATTTCGCTTCGTGTGTTGCCGTCAAGCCCTCTAAGAATCCTGCCATCTCCGGCGACAGACGGTCGTACACTTCGTATCCAGATGCCCATAATGTGTCTCCTCCCGTCTCCGGGAGAGTGTGGATCTTGAGCATAGCGTAGTCAGAGGGCACAGGTTCAAAGCTGATATCGGAATGCCATCCCACCGAGGCAAATCGGCTTGTGTCGCTGAGTTGATGGGTAAGACCACCGCCCTTCTTCTGCTTCTCGCTGCTAATGACACTGACTTGGTCGCCAAGCTCACTTCCGCTCTCAGTCAAAGGATGAACGTGCATTCCCGATGATTCTGGCTATCATCATGTTAGTCTGGCAAGCCCTGAATAAGGAGCCCTTGGCCGGGAAAAAGGAACTCACGCTTCCTGCTAGTGCACTCAATTTCTCTCCAAATACTTGCATATGCTGTGGTGTCAAGCGTTGGTCGCGCAGAAAGACCACTCCTCGCCTCGATACTGTTGAATTGTGAGAAAGGTGCAATAGGAACATGGGATGCAACGCACCGGTCACAGCAAGGTCTTTAATCAGCCGGTCGCATTGGCCCGATTCTAGGATGTCTGCGACTTGCAGTCCTTCATATTCTGTGCCAATAACAGGAGTTAGGTCGTTCTGAGAATACGAATCCAAGCTGCCTGAATATTTGATCGAGTCGTGAGGTTGGGGTTCCTCGTTGCCTTCCCTATATGTGGACATGGCGTTGGCGACAACTGGGATGTCTTTTTTTAAAAAAAATCAACGAGGGAAAAATCGAAGGGATAAAACCACGGCTTCATACTTTAAAGTTGAGGCGTTTCGTGTATTAAGTGCATCACGCTAGGCCATAGCTTAATGACGCTATCTTCGGTGGGCCGTCGGCGACACTTTCGGAGCTGTGACTATGGCGTGCTAACCCTGATTCTAAACATTTTTCTTAAAACAAAACCTGAATAATATGTGTTTTCAATATCGCGGGGAGGTTCGTTGGAATTTCGAAGATGGGATTGTAGGAAGCGAACAAAACTGTATTGCTTTGTGTTGTAGTAAAAATAAGGAACCCCAGGAACAATATATTAGTGCCCGTTCGACCTTAATGAAGAGCGAACTCCATTGGCTGGGAATAGCCGTTCTTACTGTCCGACTCCTCACTCGATGATGTGCTTTACGCCCCTCGTCGTGCAATCCTCTCTAGTGTTGAACCATTCAGGCCAAGGACGGATTAATGACCATTGTATGTGCCATCGTCTAACACTGGACACGAAAGGTATAAATAATGTATAACTATATAACTATAGAGATCCCCACGTTGTATAAGCCCTTCGCCATAGCTGCTCTCATTCTACATTCCTTTTGTCTTTTACGATTACCACAAAGCATATACAAAGTCTACAAGTCCTGTAGAAGCATGGCCGAAATTGAGCCAGGCCGCTTAGGCAAATCCAAATCCTACGATGAGGAAAACAACAAATCTATTCCAGCAAACATCACACAGGGGAATCTTGCCAGCGTCATTCCTCCCCATGAGTCCTATGAAGGATATCATCGATTTGATCCCTCCACTACTTGGACCGCCCAAGAGGAAAGAAATGTTGTATTCAAGACCGACTTGATGTTGTTGTCATTCATTTGTCTCATGGTATGCCTTCTTTCCTCAGTTAAATGAAGGTCAATTCTAAGCAGAAACAGTTTTTTGGTCTTCAACTAGACCGTGGAAATCTATCGAATGCCCTAACGGACAACTTCCTCGTTGATTTGGGGTTGACAACCAACGATTACAACAATGTGAGAATCTTTTTTTAATAAAAAATAAAGTAAAGAACAAGGGTACGGGGAATACTAATTTATTTTTATTTTACAAAGGGCACGACTATCCAGTTGATAGCCTTCCTTTCGACAGAAATTCCGGTGCAACTCCTCATTAAGCGCTATGGGTTCAACCAAATCCTTCCTGCCATGATGATCGGCTGGAGCTTGGTTTCATGGACGCAAGCCTGGATCACAGGTCGTGCTTCGTTTTACATCACTCGCGCTCTGATCGGCGCCTTTGAAGGCGGTTTCATCCCGGGAACGATCTTATTCGCGACTTATTTCTATAAAACACGTGAATTATCCGTGCGCCTGGCATTTTTTTGGTCGACACTCAACGTATGTTCCCAGCACGTTCGTGTGGCAGTTGCAAACCTACAAGATCTAATTACTTTTTTGTTTATAGGTTGCCCGTATTATCTCCTCCCTTCTTGCAGCGGGTATTCTCCAGATGCGAGGAGTCCAGGGAAAGACCGGATGGTTCTGGTTGTTCCTGATTGAAGGACTGCTCACCTTCATGATCGGTGTTGTTGTACGATCTAACTCTATACCCTCACTGAAAACATGGAGTCTGACATATTACAGGCCTTGCTCTATCTTCCTAAGTCTCCAACAAACACCAAAAGCTTTCTGATTCCCCGGCCCTGGTACACGGAACGCCAGGAGGTGATTATGGTTAACGTACGTGCATTTCACCATTAAAAGCTTATGAATATTCTAACTCCGTACAGCGTCTCCTCCGCGATGACCCCTCAAAGGGGCTCACTAATATTCAGGAACGCGCCACTTTCCAGGACCTCCTCGACGCCTGGTCCGACAAGTCGATGTGGGGTCTCTACATGATCGGCCTCATTGCATACATCCCGCAGAGCCCGGTCCAATCCTATCTGTCCCTGACCCTCAAACGCCTCGGATTCACAACCTTTGATGCGAACATGCTTTCGATCCCTTCAGCCGCGCTACAGATTATCCTCATGCTTGTCCTCTGCAAGAGCAGCGAGGTTTTCAAAGAGCGTACCTTCCACTGCCTCTTTGGCGAGCTGTGGTCTCTGCCTCTGCTGGCAGCGTTAATCGCCCTACCTAACGGCGGCTACAACTGGCCGCGCTTCACGATTAGTACCCTGATATCAGGATATCCGTACTTCCATCCGATCGTGTCGGCATGGATCTCTGAAAACACATTCGATGTGAAGAAGAGAGCCCTCACCGCAGCGACGTATAATGTCATCGTGCAGATTGGATCGGTGATTTCATCCCGTGAGTTTTTGACTTTCGTTACTGCTTTCAATTTACCAGAGCCATTGCTAATCTATCACAGAAATCTACCGCAGTGGCGACTCTCCGTACTATCATACCGGAAACAAAGTCCTCATCTCACTATGCGCTTTAGCACTAGTCGTCTTCATCCTCCAGCGGGAGTTCCTGCGCTATCTGAACCGCCAAAAAGAGAAGAAGTGGAATGCTATGTTGCCAGAGGAGCAAGAGAACTACCAAGCCGATCAAGTTGCCAGGGAAAAGGAGGGCAACCGGCGGCTAGACTTCCGCTTTTCGTACTAGGTGGGCTTTTCGTACTAGGTGGTCTGACTTTAAGTTTAGATTAAATTATCACATATTTAGGATGTACATCTGAATGCGACACAGGCCTGGAAGACCAAATCTAACCCCGAGAGGTGCAGGCCGTTGTTAAATACTCTCAACACTGGATCCCCTAGAGTAGTTCTGGATTGCCATCTCGTCAATGGAAAGGGTCGCAGATAGAAGCTAGCTAGGTCCACACTGGATCGTAGAACATCCAATGAGATTCTTGACAGAATAAGGTGGCACGGACGGTGATAACTAGAGTTGCCACGAAAACTCATTATTCGCTGGAGAGAAACATGATTCCCCAAACCCACAGGCTAGCATATCATTTAGACAAATGGGGTGGTCGGCTTGCTCCGTTGAAGTAAGATTAGCTTGCATCAACCAATCCATGTCAGCGGGGGGATACAGGTCCTCGCCCCAATAATCTGGAATCGTAATGGTGTGATCGGGTCTTGGCAGTAGAGGCTCATCGTCGCCTAGTTGATATTCGGATGCAGTTGTTTCAATCAAATGTCCACTTTTCATTGGCGCATGTATTGTAGACGGCATTGCTCGATCAGCTCTATATTGCGCTTCGGCCATCTTCTTATGCAGCACATCAACTAGTTCCTTATTCCCACCGCCGCGAAAGGCAGATAGAAATGAATGAAGTCGAGCCAAGATGTTGCATGGACTACTCTCGTCATTCCACAACGAAACCCTGGGCAGCGTGGTCATATCCATCACCGCGTCAGCCAGTGAATTGGCAATCCCATACAATTTCAACTCCTGCAGTACCTCGTCAGTAATATGTACCCATGAGGAACCATCCAGGTACATACCATGCCAAGCCCATGGGCTGTAATTGCAGCTTGAGGTAGGTTGGATACGATGTCCAGAAGTTCTTTTGCAACCATAATGGGAAACCACGGTGAGTCAGGCCCGTAAGATGAAAAGGACTGGTCTTTTGTTGAGACCTTCCATAGGATCATGCGCATCCAGTGCCTAGTAACGCACAGGTCGGCTTTCTGCACGTCTGAAATGTGGCTCATTAAAGTCGACCCATCTTGTAGCCCATCATGCAGAACTTTAAGAGTCCTCTGGTCCAGATTCCTCGCCTCGTCAGGAAGTGGACACATCCCAAGTTTGTCATCTTCTATGAAATCGAACATCCTGGACTGCTCAAAGAGGCGGAACAAATTTAGAAGCTTTAAAAAGGCAGGTAGAACCTGGGGTTCGCCGTCGAGATGAAGTTCGGGTGTTGAGATATTAGTCTTAATCACAGCAGGAAGTTTGTGAAGAATGCAGACACCCCTATTCCAATATTAGAGCCTACATTTTTGCAAGCACATGAGAAGGACCTTACCTCTCCGTGATAAACAGCAGCCACAACACTCGTCGGCGAATCTGCTGCTCGCGTTGTGGCAGTCCAATATATGCGGTTTCGCGATGCAAATACATCATTTGGGCGAGAGATATTGCTTCTCTTAAAAAAAGCAGGGATTCGCTCCCGCCTGCATGCTTGCTTTCATGGTAGATATGGAGAAAGAACGACGTCCGCACATTATTCAAGTTCACTGCAGACCCGTGGTTACTTAACCTTCGGGCTCTCATGCTTTCAGCTGCGAGTATATCGGCGGTGATCGGTTTACCGTACCAGAAGGTCTGGTCGAGCCTCAATTGGGAGACTGTTGCGGCTGCAACGGCTGTCGCCAGTGCGTATGTCTCAATATCGACATCCCCGTCCTGTTGAAGAATTGACATCACATTCTTGGCATCGACGATTGGCCACACGGGATACATGCGCACGTAATAGATATATAGGGGGTATGCAACGATATTCGTTGGGATTTGGCATATAAATGATAAACTACTCAATAATGGCGAAAATAAGGAGTGAACATATTTGCGCTTGGGCTTCGAATACGCACCTCTCTGGTTGCCGATCACTGGGTGGCCCACTCGCTAGAAATTGATGTGTGTTTTCCGCTACCTGCGGTCGCCAGGAGTGAGTCGGAGCCTGGCTAGGCTGAGCTGCGGCTCCGCGCTGGACTTGGTCAATCAGATACTGGGTCGTGGAACGCAGACGCTGCGGACCGCGGGGCTGCTGGGCTCGCAGATATGTACACTTGATGCGAGAATTCCGACAACCCTGGCATGGATGGCCGTCCCTGCATCTTATCTTTGACTCAATTAACACTGCATCCTACATTCTAGGGCAGATTCCATTGCGAGCCTCACCTTTCGAATCTTACAGCCATCGCAGGCGATCTTGGTTGGTGAGCGGGCTGACATGGTGATGTGCTATGTGGGTAATAATGTGTCCTCATAAACCCCAGTACGCCTAAGTTGTTGAACTCCGAAATGAGACCGAAATCACCTTGGAATTGCGTTATACTCTCGAGGGGGCACGCCATAGAGACTAAGACCCACATGGTCGGGATCGCCCCGAGAATTCCTCCGATATATCCCCATGTCCAAAAACATGATTGGCTCCAGCTACGCTTCATCCAGCCAATGAACGAAATCGTGCAACCAAATTCGCAAAGTAGAACTAACATCAGCAGTACAAATTGATGTGCTCCCCTTCTTATTTCGAATGAATTGTCTACCTACAACAATTTGTAATTTATCTTCTTTTCAGCAAGCTAGACACCTTGAAGCCATGGCGTGGCCAAACAAGAACAAAGACATGCAATATCGCCGTGTGGGAAATTCAGGCTTGCATGTATCCGCCCTTGGATTGGGAGGATGGTTAACGTGAGAAGCTTCCATATGTGACCCCCAATATGAAGGATAAAATTGGCTAACCTAAGCAAATTGTATAGGTTTGGAGGCCATGTGGAAAACCGTACGGCATTCAGTCCCAAGGCCCCACAGATTACTAACTGGATGATATAGAGACGGCTTTTGATTGCATGAAGCAGGCTTATGATTGCGGTATCAATCTTTTTGACACAGCGGAGAGGTAAGCGCTGGGCCCATTTACAAAAACGCCATTAGCTCACAGTTGCAGTTATGCCAATGGTCAATCTGAAGTCGTCATGGGACAAGCCATCAAGAAGTTTGGCTGGAAGCGCAGCGATCTGGTTATCACTACCAAGCTAAACTGGGGTCTTGCAAATGGCGAAATCCTGATCAATAACCACGGTCTTTCACGGAAACACATTGTCGAGGGTGCGCGGGCTTCTTTGGAGCGACTGCAGCTCGAATACGTTGACATCATTTACGCGCATCGCCCGGATCGCCTGACGCCCATGGAAGAGACCGTCCGTGCCTTTAATTACGTTATTGAAAGGGGCTGGGCATTTTACTGGGGAACTTCGGAATGGTCTGCGGATGAGATCACCGAAGCTTGCGGAATAGCCAAGTCCTTGGGTCTTATCGCGCCCATTGTTGAGCAGCCCCTGTATAACATGTTGGATCGGGACAGGGTCGAAGGACAGTTCCAGCGGATATACTCGCGCTGTGGAATTGGGCTCACCGCTTTCTCTCCGTTGAAGATGGGTCTATTGAGCGGCAAGTATAACAATGCGACATCAGGGCCTCCGGCAGGCTCACGATTCGCCGAGAGCAACGACAAGTTTGCAAACAGTGTCCGGACTGACTGGGAGAACGAGGAGTGGGCCGGAAACATTCGCAAGATTGCTGGGCTTAAGGTATATCCATCGTCAAATTATTCGAATCAAGGAGGATGGGACTGACCATTCAATAGGAATTAGCGGATAGGCTGGGCGTCAAACTCTCCCAGCTGGCACTGGCATGGTGTCTGAAGAATGAGAATGTTGCGTCGGTGATCACAGGTGCTTCGAGGCCAGAACAGATTGTCGACAATGTACAAAGCTTGAAGCTTTTGCCGACGCTGACTCCTGAAATCATGGCAGAGGTTGACGAGTGCCTGCTTAACAAGCCTACTCAAGACCCTGCCAGGCAGGACTGATGATTTGCTTTCTATTCAAATATGCTATGTTGATGAATACAATGCTTAGCATACGAATCATTTCTGGTCTTATAGCGCGCCAAATACACCAGTAGATCATATACAATATGTGCACTGAGCTTGTAGATGTCATTTATCTGTTAAAGGAATTAGTGTACCTTAGTTTGAGAATTGCCGTTTACTTCCACTAGCTCTCAAGCGTTACTAATAGATTTGAGATTTGACCTTTCTCCGGGGGGGTGGGGGGTTAAACATCCATTGATCGAAATTGACCCCTATTAAATAGGTTGCTCATCAGTGGCATCGAATCGAACAGCACCAGTATTTTCATAGTACTTTCACGGTAAGGACGCTGGAGGAGCAAACTTAATAGAAGTACTAAGAGAAAGCTTCTTAGGATTACCGCGTGGCAAGTCCTTTATATTTTAGTATTCTATATACCCACGTAGTCGACGGGTGATGTCGGATATAGCACTTAATGTACCGTCGGACAATTATTTCGCGGTATACGCCATATCTAAGAGTAAGGATCTCGCTACTTAGTCTAGGAAGTGGGTCGATACAATAATAACGAAAATCAGGGAACATGCTATAGGATCCTACGTGGGTGAGTGTGACCTGAAGTTGCCACATGAGTGGTAATGGAACGGCCAAATTGCGTAGCAAATTGAGGCAATCCGACAGAAGTGGGATCTGAACTCTCTTTTTTATGCCGCTCATAAGTATGACAGTTAGCAAGCATGAATATTTCATTTGAGACTTGGTCAAATATTATCCAGGTCTTTATGTCGGGAGCATTGACGGGAGGTTACGTGACGGCGTATTGGGTGCTAAACCCAAACAGGCAAATAACCCGATGTAGTAAATTCACAGGTCCTCGCTTTAAAGTACAGATACTTGAACTGTTCTCGACCCGTTCAAGGAGAACAGGGCACTCGCTCCATCACTTGCACCCGCATATTTGAAATTGCGAAAAGCCCAAGGTAGTTCCGTGCATCCCAGGGACGCGTAGGACTGATAAGTGCGAGCTCGAAGTTACGCAACAGCTGTGTCCGGCCGGTGGTCAGTTGGCGTGTCATAAAGAAGAAAGAGGACGAGAGCAGGCATATGGAGCTGTTTCTACTCACCTCGAATATCGTCTTTCCGATCTCAATTTGGGCCACCGTCTTCCCTAAACACTGGAATTTGCCATGACCGAATATGAGGTCGTTGGTCCGAACCATGACAGCCAACTTGGCAGGGTCCGACTCGAGCCACCGCTCGGGTCGGAAAGCCTCTGCATCCTGGCCATAGATCTTCTCGCTCTGGTGCATAGCGCATGCCGAGTACCCGATGCAGGCGCCGCCCGGTAAGAACACGCTCTCGCCGTCGACGATAAGAGTGTCGCCACCTGGCGGGATATCACGCGGGAAGATGTTCGTTACAGGCGGACAGACTCGCAGAGCTTCACGGATCACGGCCTGGAGGTACGGAAGATTTCTAGCCTGGGCGGCAGTAATAAGACCTTCATCCTTGCTCGTAGCACGCCCACTGCGCGCGGCATCGTCAATCTCGCGCTGTAGCCTGAGGTAGACACGGGGATTCGTCATGAGATACAGAAGGGTGCCACGGATGGCGCTAGCAGTGGTGTCAGAGCCCGCAATGATTTGCTCTAGGGCCTCAGTGCGCAATTCGTCGCCTGTTAAACCGTGGCGCATGAAAGAGGCTAACATATCGGATTTTTCGTTTGTGGAACCCGCAGCGCGCTCTTCGACAAAGCGGAAGCATGTGGCCATCATCTTACCGAAGCCGTTGTTATCCTTAGGCGAAGGTGCAATAAACCTGCCGATGAAGGGCATTTGGGTGATCCAGCTGAAGCCTATAGCAAGGGCGGTATTCCCGATAGCAAGTCCCTCCTCGCTGGATTGCAGGTAGTCGTCCACATCATAGTCACTACGCAACATACCGAACGCCTTGCCAAGGCCCACGCTGCTAATAACGTCGAGTGTAAAATATTGAACCTTTTTCGCTAGGTCCATGGGGACAACACGGCGGTCGGACGAGATATATTTGGACCGTATGAGGTTCAAGAAATCTTCAAGTCGTTCATCTATAGACCCCTCGAGCTGGATATTCTCCCTTCCGGAATACTTTTATAAGAATACTTTATTAGCAGCCTACGCCGGTATGAATGGGTGGAGAGACTCGGTGGGAGATACGAGGCAGCTATCATACCCCTGGAGCCATCTGCTTCCTCCGTTCCGCATGTTTCGCGTTATCAGTCTGACTGAAGACATTGTCCCTCCGGTACTCGATTCGTGTGGCTTTGTAGTACCAATCGGAGCGCTTGTAGCCAGGTTTGTTGTTTACGTGCATCCAAACTTCTGGAGACGACGTGATCAGCACTTGGGGTGCGACACGGGCGATCGGACCTGGCTCAAGTCGAACATGTTAGCTATAGTATATATGGCACCCTGGTAGAGATACAAAGCGGATGCCTAGAAGATGTCTCGCACCATGTTTCTTGCTGACTTCTGCGTACCACTCGTGGCATTTGCCCCGAAGCATCGCCATACTATGAGGCCAGTTCGAGATGCCGGTCCCCGGAGGTCCCCGGAACTGCATCAACTTGACATACGTCGTGATAATCCTGAAGACATAGAGGCCCAAGAGACCGCAGAGGAGCGTCACAGCCTGACCAGATAAGGCGGTTACCGTCATAGCGAACGAAACAACCGGACAGATTTGACAGATTTGACAGATTTGACCAAAGAGGATTTTCTTGGGGGCTCGCGGCCCCCCTATATCCTACGACACTACTGGACGTGGAACCTCGTGAAGACTTTTTAACTTCACGGCGGTGGGGTTGATTACATTAATCCAGCGGTTGTCTATTCGTGGCCGTCTCCCGCGTGCACGGATATTCACCTTCTAGTACGACCATGTGTGGGAAGATCACCGAAAAAAATCCCAATGGCATGGTACGCTCACGTAATATTGCATCAACTCTGTTTATTGTGTCTCATCGCGGAATTCTTAACAGAACTCAGAAACTGGTCCGTGGGGTGTTCGAGGAAGAGATTCAATACCTCGGCTAAGCAGTCGCAAGCACTTGAGTGAAAATTAACCCTCCCGCCTGAAGCAATAGACGAGGACATAGCGACCGAGGCAGAGGACCGAGGTTTTCATTCCAACTGGCCGTAGGAGACACACTGGACACTGGTCTCGCCATGTACTGTCTGAAATCCTCTCGACTTGAAAAATGTCATTTTTGATCAAGTTTAATGGTTGACGTTCAGGACATTAGGGCCTTAGGCTACCTAGGTACCTACCTAGGTAGCCTTATTATTACTCAGCTCAGCTGTACGGGGTCAGGCACTCTGGGGTAGACCTTCCTAGAATGTCGTTTCTTCTTTATCTATCAACCGAGAATACCCTTATTTTATCCGTTTACATAGAATTATCTATCTCGTGCTACCTCTATTATACCTAGATATATATTAAGTCTTAACCAGAGATCCTCTTTTCACGGCGCCATCTAGCGACAACTGGGCAGTCTTCTTCGGCCATTTAGGTGACGATTGCCTATTCTCGTTTTGGTATACTATTGTTATACGACCTCTTTGAACTATAAATGGGCAGAAAGTGGCTACTATTAGTATCAACACTAAAACTGGGAATGTATGAATGGTAAATCTAGCTCTTGTATGTTGGACAAAATAGTGAATGGGCCCGATTTTTGCATGTTTTTGGCCGCTGGTGCGAAGTGCTTCTCGGCACGCAAGGCAGGCCAGGAGATAGCGAATGCTCGGAGGTCTGAGGTATTCTGGAATCCGAGATATGCTGCTAACTGAGCTTCATGGTCTTCCAACTTCACCCAATTCAGTGCAGTGACAGGCGCGTTCATTTGCAAGCACAAAGTTATTGGTCCCGCATAGTTCGACATTGTGCCTGACTTGCCCCCACTTCCAGATATCGCTTTGGATATGTCACGGGGTCACGGGGTCAGGGTCGTATGGGGGCAATGTCTCACTTAGGCTCCACATGACAGGGACACCCGGTGGGGTGGTGATGAGGCCACAACGTAAGAATGGTGGAGAGTCGGGGGATTTTGATGGACCTCCCAGTCACGTTGAATATCGTGTGATCGAGATAGCGTTGATGTTTCTCAGCCAATTCGGCGTCAGTGAGAACGTGGCCCCTCTGGTTTCCTTCTTCATTCCCTGGGATATCGCTATGTCCTGGACTCCAATGGAGCTCCAGGTGGATGTTCTTTTGGGCCAAAAGCTGAACCTGTGAGAGGTCACTGATTGTCTCCACGAAGACCCTCTATGGACATCCGGAACATTGTTGGCAGCTTCACCTTTCGGTCGGGATTGAACAGGTAGGGGAGGTATGACTAAGATAGAACCGGGATTGCCTCGGACTCCTCTCGGTTGTGGGACTGGGCGGAGCTTTCCTTTGAGTGGGTTGGGGATGTAAGGGCTGCCCGGCGAAACAGGTAAACGAGTAGCCCAAGAGCATGCTCGAAGTTGTTGTCCCGCGCAGTCACAACGTGCTCGGACCACTAGTAGAGGTTAGAACCATAGGTGGGAGTGAATTAGAAGAGCTCACCTTGGAATCGTTCGAGATTTTAAGAAACCAGAACGCTGACCCGTTTGATGCCATTCCATATACGGTCGAGTCTCTCTTTGGGAATCTCTTCCTTTCCCGATGGATGCAGCCTTTTAGACGGGTTAGGTTCCTGATATATAAGATCGAATGTAGAGCCAGGGCAGGCTGTACAAACTTGCCACGTTCCGTGAAGAAAATATGATGATGGAACGTGTCCGTAATTATCCTTCCTTGCAGAGCACTCTCACTCGACCCGGGTCGACTGGCCAACTTGAGCTCGAGTCCAAGTCCCGGGTGGAGGACGAGAATCGGGCCGATGAGTTATGGTGGTGGGAGGAGGCAAAGCTGCTGCCGGAGATTTGAAACTGTAGGACTGGGATATGCGTGCTATTGACCTTTGGCAAATACCTCTGTAATGCATATGACTCCGATCCCTTTTATCTCTACCATTAATTAGAGTACCTGTTTAGCGTGACAAAATAGGAAGGACCTACTTACGCGAGAAGTTGTACTGACATAGGCTGTTTGATTCCGTAGTTGCGTTGGAATGGTTATAATGTTTTCAGAGGTTGGATCCTCGGGTAGTCCGCCAGCTTGACATGGAACGGAGACCTATATGCCTGCTATTGATGGGGTCTGGTCCATAAAGACCTTCGTACACACCGACAAAAACCGCACCTATGTAGAAACATCAGTCTCACACATGCTTTGTAGCTGCATTGATAAAAGGTGGAACGGGTAGAGAGAGGAAGACTTAGTTCCAACTTTTCATTCTGTTGCTTTCTATATACGCCTGATTGAGGGCTTCCAAGATTCGATCTCGTGATATCATACAACAGACTGCTGCATTGCAGTTGCAGTCATACAAAGCCAGTCCCGATAACGTACAGCTATTCCTGACAACAGCCGAAAAAGTCCTCAGCTTCGACGTAAGAATAAATCTGAATTCTTCTGTGAATTCGACCATGCCATTATAGTAGTGGCTTATTCAATCAAGCCAGTCATGCACAAAGACAAAAGCCATCCAAACTCCAAAGTCGGATACGGTCCATAACTTGGCAGATTTGGGACTCCATGGAGATATAGTGCAGCGCAGGTGGTTTGGTGGGACGGTAATCTGAACCGGAAGTCTCAATAACCCGGCAGCCATCGCTCCATTGAGAATGATGTGGTAAGTAACAGGGGAGGATAATGATTCAAAGTCCAGCTTTAGTCAAATTTCTCTTCCTTCCCAGCAATGAGGCTTCCATATTGGTTGTAAACCGGTTCATCTGGGTCACCGTCTTCCTTAGCCCATGGTCCGAGGTCATCGTCAAAGAGATCTCTTTCTTGGCCATTGCAGACCTCGGAGAGAGTGACCCAATTCTCGTCGCCGGTCCAGATCCCACCTCGGCCTCCGCGCACGTGCAACCAATCCTGTCCGCCCAGCAGCGACGACTGTGCCGCGTCGAACCCGTGCGAGTCGCGGACATATTTGCGCAGTAGGGCGCGTCCCCATGGGAAAAACCACATATTCTCCCACCACGTGTTGCGGAGCTTGGGGTCGCCGTTGAGATGGGCGAGTACTGGCACCGTGGCGGAATGGACATTCGTCATAAGCGAGATGTTGTGCCAGGTGCGCTCGCGCGGGTTCGGGAGTTTGTCAAGCGTGGCGTTCCACACTGGTCGCTGGGTGGATTCTTTTGCGAAGCGGGACTGGATAAATGGGTTGGGGAGTGTTGCGATATCCTGTGGTAGGAGGAGACGGTGTTCGCGCGGGACGCCGTGTTCCATCTGCAATGCGGACATCTTCGTGATATTGCCAAACTTGACCCACTCGACGTCCTTGCGGGACATGATCTGGTTGAAGAAGAGCTGTGACTCGAAGTCGACGCCAATGCCGAACTCGTAGCGGTGACCTGTCTCCAGCCGGAGGTTGATTCCGGTGATGTTTGCTGCATCTGAGATGCCCACCATCCGGTAGAGCAGTTCTTCGAAGTCGTTGGATGTTCGCCGCCGCTCCAGTTCTCTGATCACCTCTTGTCGTCCGTACATCTGTGTCAGGGCCTGGTAATCCGCAGACTTGTTCGAGCGCAACTCAACTAAGCGCAGAACCTCATCGTAGATCAGACGCAGATCCGCAGCTTGACCAATGACCGCTCCGGGGTTCAACCACCGGGGTCGGTTTAGAGATCCATCCGGGTAGACATCAGTCTTCCAGCCATACACATCAGGAGGAAGAGATGATTCGGGGACAGATACACAACCGGGGTCGTCCAGCAACCCGGGGTAGCAAATCTTGCTTGCGCCAAAAAGAACGCGCTGGGTGTATTTCTGTACCATTTCAGGCGCAGCCCCAGGCTTTTGGCCCTCCACTTCTGCGAACCCATACTTGTCCCGCAGCTTTCGGTTGTTCTCCCTTATGATAGCCTGGAACCGCTCCACTAGGACCTTCGGTGGCAATTGGAAGAAGCTGTCTGCGCCATCCACCAGCAGCACGAAGTCGCGGTCATGCACGGTCTTGCTGTCTCGGAGGTAGTTCCGCACCCGCGTGATCCGGTCCACCATGCGCTCGGCCTCCGTCGCTCCGGGAGAGTCATGCCCGTAACCGATTAATGTCGGCGGTGGGTATCCAAGGATCATAGCTGACGTGAGCGTTCGGCAGACTCCGCGCGAGCCCCGCGAGCCTGGGACTAGGACATGCAGGCGCGGGTTGGGCTTGTCTAGATCATGAGGGAGGGTATCGTTGACATTAATATCAGTGCGAGGAGGGAGGAGGACCTGCGCATCTTCCGGGCGCTGGGGGAAAGGATGGCGAGAGGGAAACTTGGTCCAAAAGTCCGGTTCGACTCGCTAGGCAGGTTGTCAGCTTCTTTATCTTAAGCCTGGCGATCACAGCATGTCTGTGGAGCAGGAAGCGATCCTTACCGTTGAAGAAGACTGTAGCATAAGAAAGAAGAAGAACAATGCAATCACTGACAAGCCAATTGTCTTAATCCGGTTTGACCGTGAGCGACGGTGGGAGACTGGCCACAGCACCGAAGCCGACTTGGCATCTTGAAAGTGTAGTGGCGCATCCTCCGACGCCATCATGCAAAAATGGAGTCGAGTCAGATACTGAGTAGAGTAAGAAGGAACATTGTAAGTTGTCAGGAACCAAAAGGAACCGGAAAGGAGCCAAAGGGGAAATACGCAATCGCCTTATGAGGTGGAGAGAGAGGCTGCGATCGGCGCAACGTTTCCGGTGGCACCTCCGTCACCTCGTGGCCCCCTTCCAAAGGGGCGCGTAGGGCGTTACATCTGAGCTTCACATATGTCTCAGCTCTACATTTTACACTTTCGGTTTATTTTAACATCTAGATTACCATAGGTGAATATTAAGAGTATATAAAAAAAAGCTTATGGTTTTGCATCTGGACATATCTCCTACATCATTATAGACACATTCCCCTTATTAACTAATGTCCGATGAGTGAGAAATATGTCTCTTACACCTTCTGTATTGATATTCCTAAGTGAGATTCTTTGAAAAATCGTATCTTACTCCTTCATAGTGCTTAATTCCCACAGCTATATAAGACATCACAACTACGTAGGCAGACTACAAGACAGTGCAAACAGCCCAAATCCCCATGGCCCAATGTAGGGGGCTACGGAGATTACTAGTAGTCAGATGCGAGATGGGTTGTAAATTATGCAATACTATACAGCCAGGTCCAAGTCTCCATGTAGAGAGCCAGCTCAACATCCCAGACCCATGTACATCCCATTGTCTCACTCCAAGTAGATTTCCTCCCTCAAACGCTGTAAATTCCGGAACAGCCCACCAGCCGGTGCCCCACTGTCACTATCCCGCCGAGCTTCAGACCTGGACTTGGACTGTCCTCGCTGGTTCTGATCCGCCTGCTGTTGGTCCAAGGTGCGCCGTCGATCCTCCACGATATTCGCCAGGCTATCCACGAACCGATTACGGGCTTTTTCCTCAGCCGATCCATTCCACACGGTCGCGAGCGTCCGCAGAGCTTCAACACGGCGGTTGGCAGCATCTAGTCCGGCATATCCTCCGCCCTCGCTGTCGAGTAGCTCGGTCACTTCTGTGCGTAGCTTTTTCATCATTTCTTGGCCCTTTTCTTCGCGGTCCTGGCCTTCGGGTCCGAGGTCTGGTCCTGAGACCGAGATGAATGATGATGAAAATGTGAGCTCGGATGGGGGTAGCGGCCAGCTCATTGCGTCGCCGAATGTCTGCACAACGTCTTCTAGGCGCGACCGCACTTGGTTCAATGTACGGAGGTTCGTTATGTATTCTGGGTCTGTTGGGATGGCAGGTGTGTTCTTGTTGGCTGGGCTTGCTGCGGACTCGTCTTCGTTCGTCGGCGCATCTTCTCCTGTTTGTTCGGTCTTGCGGCCATCTTCTGGTGAGGGTTCCGGGACGAACTTTGCTATGTCGTCGCGTAGGACTTCCGTTAGAGTTTCGGATAGCCCGATTGTCTCGCCTCGTAGGACTTCGACTTCGTAGGCTAGCCGTCCACCGCTTCGGAGGATTTCGTCGGTGAGTTGGGATAATGTGCTTGAGAGACGGATGTTTTGGGCGCTAATCTGGGAGAGGAGGGACTGGACCTGCGCAGACAGCTCTGTCAGAGGCACAGAGCCGGGTGACCGAGAGGCATTAGGTTGTGATGATGCCACAGTCAGCGGAGAAAGAGAATCATTGAGGAAGTCGGCTGGGTCGAAGTTCGGATCGGCAAAGTTAGGGGATGCAGCAGGGTTTGACGGTTTGACGCCAGCTCGAGTTGACGAGCTATATGTTTGTGCCATTTCTGTGAAGCCCTGCTTTCGAAGCTTTGGCAATTTGTCTCGAGGTCAATTCACGCTTGAAGAGAGAGCTGGCCTCCGCGGGGAGGATCGATATCTCCACGCCCCACCGCCTTTTATTTCCTTATTAGGTATAGTGCCATACTACTTTAGGCAAGGTTCCTTGCCGCTTTTGATCCACGATCTACCTGTAAACAAAGGAGCTCATTGGTTCTTTCCACATCTACACATACGAAATGGAGTCACTGCCACCAGAATTGATATCCCGAGTGGTGGAATACATTGCTCAGGTTATCCTGTGGGAGGACGATGCTCCTGTTTCCCTGGGCCCCTATATTACTGTGGACCGTCGCTGGCACATCAAGATGCTATATACTATGGTCTACTAACCTCTTTCTTAGACTTTGCCCGTAACCTTCACTTGTTTCCTGCCAGTGTACGAAACCTAGATATAGAATTCCACAATTTGCCTCCTAGTGGTCAGGACTACCCTCCTGATGTGACGGTGAATGGAGCAGACCTTCTAAGCTCGCACCTACGGAATTTTTCACAGCAACTGGAGAGTCTCGATACCAACCAATCTGTGATTGGACCAGAATTGTTTCGCCGTTTGGTCCGCAATATGACGATATCAAACTGCCATTCTGGCCAAATCTGATTGATGATTCCGTGGAGTATACGGCAGTAACACCGTCTGGAGAGTGCATATTTAACTGGGAGCCTGACGAGGCTGAGGATGATGACACGGACGATGCTTACCAGTCTTCCGAAGACGCTGAGGACGACTATCCCGAACACCTGAGGATTTTTCTCGAGGATACCAAGAGGTGATATTTCCAAACAAGGAACACTGCGGGTTATGTCGATAAATTTTGCCTTTCGGCTGGCCGAGCGGCCCTCCGAATGCCCAAGTTGAGACATATGATGCTTCAGGCGATGCCTCCTAGGCCAATGTGCACATTCGAGTATAAAGTGCGAGTGGTAAGGGCGAAGATCAGCTGGAGCAACGAAGGCATACGCTACCTGGCCTACCCACTTGAGAGCGAAGCTTCGGCAAGGTTAGAAAGCTCTAAGCGTATGTATCAGCCGGATGAGGAGGTCTTCCAGATTTGGAGAAAAGTTGCTCAACACACTGGAGATTGAATGTAAAGAGTCGAGAACATGAGGATTTGAATGCGTTCAAGATTTTGTTCTCCGTGCAATCAATCCTTCAAAGTCGACAGCTTTGTCATTATCCATATAATCCATATAATACGACCAAAAGCAGTGCCAAAATCCTTTTGTCTCTGAAGGCTATAGAAAGATTGGGGACTTCCCTTATTAGGACATAATCAAGCTCATATCAAGCAATTCCAAGGTTTCTTGTCGCATTCGTAATCCTTCGGCTATGACATGCGCACTGCCCAACCCCACACGAATTGTATACGAAGAAGACTACGAGTAAACACAAAGATGTTGCCCAGGTGAGGAAGCACGCTGACGTCATTCTGTTAAGGCAGGTCGCTCTATATAAATACTTGAATACGGACGGTGTGGCAAACAGAACTCTGTGCTAGGATTGGCTGAAACATGCGTGACCTCATCGATGATTATCTCGTGTAATATAGACACTCGATCATCAAACAACCCAACGCATCTATCTCCGAGCGCAATACGGTCAGTCGATCAAACTGGATACGGAGACAGTCACAATTTCATCGGCACAGATACAGTTAAGCCAACAAAATGGTCCTCAGTCTTCTCCATCGCGCCGTGGACTACGTGTTGTCCTGTCTCAAATTGGTATACTAGGACCCTCGCCGCCATTTTGGAAAGTCACGATCACCGGCTGATAAGGTGAACAGGTTCAGAATCGGGAGGTTGGCTGGATGACAGTTGATCGCAAAGTATTGATCACATTCTCGGTAAAGAGCAACCTAGGTAGCTAACAGTTTCACGCAGACAGGTCGACATATTCGCGAGCAACAACCGCTTTTGAAAAAGCTCAAACTCCTATTGCTATTCAACCCTCTCACCGAATGGCTGGACACCACTCATGCAATGCGTCTCTATATGCACAGGAGAAATGTAAAAGCAGGTGAGAATGTGCGAATACTACAACGAAAGAAAAACGCTGACACTTCCGAAAAGGCAGAGACGAGGGCACGCCGGCTTCAAAGCAGCAGATCAACTCTTTTGTCGACTTCTACAAGATCAAAATGGATGATTTTGAACCATCAGACACCAGTGCATATGCGACTTTCGAAGACTTCTTCGTCCGGGCTCATAAGTCCGGCTCGAGACCTATATTCGCCGAAGACGACCCCTCCCGCGCGATTGTCGTGGCTGACTCGCGGGTTGTGGTTTACGAGACGGTGGAGCAAAGCAAGAAGCTTTGGATCAAAGGCTTGGACTTTTCCATTACTAACCTGGTAATGGATACTCGTCTCGGCGCGCAATTTGAGAATGGAGCAGTTGCCAGTTTTCGATTGTCGCCGCAAGATTACCACCGATACCACAGTCCGGTTTCCGGGAAAATTAAGCTGTTTAGAAGTATGCCTGGGGATTATTATCAAGTTGATCCCCTGGCGATCCGAAGTGATATTGATATCCTTGGTCGAAACGCTCGCGATTACGTCGTCATCGAGACTGAACATCTGGGGGATGTTCTTTTTGTGGCCATTGGTGCCACGGATGTGGGATCTGTAAGGTATGAGACACAGTATTGCTGGCTCCGTATAACTCACTAATGTGTGTCTAGGATCCATGACCGATGGCAGACTGCTGGAAACGAGATCCAAAAAGGCGAAGAATTAGGCATTTTCCAATTCGGTGGTTCATCCATTATTGTAGCCTTTCAAAGTGGCCGTATATCGTTTGACGAAGACCTGTTGAGTCTTAGCAAGGAGGCGATTGCTGTTGACGTTGAGGTTGGCATGAGCCTTGGACGTGCTCTACCTGTACATTGAATATCCAAGACTCCTCATGAGCTATGTCAGAATATAATACCCTCTAGGCCCTAACCAAGAAACTCAGTTTTTATGTTTGTATTATGGCTGGTAACATAGCATAATTTCACAAGGTTAACAGCGCCTCCGCAACGTCATGATGAGAACAACCAGCCAGCACTCGACCCGAGGACGCTTCTAAGCAAAAAACCAGTAAAATGGACAAACTACAGCTTCAACCTGTTTTGGGACACTCAGATGACACCTATGCACACCTATATATTGAGGCAATTGACAATGCCTGCCGCCTACTATCCTAAAATTTTGATAGCTCCTACCTAACCACCTACCAGTTGCTCCTTAGCATCTCTGGCCATGTCGATGGAAATTGATTTCGATCCAAATGTTCGCCTAGAATCAATCTTTTATAATGTTCCGGGCTATGAGTCTGATATTCATGCTCTAACGTCTCCCATTCCCCCCTTCCCTCGATCCGATGCCTTATCCACAGCATGCGATGCCTTCGAACGGGAACAGCTACTCCAATCGGAAGCGTACTACGAGCGACCTCCTGTGGTGCTCATTCATGGTATGGTAGTTGCCAGCAGCTACCTGCATAATCTCGGGAGACATCTTGCGCCATGGTTTCGCGTTTTCATCCCCGACTTACCCGGGTTCGGGCGTTCCTCCAAAGCAATACGGAAGTGCGATACAGTCTCTATAAGCCAACTAGCGCAGGGACTGCATGATTGGATGGATACGGCAGGAATAAAAAAGGCGCATCTTGTCTCCAATTCCTTGGGCTGTCAGATTCTTGCAGATTTCACTCGTCGCTGGCCAGATAGGGTTGATCGACTTGTTCTGCAGGGTCCCACGGCGGATAAAAGCCAGCAATCCATACTCAAGACTGTACTTGCGTCCGCTGCGAACAATAGCAATGAACCGTTTACAATGAGCCTCATCTCATTGCAGGATTATTGGCGCGCTGGATTGCGGAGGGCTTTCGATTTATTCCGTGCCACGGCGGAATACCGTATCTTGGATGTACTACAGGAAGTACATAATCCGACGTTACTGTTGAGTTGTGAATTGGACCCAATCACTCCTTGCGGATGGGTTGAGGAATTGTCGGAAAAAATGCCCAATGCGGTTCATTATGTTCTTAAAAAGGCTGCCCACACCGCAAATTACTCGGCGACAGAAATAATGTCTCGAAGCATCTTGCGCTATCTGCTGGTTCAGGATGATGATGGGATGAGGCGGGCGGGGAGAGATATTCTCGAGCGTGTGGCGGAAATAAACGAGACAAGGGAAGCAGCGGCAAAGCAGAGAAATCATTTAGTTGGATGGCAATTAGCGCTCGGATTCCTTGCTGTCTTGGTTACATGGAAGTGCTCCGTCAGCAGATGGAAGTTCATCTCGTGGTTCCTGCCGATGGAGACAATGATCCTCTATCAATACTCAAAGATAGCTCCGTTACTATCTGTGGATCGTTCAGGGGATTTGGACCGTGTATATGTCAAGCTGCAGGGGATCGCTGACTTTGACTCAGCATCTTCTATGCTTCGCGCAGTTGGGCGTTACTTACATTTCCGAGACTTCCCCCAACTTGGCGTCCCGACATCTTTGGCTCCAGTCATGCCGCTCACCAACTGGCTACCGCCATACCTCCGTGACACGATATTCTCTGAGCTCGGCGCCAACGAAGCTGCAGATGATATTTCCTCGACATTTGAGGCAGAAAGCATCACTGAATCAGTTGCCGCACACTTTCCAGCTCATCGGAAATATACCGCCGTAGCCATTGGAAGCACTAACGGTGCATTGACGCATTTCTACGCAATGATGGGCATTCCGTGGCTGCCTCAAACACTTCTCATGCCTGTTAAGCGACCAAAGAGCGCGGCATTTAAACAAGGACAGCTCGATATGACGGCGGAAATGGAATGGGGAAGGAGTGCAGGGCGAGAATTGTTGCAGAGGAACCCAGGAATTGAACTATACCACATGGCGGATCCGAATCAGGACCAGTTGATGATTCGACATATGGCATACTTCAGGTTGAAATTTATTAAAATGACTGAAGCGTACAAGAATTTCCTTTTGGACGCATTGGAAGCGAACGGGACGATCATACTCGTTCGGTGCGGATCGAAATGGCCGTCCACAAAGGTCGCTGATCGCCATTACTTCCAGAGTGGAGCGGTTGGAGGTATAACTTCGGAGGAATTCCTCCAAGGGTCGACTGATGTGAAGGAATTTGTGGAACCAGAAAAGTCCCCATTGACGGAAATGGCTGGCACAGTAATGGGGAAGGAACATAAGACGGACTGGAACGCCCCAGCATCCAACTACGAAGCCCCCGAAGCAGAATGGGGCTATGCAGCGGGCTTAACCGATGATATCGTCGAGTTCGCCAAGGAGCATGGCTTCAAGATCAAGTATCTGGACTTTGATCATCCTGAAGATGCCGGTCCCCTCGTTGCTGATGCGGATCGCCAATGGAAAGAGCAACTCCGCCGCCCAATTCATTCAATTCTCGTTGAGAGTTTCATTCTAATGGAGCCGTGGTTGGCTATTAGGTACAATCTGACGCCGTTTTGGACGATGTTCCCCGTTAAACAGTCATTCGAGCGGCTTCAAGAGTATCTGAAAATGTGTCAGGGGAAAGGGTTCAAAAACGGTTTCTCGTTTTTGTTTTGCTCTGGGGCCTATTCTATCGGACTCGCGAAACTGGATGAATGGAAGGGGCTGTTAGAGAGCCACTTTGCGTCACAGGATATGGCCAAGGCGAGGGATAAGAAACTCTTGTTGGGAACAGACGAGAATGCCTTTCCGAAAGACTTTGGCTTTCCTGCGCGGTACCAAGTGGAATTGGCAAGGGCGGTTGGCGAAGAAGGACAATATGTGATGCCGCCCAGTTTAACGCTTGTTGGCTTTGAACATTACATGCAGAATAGTCATCGCTACGGTGTATATTATACGCCTTAGTCGAAAGCAAACGGCTTTTTGGCTACTCCTAGCAGTTAGTTGGGGATAATGTCTTCATTGAACATTATTGATGCGATCTTCATCCCAGAGAAAGCCGTATAGCTGTATTGGCGCAAGGATGAGAGCTGGAAAAAGTGATTATGGTGTATTATCTCTGCAGCTGGGCTATGTTTACATCCGGTGGACGCCACTTGTCTCCAAACAGATCCCACCGTCCAGGAGAGACCATATATACTGGTATACGACTTGAAAAGCCCAAGCGAAGACTTCATATCGCCGCTCATCGATCTCAAGTCCTCCAATGGATATATCATGCGCCTATTTACACAAAGCAGCAAGCCTCAGTTGTTTAGACTCATGTCAGCCAGGTATTAGGCCAACGGAAGGGGTATAATTCTAATTCGCAACACAAGAAAACAAAGGAAAAGGCTAACAAAAGAAAAGGTTAAGCACCAAGTTCATGTACGGGCCTGTGACCGGGATTTCCCTCAAGTTCAGAAGGATCAGTTGTCTGCGTGTTGGCCGCATTGCTAGAAGTCCCCTCCTGTGAGCCCCCAATCTCGCTTGGTGTCGCATGTTCTGGACGTTGGTATGATGGGTTCGGACTGAATTGAGTGCTCCCCCCGAGCTCGCTGGCTTCGGGGCGACTCCCTCCGGATGACAATGTGTCCGGTAAATCCTTTGCTTTGTTCTGTCGTCGGCGGAATAGCCAAAATGCCAGTGCGGCGATTACAATGAGTCCTGCTACGCCGACACCGACGCCAATGCCGATGCTTGCTCCTGTAGACAGACCGCTTGACTCTCTCCCCGTGTCTGTGTCTGAGGTAGCTGGGTCTGCTGGACCCGTTTGTGTTGGTGTTGCGCTGCTCCCTGGTGAGGTGTCGGACGATGTGGTCGTAGTGGCGGAGACAAAGAGGCTTTCGTCTGAAGCTTGCAGCTGGATTTGGATGGGTTGTGCCCACATCGTGACGGGGCCGACGACCTGGGTGCTCTCGGATTCGACCTGGCGGACGGTGACAATGGTCGATGATGAACTAGGCAGACTGCTTATACATCCGGCGAATGTCGAGCTGCCCCTATCTTCTTCGTAGTAGGAGAAGTCGCTAGAGCCTGAAAGTCAGTATCCGGGCCGCAAACCAGAATGGACTTTTCGTTTGCGCACTTACGAGGGACAGCACATGGCGGTGGTCACCGGGTTGTGAATCACTAAATCGGCCGAGGTGTATCCACCTGGACAATAGCCTGGGCTATACGCGATAGTTGGTCGAATTCTTTCATACTGACTGTATCCGGAGGGGAAACACGCAGGATCGGCATTGTCGCTCGCGACGGCATTTTGAATTAGGATACCATTTGGGATATTGTTTGCACCCTCTGGTTCGAATGTCCACGAGTTCGAGCATGAGGCGGGAGCAGTGAAGATAGTTGACATGGGCATCGTCGTGATCGTGTCTGTTGATTCGGTCGCCCTTGCGACCAATGTCGGTATAGTGGACGTCATCTTGAAGCTGTATATGCTAGGTAGCTCTACAGGGGGTTGCAGAAGGGTCGAGTATGTTGCGATCAGAAAAGTGAAATCAACATTTGGCCCCCAAATCAATAGGGGCTTGACCGTTGTGTATGTGTCTGTAGTGTAATCTCCGAATTGATCTTAGCTCCCCGCTAGTGCTGATTCTATAACTCTCTCTATTCAGAGCTCTCGCACTGCCCCAAACCTGGTCAAAATTCGTATTTGCTCACTATTTTGGTGGATTTGTGAATCTGAATGTAAAATACGTAATCACAATCCTCAATAACCTACTCTGTACAAGTCAAAATAATGGAAAATTCCCCAAGGAAGATACCTAAGATCGGCATCGCAGCCTCCAATAACAGACTAGCGTATTAATGGCACGTTTTCTAAGATGCCATGTCTTGGCTGCAGCTGGGACTCATCAGAACGCCATCGCAAAATTAGGGTTACAGTGGGACCTCCGAAAGTTTGGGCTAAACTTTCGTACCCAGGTATACCGCCCTCCAAATTCTGCCGTTTTTGCCAGTCTAAAACTCCTAATATAGTTAGCGTGTAGGTACGTGATTCAGCACTAACGAGTCAAAGGTATGTACCTAAGGGGACTACTAAAAAAGACCACTAAAAAGACATTTAAAAAGACTACCGGAGAAGACTACCTGAGAAACCATTAGGAAGACTACGGCCGGATAAGCGGCTACATATTCTTGTGGCAGTATGTTCGTATGGCAGCTTTCGATGGTCTGACAAACATCGAAGAATAACAACCCCAGTTCAAGAACACGAAGCATCCCAAATGGGTTCCATTAGTTTGGAACTTTCAGCCGTGCGCGTGTGTGCTCTGCGTCATTGTCGTTGTCCCACTACTAGTTATATAGCAGAGCGGGTTCAGCGAATAGCTGTCAGGGCTTCATAAACTGAAGTGAGAGTAAAGTTTCGCGTATACCATACGATAGAGGAGTTCTACCTACCTAGGAGGGCTCAAGCCTAATGACCAGGCTGGTCGCTATTACCTAGAGTCATGACGAACGCCATTGCGGTTTCTCACCACCATTGCAGCGCCTTCCGATACAGCTATCTCGACGAGCGCGTCTTCCCTACCAGGATGGCTTACACCCCAAAAGCTTACTCTGTTTTACGACGATGGGTTGATGACACACAGATCATACACAACGAAGCATTCGACAACACGCGGTTTGCCAGTATGTCTAGGCCCACAACCCCCACAACTCCGGCAGGTCCTAAGGCCATGTTTCCTGCTTCCCCTCGAGCGTCGTTGGTAGTTGATGATGGGCTGTCGACCCCAAGACGAGAATCCACAACACAGTTCAGCGACCCAGGATATGTCCCTGAACATCGGTCGCGCGGCGTGGTCCCGTCGACGGAGAAGGTGCCCACCAACGAACTACCAAACGACTGGCAGGATGTCAGAACTGCAATGTCCACCCTCGTCGCTGAATTCCGAACACATGCTCCCGAAGTACTCCCACCCTTGTTTTGATCAAATTAATTATCGTCAACCTTCAATTCTTGGTTCAGGAAACTCCCCAAATTGCAGAAAGGTCAACTGACCTAGAGGAGCTGTTATGGATGCCTTGATGCCTTAGGCAAGACCCCTCGTTTGTAGTAGATAGTTTGTATGGGAGCTCGCTCCACTCTCTTCCCAATACAACTCTCTCCTCTCTGCATCTTTGGTCCCTACATTAGTGTAGAGCCCAACAGGAGCACATCCAGTTTACGAGCTCAGGCCGGGCTAAGAATGGCTACGGAGTTTCGCCTCAAAAATTTGATACCAGAGAAGCACAGATGGCGTCCTATGATGGTTATAACGTGGATGACCCGCAAGGCGTTCTTGCTTGGCAAAATCATCTGATCCAACACATTTCCCCCAAAAGAGGCCATGCCATTTCAATAAATAAATTGCCATCCAAGTCCACTATGACAGCAGAAGAAAGGCAAGCACTCCAACAAGCCGAATAAGAGGCACATCATGCAACCGAAGCCGAAATCCAACTAAAGGTAAGTAATATACCCCTCCTATCTCATCTTATATGACGCTTGTTCCCCTCGTTTCCACTCGCGACCAAAATAAAGCCGAAAATGGCTCCCCTCCTAGACCTTGACATTTCCCATGGGCACCCTACAATATTTGGCCCACCGTACATGCCCATAGATCCCATGGGCCGGGCACCCGCCCTTGGTACAGCCCATGGGTGTAAAGAAATACTAGTTGTCAGGCAGTCCTGTTGGTCAGGCCAGTTGAACTGTGGTGCGGGAGAAACGTATGGTATTCTTTGTGTAGAGACTAATTCTTGCGAAGTCCAGGTTTCTCGGGAAGGCACACTTGTACCTCTTCGTCCCTAAATCGTGCCTGTCACGATGATGTGTTCAGCTAGCTTCCGAGTCCTCTTTCGGACACTAGTAGTTGTCAGGATGATCATATGGTCGATCCTTGGCAACCCTCAAAGGTCGAGACAAAGAAGTTAAATACACATCAAGATCCTGGTTCCTCCTCCATAGCGCTTTTTCTTTTACACTGCTCTTAATTTATTCCTATGCCACTAAATTTACCATACATTGTTGTACTGGTTAACCATCGCCCTCATTCGGGGTTACGTCACCGACCCAGGGCCCTAGCTAGCTCCCGATGCCCATTTAGGTAATAACCTTGGAAAGGAAGTTCTGACAAATCTCTCCCAACACCATCCATCCTCCCTAGAAATTCCACTGGACACGTCGCGCACCCGTTCCTTCTTATATTTTGTTTGGTCGATCAACTTTCCCGTGTTGCACTTTCAAAATGGCCTCTCAGCCAGGACTCACGAATAAGGAAGCCACGATGAGCTCTGGTGAACCCACGTCGACTCAGCCCAAACTCGCTGAAACCTCATCTACTTCTCACTCCCCTCGACGCACCGACATCCCATCAACCAGACTTCAAGTCGCCGAAGTGTCGCCTGACAAGCTTCTCACTACCTCCCGAGCAGGCATGCCATTCCATGAAACAGCGCCCACCCCTCAATGTACAAACCGTCGCCGCGACGCTGCTTCTGACTCCAGCTCTGTCTCGGCGCATTTTATCAAGACCATCACCACAGGCTCAACGATTTCGTCTGAGCTCCATTCACGCGATCGTGATAACTCCTCCCCCTGCGTTGATCTCGGCGACTTTTGTGTTCCACTAGACACGAGAGTCCTCAGTGCTCCATCGTTCCGACAGCTTAAAGCCGCACTAAACCAGTTGAAAGATCAACTTTCCAGCCCCAACCCCCCGTCGTCACAGTTCATATATATGCAAGACACGGGAATAGAACTATTCTCCAAAATTGTGGAAGACGAAGAACTCTTTCCCGGTGTGAGAGTGACAATCTCGTATCTTGACTGCGAAGTACTGTTTAAAGTCATGCCGGGCCACCAACACGATTCAATCATTGGCGTTTTCTCTCGAGCCCTAGCCATCCACCTGTTCTTAATGGGCCTTTCCGATGACAATGGGGCGTTCGTATCCCGCCCATCGCCAAGAACCCAAGGAATGTCTGTGGCCAAGGAGCCTGACTGGTGGCTGTCTCCAGCTGATATCTTTGATGGGATGGGTGGGGGCGCGGGATTCCCTACCCTGGCCCTTGAAGTCGGCGTATCAGAATCCTACTCCCAGCTGTGCAAGAGCGCCCAGTGGTGGTATAGCAACTCTGACCATCTCACCAAGTGCGTCGTTATCATCACCACTACTCGCAAGCCATCATGGCGAGTAGACGTGGAGGTATGGTGTGAAGGACCTTCCCCGAATCCGCATGAGACCCGAAATCGCGTTGATACCACTTTCCGACCAACACAGAGAGTTACGTACGAAGATGGGCAAATTCATGGTGCACCTTTGGTGCTCAACTTTGAAAGCATCTTTCGCAGACCCCGAAATCAACACGAAGGGGATATTATCATCGGCGTGCAGTCCCTGGAAACTATGTGCCAACAAGTTCGTTCTTAACTCCTCGTTCGTCTGCCTATGACTGGCTCTTCAGGCAATTTTGGTTGAGACGGACTGGCTGTGTTAATTGACCCGACCCGCGTTCGAGCTTTGAAGGTGCTGGGGGTGATGTCGTTGCGTTACTCCTCAGCTGCCGATATCAATCAGGGCCACGCGGAGGTATCTCTTGCTGCTTTTCTCATTCTTCCCGGTTTTCTCTGTTATGTCCTACTTTTTTCAATCAGTGCCACGCGGAGGTATCTCTTGCTTTTTTCTCATTCTTCCCGGTTTTCTATGTTATGTCCTACTTTTTTCAGTCAGTGCCACGCGGAGGTATCTCTTGCTGTTTTTCTCATTCTTCCTGGTTTTCTCTGTTATGTCCTACTTTTCTCATTGCTTAATGGGCTCAATGAAGTAACCCTTGGTTCCATATCGAAGTCCACTGTCTAAAAGTTTAGTACCGCTCTTTTGCATATTCGATGTAGTCCATGATCTTGTCGTGTTAGGCCAGAGATTATAGCCCCCTCTGTCGTGTCTTCGCTGAAGGGACCGCCGATCTTTTAGGTTCGAACCTCGGTCCAATTTGCCTTACGCCATCTATCGCCATAACAGTCACGACTGCCCTTTAAGGGCTTGTTCCTGAAGCAGCCATAGACGGTCTATATCTGAGGCGACATGAAACTGTGATTCATTTTTCAGACCTCTCATAGGCCACCTGAGTAGGAAACCAACGGGCAGTACTTCCTGACGTTGGAAGCTGAACTCGGTCGACTTTTCTATAAAAAAAACCCCCATTTAGACCTTAACTTAAATTTCTAGATTCCATGAAGATAAATATGTGACTAGACTAAAGCTAGGCTAGGTCCACAACACCGTTGGATGTACATCATTTTATAGCATATTATTATTTTACGTGGTACAAATCCTCGCAGCAAACAAAGCAAAAGCAGAAAGAAAATAAAACGATCGAATTGAATTGAATTGATGTGAGTAAACTTGTTCCATGAGCTGTTTCCTTGACTCTTTTTTTTTTCATTTTCAATTTTCGTCCGATGCTCCCAGTTGCCATAATATCATCAGTATTTTCAGCCTTATGCCTCCTCCATAACCTCTGCAGACTTCTTGGGGTCCATCACACTTTGCATCGTCTCATCGATTTTCCGCCGTTGGGAGATGGAAAGATCTGAATAACTGATGTGGATAGACGACCCAAGGTGTAGTACCCGGATCCCTCTAATTTTTTGATGAAGGAGCCGGAGGGCGAGCTCAAACCATTCGGGGTGCTTGGGGTCATGTAGATCTTGGTTTGTCCAGATTCTGTTCGGAGGTATGTTTATCAATGCCATCTCATGCCTAGTCTGGTCATCGGGCTGAACAGCGGCGGCAAACCGCTTCCACTCCATGAGGCGTGCAAAAGACTCCTCGTCTTTCTGTTTCTCCTTTTGCGCATTCTGTCGTGACTGCTTCAGGCTTTCCGATAGGTCCAGCTCATCTTCATCAGTACCGGAGTTTTCATCTTCGTACTCCGTTTCGTCTTCCCGGATCTCATCATCCTCATCGCGCATTTCGTCGCCGGGTAGATCATCCCTTCCCTTGCCCTTATCCAGTACTTCGAGACGAACGGGAAGCTCTTCCACAAACGAATCGGACTCCGAACTCAATTTATCGTCGTCTGAGATCCATGCGTCAGACATCCTTTCTTCCGGAGACTGGGAGTCTGCGGAGGGCCCAGCGGATGTAAGGGGCTGTCCACCATAGTCGAACTTAGAGTCGTCGTAATAATCCGGCTTTCTTCGCAGGCGGGATGAACGTTCCAGCGGATGATAGGGTTCACCTATGTCCAGCCCCAAGCTCGACAACTCTTTGCTCACACGATCTGAGCTCTTGTCAGTTGCCTTCAATCCGCGCTCTCGAGCTTTTTGGTCCAACCAAAGAGCCAGTTTTTCCTTGTACTCATTGTCCAGCTCATCGCTTTTACGGCGCAGCTCTGCAGCTTTCGGGTCTTTCCAGAACAGATCAACTTCAAACTGAAGCTCCTGAAGCAGTTTGAGCAGGAGTGACTCGATTTTGGGCTCCCTGGCATTCACAGCGAGTTGGAGACTAGCCTTCTCCGTCTGTTTATTGTTGCAGAACTGATCGTGGGATTCTGGGACATCAATTCTGATGACGTTGAGATCGTACTTGGAGGTTATCTAAGTTCACAGATTAGTAAACCGACCATAGTCATGAAGTACTTCTGGAGGGGGAGCCATACTCTCAAGCATCGACCAAAGGCCTGAGCCTCTTGACTCCAGCTTTTTCCTGTAGCAGACAGGACCACCAGGTTGCATGCTTCGTGTAGGTTGACACCGACTGAACCAATATCGTATGTAATTACCAGCACCTTCAAGGGACTTTCCGGGTTGTTGAACTCATCAACAAGGGATTTGCGCTCTAGCTCCTTTAATCCAGCATGCATGGTTCGTGTGCTCACCAACACCGCATTCAGAACGACCTCAACGAACCAAGCGTTGAGCGGGCAACTTTCCACGATGAGCATTTTCCGGTGGGAGGCTGAGCGTTCATCCGGCGGTTGTAAGATGTGGTAGGCTCGAATTAGGTACAAAACCGACCTTAATCGCGGAGACCCGGTGGTGAGATAGGCGATTAATTGCTTGGCAGTATTGACTGCTAGCTCCCCTGGCTGCCTGACAACGCATTGGATCCATTCTGCCGTGAGGCCTTCATCTCGCCACTTCTCCAATTGGGGAACGTGCGTGTTCAATCCCACAGCCTGATGTCGAAGATCTAACCGAGATAACTTGGTGGAACAATTCAGTACTTTGAGTGCGCGGAGGGGCTTAGACCCTGCCAGGTCAAACGGAACTGCCTGACCAGCCACCTCTACTTCTGTATGGAACCTCGCTGACTTTTGACGTTCCAGAAGATATTGACTACGCAAAACATGTTAGTAGTCGTGTAGACTTATTGTCAGTATGTGTTTAAGACACTTACTCGGCAAAAACCCTGTGCTGCACTTGGTATTCGTGTTTTTCACTGGCGTTCATTGGGGGCGAGACAGTTCGGCAGATGACCTTCTTAAACTTCCCTTTCAGGGAGATCGATTGTCCATCAGATAACGGTATTGAAGATCCTTGGGACCTTTGAATTGCCAGCATATCCAGTACAAGAGAGAAGTATTCAGAAACGGCTGCGTGGCGTTCTGTCTTTTTGGTTTTCACCACTCGCCGGAGCATCTGTGGGTCGAGGATTATGGTTTTGAGCGGGGAATATTGATCGAGGCGCCCAAGTTCTATTCTCAACGTCTGCATCTTTGCTCTTTTGAGCTTTTTGTATGTGGTGCCCAGGGCTCGTGCTCCCTTCACGTATCCACGGAGATCTGCCAGTGCACGACACCCAAGCAGCTCAACCAACCCGAGCAAATCCTGTGGTCGTTAGTGCTTGTCAGGAAATACTTCATGAGGGCCCTTTAATATTATACTTACTCTGACGGCATTGAACATGGGGGTAGCAGTAGCAAAGATGGCGTTCGAAAACCTCTGTATGGACAACAGAGCCCATATTACGGTGCTTTTGTTTTTGATCTTATGGGCCTCGTCAGCCACAAGCAACCCAAACTTTCCAGTGTGAATGGTTCCGATTCTTCGCATGCGTTTCAACTGCTTCGGGGCGTCCTCCGTATTCTGTAGCATGCCCAACAAGGTCCGAGCCTTATGGGTCTCGTACGAGGTAAGGATTATACCTTTCCTGGCCTCTGGATTCTCTGGATCCAGGAGATACCGAAGGTGAAGCGGGAAGCTAAGCTCTGTCATCTCCTTCCTCGATAACTCATGCACGCCTTCTACCGAGCAACGGCCATAGGACAGTACTGGATGGAGGCCTCCCAGCCAATGCGTCTGAATCTCCGCCAGCCACTGGTAAATGAGTGACGCCGGGGCAATCAGCAAAGCTGGCTTGTTCTCTTTTGTCAAGAAAGAAAACAACAAAGCGGTTAGTAGGCACTGCTTTGTCTTGCCGAAGCCGGTGCCATCTGCAATCATGGCACCGTGAATGCAGATGTCCCGCAGCTTGTGCGCTGCCACTGATACCCTTTGGCCCGGTGGCTCTTTAGGATCAATACCAGTTGCGGATAAGAGGGCATCTACGTCGATAGTGCCAAACAGCTTCAAGACCATACCGACCGCCCCGGTGATCTGGTAGTCATAGAAGTCGCACGTCGTGAACCGTTCCACCAGTACCGAGTGGTACCGGTCGCCGCGCCTTTCGCAGAGAAGAAGATCCAAGCAATGGTCAAGGCAGGGCCCGCATCTACTATTGGATGCTGAGAATGCACTCTGCAGCGTATAGTAGTCATCGTCGGCCTATATGTAGTTCCAGCAGTTAGATCAGGAAATATTAGATGAGATAGGAGGCGTATATGACTTACCTTTGGCTGGATTTCAGCTTCGGCCGTATGGTGTGCCTCTTGTTCGGCTTGCTGGAGTGCTTCCCTTTCGTCCACTGTCGCAGTGGAGTTAGAGGGCAATTTGTCGATTGAAATTGCATGGCCTCTTTTAGGGGAGATTTGCTGTATCAGGTAATTTTGCCAAGCAAGGAGACCTTGCGGATCATCAACATTATAGCCATCGTAGAACGCCACCAGCTCTTCTCTGGTATCGAACTCTTTTGGCGAAACTTCGTACCCATCTTTAGCCCGACCTGACCTCGCAAACTGTACTTGCTCCTCTAGGCCAGGTGCCTGCTGTGCTGGCAGTTCTATCTGCTCGGGTGAAGTCGCTTGGAGGGGGACAGCCTCGTCCTCCGGGGAGGGTTCTGCAGGCTCGGACGATATCGCCCGAATGTGGGGAAGTCCCTGCTGTGCTGGCGGTTCTATCTGCTCAGGTGATGTCGCTGGGAGAGGGACAGCCTTTTGTTCTGTTCTTTGTGCCTCATCGGGTTCTTTCTTGTCGGACGCAGTTTGGGATTTCTGAATCGCAAGATATGTGATTGCATCGATGGGATCACTGTCGTCTTCATATATCGAGAACATGTAATCCTCGGTATCGAATTGGCGGAGGCGAACCTCCACAACGAAGTCCGAATTGCCAGGAGCGTCGAAGACGCCTCTCAGTCTCCCCCAATCCTGGACGAAGCCATCAACTTCATCGTCAAGGTTTCCATCTCCGTGACGATATTTCAACCGGATGGCTTGCAGATCTAGGCCCAATTCTTGGCAATTCAGAGAACGACGAACGTAATCACGGAACTGTTCGCCATTGGCGAACAGTCGTGGGTCCCACTGGAACTCAAATCTGAACCCCGGTACACTCACCCCTCTATTCTCAGCCTCCTCGATGGCCTGAACTGTCTCCTGGTATCCCGCGACCCTTTCGTTGTGCACCCAGTGCACCTCAACCTTGATTGGTGGTAAGCTATCGCTTGGGAATGACCGTTTAACAGTCGACAAGGTAGAAACCACTTTCTGCGCGGCAGTCTGCATCCATGACGGTGCGTGCGAGTTTTTCACACGGTTGCCGTTTTTAATTGCCTGTTTGGTTGCAAACCGGTTTTTCCAGTTTTCCTTGTAAAGTCCACCGGCGACATATCGGAGCAATTCCCAGCACCGGTTGTACATTTCAAGGTCTATTTCCCCTTTTTCTGTTAGGGGGCCCAGCTCAGGGCAGGGGAAATCGTCCATGGTCTCGGGAAAGGACAGTAGAAGGCCACGTTTGGTTGACGTGTGGCGTTGCAGGAACTCCTTCTGCTCATCTTGCGTCCACGACTTGTTTTCTGCAACGGTTGAAGCCTTGTATTGCTTCACGTACAATGTCATGTTGTACAATGCCCAAGCCACAATTTTCTTTTTCTGTAAGGTCTGGTGCCGTTGAGAATCGCTTGAGCTCCACTTCCATACCGACTCAGGAGATGAGTCCACACCAACAATTTCACTTATCATTCCAGGATTGGACAAAATAGTGAACGGGCCCAATTTTTGCATGTTTTTGGCCGCTGGTGCGAAGTGCTTCTCGGCACGCAAGGTAGGCCAGGAGATAGCGAATGCTCGGAGGTCTGAGGTATTCTGGAATCCGAGATATGCTGCTAACTGAGCTTCATGGTCTTCCAACTTCACCCAATTCTGTCCATTGAGTCTGGCGGTGTGAAAATTGGTAGACTTGGTGCTTCTTGCAGATTTCAGTGCCTTGGGAGCCTCAGGAGTCTCTTGGGCCTTTTGAGCCTCTTGGACCTTTTGAGCCTCTTGGACCTTTTGAGCCTCTTGGGCCTTGGGGGCCTCTTGCGCCTTGGGAGCCTCTGGGGCCTTGGGAGCCACTTGTGCCTATAAATCATCACAAAATGTTAGAATGCGGTGCAAATGTATCTTAGTAGGTCCCTTTTCTTACTTTCTTTGTCCGTGGAGTGCCCGATTTCGGGGAACCGGCCCGGCGCTTTTTTGGGGCTTTAAAGAAGCTCATTGTAATGTCAGGGATGTATGGGTATCTTAGGCCGGAGTAGCACAAGGATGACGGAAAGTAATCAGATGAGAGAAAAGACGACACAAGGAGACTGAGCCCACTGGGAGGTACTTCAGGCTGTTGTAAGGCTGGAGAACAGCATAGGCTTAGTGAAAAGTAATGAGATGAGAGAGAAGGCGACGCAAGGTGACTCACTTGGGGTAGACAGTATCGTCTACGCGCAGTATTGGGAGGGATGTCAGGCTGTTGTAAGGCCGGAGAACAGCATAGGCTTAGTGAAAAGTAATGAGATGAGAGAGAAGGCGACGCAAGGTGACTCACTTGGGGTAGACAGTATCGTCCACGCACAGTATTGGGAGGGGGAAAAGATGTCGTAGGCTGGAGGAAAGTATAGTGTTAGTGAAAGTGAGAGAAAACGCGACGCAACGTGACTCGCTTGGAGTAGACAGTATCGTCTACGTGTAGTATTGGGAGGGGTGTCAGGCTGTTGTAAGGCTGGAGAACAGCATAGGCTTAGTGAAAAGTAATGAGATGAGAGAGAAGGCGACGCAAGGTGACTCACTTGGGGTAGACAGTATCGTCTACGCGCAGTATTGGGAGGGGTGTCAGGCTGTTGTAAGGCTGGAGAACAGCATAGGGTTAGTGAAAAGTAATGAGATGAGAGAGAAGGCGACGTAAGGTGACTCACTTGGGGTAGACAGTATCGTCTACGCGCAGTATTGGGAGGGATGTCAGGCTGTTGTAAGGCCGGAGAACAGCATAGGGTTAGTGAAAAGTAATGAGATGAGGGAGAAGGCGACGCAAGGTGACTATAGAGTTCCTAGACCAGGAGGAGCCCATATTGAGCTTGATGTTAAGTCTAAAACATACTTGTCCAGCTCCCATAGCTAAGGACCGATGCTGCTTCAAATGTATATATATATATTGTCATTTAGTAACGCAATAATTCCTCGAGACTCCTTCGATTGGCTTGGCACTAAATGAAAGAAAGGTATGAGCCTATAAGGAGAATATTAAAGTTCTCTAGATCACTATTGTTAGGTTTATAATTCCGCATTCGTTTATATCAAATTAAGTATAGTACCTATACTATATGTATTATAAAGTATATATAAAGTGCAAGTCGGACTTCGCATTAGGGTTAGAGAAACAACGAAAGAGTGTGGACGGTGGCACTGATCCCCGAAGGCCGATAATAAGATGGGATTGAATATAGAATAGATCGCTTTATGTTACTATATGTTGTTATCCGAAGGAGAATCCCCAATCGTCTAAATCCTCCTATTATATGTCAACACGATGGAAATCAGATCCGTAGCCTAACTCCATCAATACTCTCGGAAAAGAATAACAACCCCAATTTGACAATATTGGGCTTCCCAAGTGGGTTTTCGTGAATATTCTCCGCAACTGCTGTCAGATGTCTTTGCTGATACGCCTAGATATATCAGGGACAGATAGGAAGGAGCAACATGGTGCGAGGGTTGCATTGCATTAGACTAAATAAGTAGGACTAAAGCAGTCATAGAGATATTAAGATGTTGCGATAATAGCAGCAAGCAGCAAACGAAGGTGGGTATCGTCATGGATCCAATCACGTCCAACCATCATACAGAAACAGCAAAATCCCGGGTGCGCAGGCGAATGAGCTGTTGAGGAACAAGTTCAAACGATCCACTTCCCGGGATGGGGCAAGGTAAATCACAAAGGGGAAAGGATCATATCTTCATGCAAGAAATCGACCAATTAAGTAAGGAGAAGGAGACGACACAGGCAAAGCATCAAGACATCTAGATGTCTTCAACAACGCGGGCGTTCACAGCATGCTGGAGCCCAGTGTTATCCGTAGCGCCGTACTTGCTAGGGCCTTCGCCAAAGTTGTCAGCAGCATTAAGCTGCGACTGCACGCTCTGGCCGGGGGCAGGCAGGAAGATAACCTTGCTATTGGCAGTCTTGGCCATGGCCTGCATCGCTTCGAGGTAGCGGATCTGCATAGCTGGAGCAGAAGACAGGATATCAGCAGCCTGGCGCATCAACTTGGCGGATTCGACCTCGGCGCGCGCGGCAATAACCTTGCTTTCACCGATACGCTTCGACTGCGCCGCCATCGAGAGCGAATCTTGCAGGTCGTTGCTGAAGATTATGTCCTTGATGAGCATCGACTCGACCTTTACTCCCCACCCGGATGCTACCTCCTCGATGATCTCCGAGGTCGACTGCGCGATCTCTTCACGACGCTCGATCACGTCTTGCAACACTCGTGCACCGATGACATGGCGCAGGGTTGTCTGGGTGCGCTCGACCAGAGCTTGTCTCACGTTCGAGATACCGAAGGCGGTCTTGTGCGGAGAGACCACTTGGTAGTAGATTACGGAGGTCAGGTTCAGCGTGACGTTGTCCTTGGTCATACAGACCTGACGGGGCACCTCGACGATTTGGATCTTGACATCGACCGTGGTGATGTGTTCGCTCAGGGGGTTGATCTTGACTAGGCCAGGATCGACCGATCGCTCGAAGCTATAATAAACATTGTCAGTGAGTGAGACTTGGTGAATGGCATGGCCAATAAGGGATCACTAACCGTCCAAATCGTGAGATCAAACCGACCTCACCCTGGTCGACAGGCTTGAAGGGGTTGGGGCAGCAGAAGCAGCAGGGGATAGCTCCAAAGAATCCGATACATTCACCCAGGCTGTGGACTAAATGATGGTTAGGATGAGAGTCGCAGCTAGTATAGTGATCGGCACAACTCACTCAAACTGGCATACCAGCCGGTAGCGTCCGAATCCGCAGGTCGGTCGATCTGATGGGCATATTTGGGCTGAAGATCGCTCATGCGAAATGGCTGGACATCGATCAAGGCGCGATCTGGTCCACGATGGGTAGCGGGAGCCTTGCTGGTGCTTGCGCCGTTTTCGGACATGGTGGAAGTATTCTGGTTGTTTTGATGGTATTTGGATGTTCAAAGCCGGGGATTTGATATGGTGGGGATTTGATATGGTAGGGATTTGATATGGAAGGGATGAAGAAGGGGGGAGTCACTGGTTTTAAATGTGACAGAAGGTAAACAGCTGCACTCCTCCGCAGTGGAACCACCTCTTTGATGTCAACACGGCGTGATATCATTGGATGATTCTAAGCCTCCCCGTCGTCCCAAGGCTGAGTCGCCGGTCGGGCGCTGGCCAATGCAGATCGAGGGGCCGAATAGCCGCTGGGATCGTCATGGCTGTTTGCGGTAACTCTTTGGAATGGTTGATATTAAGGTGGTAGTGGCTATAACTGCAAGTGTGTGGAAATCACATGTATATTGTTGTTGTAGTAGAAGTCAAGTAAATCTTCCATTTCCATTCCATGAATGTTGTGTCATCGCGAATATTGCACATTCCGATCGGGCGCGTCTGGGCGTCATCATGTCTTTCACACGTGGAGAGCTCGGGTTCTTCAGATGGAGCTCCAGGGCGCAAGGCAAATTCCACCGTGGCCATGCCATGGAAAGCTCTTGTATCAATCACATGAGCTATCAGAACCCTGGAAGGATTTTGAGAGCGAGAACGAATACGTGCAATTGGAAGTGCGAAGAACCAATAGATGGCCCCATGTACTTTTGGCCCCAAGACCTTGGAGGCAGTGCCTAGAAAACTCTCTCCGAATCAGGGCAGTGCTGGGAGGCTCGGGTTTCGGGTTGTGGGTACTCTTATGTGCCTTATAAAATTGTACACGGTAGGGACATGCTCTTGATGTACAATAGGGAAACACATTACATCAAATAGCATCATTGGTCTAGTGGTAGAATTCGTCGTTGCCATCGACGAGGCCCGTGTTCGATTCACGGATGATGCACTATTTCTTTTTTGTTTTCGTGTGGTTTACTTCTTATTTTTTGGCTTTTGATATCTTATTTCTAGCGTTATAATATTCAGTAGGTCTTGTCGTTACTGAAAAGGTGGTGGAAATGGTTGTGATAGATAATCATGTGCTTTGCTTAACTCCCTATAATCTTTTACTGACAATAGTTCGGCACCTCAACCTGCCCATCCAAATACCCCATCCTGACAAACTCCTCATAATTCCAATAATTCCCCTTCACGCCCTCTCCCTTGATAGTAGCGTTACTCGAAAACTTCGCAGTCCAATACGAACTGCCCCTGGTAAACTGTCCAAATGCCGAAATCCCCGCCTGAAGATTGCGTCCTCGCAACCCAAGGTCATTGTCTGAGGCTTCAATCGCCCATTCGCCAACAAAAGTAGGGAACTTCCCATCGCCAGCACTTTTCTTTGCATCCTTGCAAAGAAATTCCGGTAAGTTTGCCGAAGTCGAGTTAGCATACTGGAAATAATAATGGTGTTCATCAAACACAATGTTCGCGCCAGCATCAAAATGCGGACTCCAGTACGTCTCAGGCTTAAAGCTGCCCTGGCACATAACAGGGATACGAGGGTTAACCTTCTTCGTCCGGTCTATAACAGCATGAAGATACTTCAACACCCAACTAGCCCCAGCCTCGGAGAGCGCCGCAGGCGTTCCAAACGTCGAGAAGTCCCTATTATCCACTGGCTCGTTGATGGGCGAAAGCGTGTAGGACTGCGGATGACCCGAAGAGAACTGGATAAAGTGTAGCGCGGAGTCCACAGCATCAAGTGAGTACTTCAGAGCTGTGTCGTTGTTATACCAGCCCCAATGACCGACCGCCTCGCCGATATCAAGGCCGTTTGTGCCGCCAGGCAGAGAGTGGATATCGAGGATGATGTGCATGTCATATCTTTCAATCGCGTACGTGGCAATGCGGTGGATATGTTCCTTTTGCTTTCCAGAGTACAGTTGCGACCCGGGAACGCGCACCCAGGCGGCATACGACGTGGGGATTCGGAGGACGGTTACCCCCGAACTGGCGAGGGTGTCGATGTCCCGTGTCGTGATGAAGGTTTTGTAGCGGTGTTCGAGGACGGGCCCGCACTTTGAGCCCAGCTGGGCACAGAGGTTCCATTCGTCGCTTGCGCCGCCGGAGTAGGTGCTCCACCAGGTTGTGTCGATGGTTGATTCTTGTTGGAGCCAGCCGCCAAGATTCACGCCACGGCCGTGGAAGGTGCGCCAGTTGATATAATCATGGCTTTTGTTATTGTTGGGGGAGAGCTGGAAGGAGGTAGGTGTGCTGGTGGCTGCTTGGAAAAGAGTACTGAGGAGAATCGAGGCAGGAGATGAGAGATGCATGGTCTTGGTTGGGATTTACCCAGTCTGCCCCGGAAACCTTTTCTGACTTGTTTTATAGAAAGACGGGAACTTTGTCCTTGTTATAAATGGCGCATATCCGACCTTGAATCTGTGCCGTCTTTTCCTGCCGTTCGTTCTTCCACTTCGGTTCAATATATGCCGAATGCTTTCTCCGCATTATGGATGATCAACAGCGACGCCAGGGATGATTTGCTGAGGCCTTGCAGATCTTCAGGATTACTGCAGAACCATTGGCCAAACTAATTTCCGGCCACGAGGAAGGTAGTCGGAAAATCCGACATTTGCTAGAGGTTATTCAAACCACCCTTGTGAGCATGGAAGCAGGGTATGTTTGTTCCCATGATTGTCCATGATTTATGCTCCTTGGACATGGGTACCTAGCTCGACAGCACCCAGAAATTTGGTAATGTTGCCTCTCTCACACACTGACGAGCTAAATGTCCTAGGCTGGGTATGTTCGGAAAACCCGGCTAAGAAATAGACACTATGTTTCACTGAGTGGCGCAAGCTTATCCCCATTTAATCATAACTACTCTGTACAGTACTTGATAAACACTCAGCTGGAAACCCCGAGATCTCAAGTGGCATTGGTGTAGCTGACTGTCCTTCACAAGGAAGGAGCTATCTACAAGATCTGGGACCAAAAGAGGAAACAACGGACCTCTTAACACAACTGTTGGGTCTCCACACCCAACTCTCGACATACATTCGACAGTGTCTCTTCCTCCCAAGAGACAGCACTGTCTGGCAACACATATTCAGAAATCTGTGTCCCAGCATTCTGCACCACCTCTTCAATTCCACGACCGTTTGTGAAGGACCAAACTCTGACGTATCGACTAGCAAAGTCTAATGCAAAGGCGTCACCAGCCGTGATTACAAGCGTTTGGCCCTCCCGGACTTCACTCCATGTATCGCCGCTTGACTTGAGTTTGACACGCAGAAGGCCTTCTTGAACGCAGAAGCAGTGGTCCACTGTGGGAAAGCTCAACCACCGAGCCAGGGGCGTTGACGTGTACATCTTGGACGATTCAATACTGGCAATGGAGAACTTGCCGCCGCACTGCGATGAGAGAATGAAGGGTCGGGACATAACACCGCCCAGCAGCCACCTCGGTCCTGTGTTTGCGCGAAGAAAGTACGGCTCTCCCGGGCCTGGCAGTACTTTCTCCGAATCAGACCAGTCTGCAACTTCCGGCGGTTGGTAATCGCGCTTAAAATGAACGTCGAAGCGGTCCTTGGCGACCATCATCTTTTCTCGTATCATAGCGCCAAGATTACGATCATCATTTTCAGGAACGACGATACCCTCATATGTTTCGCCAACGTATCGAAAGAAGTCGATCCAGTCACCCGGCGCCACCAAGCCCATAGTCTCGGTATGCGGCCCAAGCAAAACAGGATTGTGTATAATCCCCTGCTAGTTGTAAGCTGTCTGAGTCTTTTGGCTCATAGGGTACACTCACCGGAGGAACGTAGGCAAAGTCGCCAGGGCCCATGATTCTGCATTTGTCACCATTCCATAACTTTAGAAACCCCTTGGTCACAAGAAAGACATCGTGGGCCTCCTCGTGCCAGTGGAAGCCAGGGGCATCGGATAGGACTGCACCGCTGGAGAAGACGGCAATTCCGCCGTTGGTCTGTTTGGATGAAGCCAATATTCTGAACACGCCTTTGCTTCCTGGGATGGTAATGCGTTCTCCCTCAAACTGATCAATCATGTAGCTCGTTCTTCCCTCTGGAGGAATGGAGTGAACAGGAACGATCATTTTGCAGGCTGATGTTGATAATGTGAGAAACCGTGTTTTTTAGTTTGAAAAGGCCAAGATTAGCTAAAGGCTCATTTAACCTGCTGGACCTGGAGCACAGGTTTCTCTTCTCCTTTATCCATCTCATCCCATAGTGTGGGGAAATGTTTTACCCACGTGGTCTAGCAGGAACTCTGCGGGGTGGCTTCGTCAAGTGGGTCGGAAAAGCCGAATCGTTGCCACCACTGGACCGGAATCTCCGAGACTTCTGGTCGAAACAGTTTAGCCCCAGTTTAGCCGGAGCCTTCGGACCACGCAACAGCAGGGACGGGAATGAAACTAACAGCTCGTGCCGTCATCGTCCTTCGTCACAGTATTCACCATGAGCAGCCCGGCATGCTTCCAGGCCATCTACAAGCATGTAGATGAACAGCAGATTCATGTAGACGTTTATTTGCCTTCATCGCATAATGTCAAAAGTCCAGTTTGTACGTCAGCGCCCATCTCCAATCCATGACCGTTATAGACCGGCATGTGCGCGATTGGGCATACTGACACCAACCAGTGATCAATATCCATGGCGGCGCGTTCATGCTCGGCTCGTCAAAGATGGTGAATAAAGACCAGGTACAAGATTGCCTCAGCCGAGGATGGATTGTTCTGGCCCCCAATCATCGCCTGTGTCCACAGGTGGACCTCTTAAACGGACCTATTCAGGATTGTCGCGACCTCTTAGCTTGGGTGTATGATGGTGGACTGGAGAGGGAGATCAACGAGACTGGCCAGTCAAGTGTCATCCCAGACATCGATCGCGTCTTTGCCTTCGGTACCTCCTCAGGCGGCACTCTAGCCCTTTGCTTGGTGAGTTACCAAACTTGAGAGAGCATGAATCACACGCAAAAAGCCAACTATAGCTAACAATATCCGTCTCTGAAGGGATTTGGAGTCCCTCGGCCAGTAGCTGGTATATATGACATGTACGGGCCGTGCAACTTCTCGGACAGTTCCTGGACAACAAAGCTACCTCATCTCAAGGTTCCTGCGGGGCTAACAGAGTCCTTTATGAACAAAGTATTTGAAGAACATCCGGTTCCCATTACTGGGGGCGTCTCTCTCGAAGGCCAGTCTACTGGTCCGCCCGACTTTAATGACCCACGACAAGCATATGCCTTGACGCGCCTTGCGAATGGTACGGTTCTAGATGCCATCTTCCCGTCGAAGGACTGGGATATGGTCGATCCTGTTCGGAATATCAGCTCCTGCTTTCCACCAACTTTCATCGCGCATGGAATAGAGGATTCGAAGGTACCCATTGGCTTGAGTAGAGAGCTGTTCCGAAGATTGAAGGGTCATGGTGTTCACTGTGATATGAGAGAGGTTCCGGAGGAAGATCACACATTCGCTGCTAAGATGCAGGTTGGATCTCAAACGTGGGAGCTACAGCGTCTTGGGTTTGACTTTTTAGAATCCCTGATATAAATTTACTATAAGACACGTCATATTCAGGAAGAAATTTCAACTAGCAGTGTTTCAATATTAGCTATCGTGAATATGCGGATTCCTCGTCGTTATGACATAGAGCTTGGGTGACCAAAAACAACAGAATACAGTATGCCTACTCTCTGGAAACATTCATGCCCAATTTCATACAGCAGAAGACGACGCTAAGCCCTATAGTATACTATCCAACATGAACGGATCCTCCAAAACCGCCTTTTCCACTATATCAAAAGCATCATAGCCATAAAGCCACGGCTGAACTTGGGGACAAGTCCATTTGCTAGGGAAGGGCCCTTGAAGCTGCGACTTGCCGAGCTGCGACAGGAAGATCTTGTCTCGCGCTTCCTGATCTGGCCCATCTGCCATGTGAAAGGAGTCTCGCTATCATGCAGCTGGTCAGTAAACGTGTTTTCATGGCTATGGACCCAGCCTCATTGGCTAATGATTACCTGCTTGAAAGTTTCCTTGACGATGGCGTCACCCCGGGACTTGCGCAAATCTTCGTACATCTTCAAGGCTTTAGGTAACTGGTCTTTCGATCTCAAGTGACCCAATATCAGGCCTAAAACAGCACCATCCTCGACAGCGGAGTTGGCGCCCTGGGCTAGATACGGTAGCATTGGGTGACAGGAATCTCCACTGGTATGAGTTAGAAGGATTGAATCATCAGGAGCTGAGTACTTAGGTAGGCAAGATTGGTCTTACACAAAAACAAAGTTTGACTTCTCGTTAACCCAAGAAGGAAGCTCCTTCCCTAACACGAGCACGACTTGTTAGCTTCTGATATCAAGAAAGGAGAGTGCGCACAGACTATGCATCAATTTCCACTTGTCAACCGTATCGACCACACTCAGGAATCTTCCAAGAATGGGATCCCAATTCTTGAAAAGTGCCTGCATTTCTTTGACTGAACCAGACTGCCGACTGACTCCTGGGGGAAGATCATCGGGGACAAGTAAAACGATATTATACATCGTCCCACCGCGCAAAGAATATCCCACAGCATGTGCCCCAGGTCCGATCCAAAAGTGCACGGTCGGGTTGCTGACCCAAGACTTAAGCTCGGGGTCATCAAGCTGATCCAGGTTCAACACGACTCGATATGCCAGATCCCCAGTCGGTCGAGGCATATCGTCAGTTCCAAGAAGATTCGAGCGGCACCGTGACCATAATCCGTCTGCTCCGACTACGAGGTCTCCCCTCATTGTGAATCCAGACTCAGTTGTCACACTGGGCAAGTTGAAGTCAACACTAACGACCTTCTCCCCAAGCTTGAATTCAACGCCTAGCTCTTTGGCTTTCTCATATAGCGAGAGTTGCAAATCAACGCGATGTAGATCGATGAACGGAGCACCGTACTGGCTACGGATTTTCTTATCGAAGCTTTCCTCTCTAGCAAGCACCTTACCGGAGTAGCGGTGCACGATCAGAGCGCTAGGCTCGGCGGCACTGAGCCATAGTCTGTCAGGGAGCCCCCACCTCTGGAGGATGCGAGTACAATTGGGAGTCACTTGTAACCCTGCGCCGACCTTTGGAAGGGTGAAGGTAAGTATCAAAGATTAATCCGCGGGGACTGGTGGCTAACCTCTAGGAGTTCTTTGGCTGACTCAATTACCGTCACCCGGTGACCAGAGAGGGAGATTGACACCGCTGCAGCCAGACCTGCAAGGCCTGCCCCGACAACCACGACATCTAATTGAATGGATGCCTTCTGAAGCTCTGTAGAGTGAGGCTACCAACATGAGGTCAGTCAGAATGGGAACTCGACTAAAGCAGTAGTTAAACTAACCATTGCGATGGCTGCCGTAGTACAAAGAGATCGAGAATCAGAATGAAGGATTTGAAAAGCAGCAAACAATGTGAGGCCTTGGACCTCAATGGTAGACACATATTTTAAGGGCGGCTATAATGTCCTTCTCAAAGGACAGTGCCAGGGCAGCCGGAAAAGCCGAGATGCAGGCGCATGATCTAGATTTCCCGGCTTTTCCGGTGCCGCCATCAAGGACTTGCTGCCGGACAGCTTAACTGGAGATAGAAGCTTAAACCATCTGAAGCAATGCAAACGGGCATGTACAAAGGTCAAAGACTAAGACTAGGGTAGACCTTTAGTGCACGTGCCACAGATCCATTCCCCGCACTAAAGGACCATCCCTGAATAGACTGCAACCAACTCCACCCTCTGTACCCCGGGAGAAACCCCAGATTTCCCATGCAGCTTTGATACAGCATTTATTAAGCTTCCTGTTCTGCAGGCTACATAGCTACCTGCTGCAGTTGACCCACAAAAATCGCAACATCTCATCAAAATGCAGGCTCCGAACAATCACCATTCGGCGAGGAATCCAGGCCAGCGTGTTCGGCGACCCCGGGCAGCCCGCGCCTGCGATTACTGTAGACAGAAAAAGTACAAATGCGATGAGTCTTACCCCTGCTCTTACTGCAAAGGTTAGTCTTTACCATGCTAGTTGGCATTGACTCCCCCCAAATAGCTTCAGGTCATCAATTGACGCGGTGTCCAAGGTCGAGGTGTCGAGTGTGTCTACAAGGGTCAGGATATGTCTAAGCTCCGAGTCACACCAGAGTATGTTCTCGCCAACCTTGAGGTATATAATCTAAACTAATCCCCCTTCCCTAGCTATGTGAGGAAACTCGAAGCTCAGGTGAAGGAACTCTCTTCCCGCATCGAGGCCTACGGAATAGCGGGAGCCTCATCAATTGGTGGTAAACCGACAGGGACAAATTCCGGGACGTCTACTCTGGACCACGAACCTACACAGCCCGGGATCAACCACGGTGATCCCGCAATGCGAAGCAGCACATCCCCCTGGGAGACTGGCCAGCAAGAAGTATCTGGTGTTAATTCACACACTCGAGGCGTTGAGTTCTACGGCAGCTCATCTTCTGTGGCTCTTCTCTCACACATTCAGCGCACTGGAGATGAGCCTGAAGGTGACGTGAGCTCTCTTCTGTCGACCCTACACAATCCTGCTTTTAGCCCAGCCGAGCCGCAAACAGCCCGTGAAAGCCGCAGGGAGATCGATTACCCAGATACTTCAAACTGGTTCCCACAATGTCGCGGATTTTTGGAAGCTTTCTTCACCACTATCCACTATGTTCATCCCATTCTCGACAAGCATATATTCTTGCAGCGGTGCGAGTCGTTATGGTCTGGAAACGAAGCCGATGGCCAGCAGTTTTCAAGTTTCACAGCTCTGTACTTCAGTGTTCTCTCCTTGGGTGCGCTTGTGGGTACGAGAAGTGATGAACCCATCGATGGCATCGATAACATGCAATGGAGCCGCAAGTTTTTTGAGAAAGCCAAAGCCTGCTGCAATCAAATTGGAATGGTAACGGACCTTGAGATGACCCAATGTTACTTCATACTTGTGTGTCTTTCCATCCCACATCGTCTCTCGTGTCACTAACACCTTACAGGCCAAGGTGTGCCAAAATGAGCTACATCCTCACCGTCAGTGGAAGACTTTCGTTGATTTATTTTCTGTTTTACTTACCCTTGCCAGTGTCGTATATGTATATCGGTCTTGCGATACGGACTGCCCTGGCCATGGGAATTAACCGAGAGCCTGGAACGAATTCGAAGAAATCCGCAGATTTGCGAAAGGCGGAATCAAGAACATGGTGGTAAATCTTTGACTCAACTCCACGTCCCGTGAATATCTGGTTTATCATGAACACTGACATTTCCGTGTAAGGGGCCTATACTCTCTTGAAACGTGCGTTGTCTCCCTCATAAATGCCTTGAACCTATTCAACTGAGCCACTCCTTTAACTCTGATTGATAGTGAAATATCCTTCGCCATGGGTAGACCAGACACTCTTGGGGCGGACATGTATCATAACCGGCGATTCCCAGTAACAGAAAACAGCGAGGCCGCCGATGACAGTCGCAATTGCGAAATGATGGAACATCCGTCTTGTTCTATCATAAAGTGCATGGTAGATTTGTCGGGAATCACGAAAAGTATCTGCCAAAGCATTTACCTCCCAGGTATGCCAGTCCCAAGGACTGTTCACCTGGCGTATCAAATTGAGAACGATCTCGAGCGGTGGGTCGAAACGCTCCCTGAATCTATACGTCCAACGGAATTATCTGGCAGTCTACCTTCCTTGAGAAGAGCCAGGGATCAGCAATGGATGAAGAGACAAAGACTGGTGTTAACACTAAGTTCGTCGGCCTTCAGACTCCCACAAAGAAATGACCAACTGACTGAATGTAGGATACCACAACTTGAGCATACTTCTTTTCGGATCCTTCCTTCTGAGATCGACACCTCAAGATCGAGCATCAACTCCAGGGTCCCAAGAAGGGGTCCAAAAATGCCTGGATTCGGCCAAACAGACCATTGATCTCATTTATCAAACGTATCAACATAGTGACTTTTTCAGAACATGGTATGTGCTGACCTCAATACTCTATTGCCCAATCCTGACCCAGCAATAGGTTCTATAATGTCACATACACCGTTTTCGCCGCAAGCATCATCCTCATCTACCTTGCGCAAGAAGCCATTCCGACAGAGGCCCAACCTCTCTTGCGGCTGATCGACATGGCTGTAGAAATTCTATTGATAATGGACGAATGTGCTTTCGCTCTTGAAGCAGCAAAACTGCTGCGTCGGGCCAAAGAGAAGGCTGAAGCAAGAGCCATGGCAACAGATGCAGCAACTATGGAGCCATTGTTCTCGGGGGCAGATGGAACAGTACATCTGAATCATTATTGGGGTCCGCTCAATCTTTATGGGGATATTGACCCAAACCTTGCGTTTTCGTTTCTTGGTTTTGATGAAGCGAATCCATTGCTAGGGCCATCTAGCAACGGCAGACTTGATTAAACCATACGAAGTTCGATAATATAAGAGGATACTCCATGGTTTCCCAGCAAATGAGGGTGTATGAGGTCCGCGTTGAGCCATAACCCACCTAGATCAGCTCAAATATAGGAGGAAGTATAGAGCTTCCTATACGGGATAGTCTCGCGTCATACTTCACTCGCGCGAGAAAAAATAAAACACACCAAGTTCAACATGTTTTATCAAATAGTATTGACCGATTAAAGTCCCCAACCCCGATAGCCATTTGTGTACAACCCCACAGTTACCTGCTGACGCCATCGGCCTCCAACTGCACGTCTTTTTGCGCGTCTCACGGCAATGTGCCGCGGGGCAGATACTGACACATGTTAGGACAATAAATTTAATAAATATAGTCTACTCCTCCAGGGCTGTGGTACACAAACAATTCAATCCTCTCCTCTCAATCATCATGTCTGCCGAAAAGAAACAACTCATCATCAACGCATTTGCAATGCAATCGCCGAGCCACCTAAACCCAGGTCTATTCCGCCATCCTAAAGACCAAGGTGGAGACTACAAGAACATCAAGCACTGGATCGCCCTAGCCAAGAAGCTCGAAGACGCCAAATTCCACGCCATCTTCTTCGCAGACGTCCTAGGAGGCTACGATGTATACAGAGGTCCCTCAAACCTCTCCCCAACAATCCCCGCCGCCGCCCAATTCCCCATCAACGACCCCCTCTACAGCATTCCCGCCATGGCAGCAGCCACAGAATCAATCGGCTTCGGCGTAACAGCATCAACAACATACGACTCCCCCTACGCCCTAGCAAGACGCTTCTCAACAGTAGACCACCTCAGCAACGGCCGTATCGGCTGGAACATCGTCACCTCCTACCTCGACTCCGCGGCTCGCAACTTCGGTCTAGACACACAGGTCGAGCACGACGAGCGCTACCGCATCGCAAACGAATACCTGGACGTCACCTACAAGCTGTGGGAGGCGTCTTGGAGAGACGATGCCGTGACATGGAAGCAGGGTTCCGAGAGCAAGACCCAGCCATATGCGGAGCCAACTGCTGTTCGTGAAATCAATCACAAGGGGAAGTACTTCCAGGTTCCTGGCCCCCATCTCTGTGAGCCCAGTCCCCAGCGCACCCCGTTTATCTTGCAGGCTGGTACATCGACGGCGGGCAAGGCGTTTGCGGCGAAGCATGCAGAGGCTGTGTTCTTGCATGCGCAGAAGCCAGAACTTGCTCGTCCTTCGGTTGATAGTATTCGCCAGCAGGCTGCGGAGATTGGACGTAATCCGCAGGATATCAAGGTTGTGGCGGGTGCGTTGGTGATCGTTGCTGAGACGGACGAGGAAGCGCATGCTAAGTTCGAGGAGCTGAAGACGTACGGTGATCGAGAGGGTGCGCTTGCTCTCTTTGGTGGTTGGACGGGATACGATCTGTCGACCTACTCTGATGATCAGGACTTCCGTTTTGTGGAGCTCCCTGCTGTTCGCAGTATGGTGAACCACTGGGCTAGTACGGTGCCTGGTACCGAGGGTCAGAAGTGGGATAAGCAGACTATTGCGGAGTATTTGGTGCTTGGTGGTAATGGTGTCAAGATCATTGGGAGTGTGAAGACGGTTGCCGATGAGCTGGAGCGTTGGGTGACTGTTGGTGATGTTGACGGGTTCAATCTAAGCTATGCTAGTCTCCCTGATACCTTTGACGATATTATTCGTTTGCTGCTGCCGGAGTTGCAGCGCCGTGGTCTGTTCTGGTCTGACTATGCTGTCAAGGGAGGAACTTTCCGGGAGAACATGTATGGGAAGAAGGGCCAGTCCAGACTCCCTGATGCGCACCCTGGCGCGAAATACTTCTGGAAAGAGGGTCAGGAGGTGCCTCCGTATTCATTGGAGGAGTCTAACTAGCAATGTATTCGCATTAAAGCAAATCTCGAAAATATTTCGTTGATATTAGCGCGCGTTGTAGGATACCGTTGGCTTCGTCTTATTGTTGAATCGAGTATAAATGGTGAAAAGAAATAAGAATAGTATTGCCCAACACAAATTCATGTATCCAGATATATTTGCAGAACCTTGCATTGCAATGGTCAAATCTAACAAATCAAACATCCCACCACCCCTCCATGTGAGACTTCAAATCGATCTCCTCGGGCAATCTCAGATGAGGCGTCAGTTCCGCACCACGAGTCAACTCTTTCGAAGTCCACCCATTACCAAAGTAAGCGAACCGATTGCCACTTTGATTAACGTAGGTATACTCCCAATCCTCCCATCGCGGATCTCGACGAATATAATTCGAATGCGACGCACTACCCGGGAAGAGACCATGAATACGAGACCCCGGCTTGCCACCGTTATACCACGAGCTACAGTTCGCCGACCAGACAGTGCGCGGGTAGAACTGGTCGCAGTACTCGACAAAGTCATCCGTCGCTTGCTTGGTCGGGACAATGGACTTGATCCCCTGCGTGCGGATCTTGCGCAGCACTTTCGCGATATATGTGACTTGGTTCTCGATGTTGTTGGGCACTGTCCCGCTGTGTCCGGATGAGTATGGTCCACCGAGCCAGAGGAGGTTCGGGAACCCGGGTGTTGCGAAACCAAGGTATGAGTACGGGAATCCGAATCTGCCGTCTTGTTTCCAGGCTTTCTTTAGGTCGATTCCGTCGGCGATGATTGAGAACGGCGGTGCGTGGTCGACGTTGGCTCCTGTTGCGCAGATCGTGATGTCCACTTCCCGCTCTACCCCGTCCTCCGTCACGATGCCTTTCTCGGTGAATCGCTTGATGCGTGTCTGGATGTAGTCGACGTTTTCCTTGGCTAGAGCTTCTAAATACCCAGGTCCTGGTGTTGGACGACGACACGCTGGGGGGAAGTCTGGTATGATCTTTTCTGCCAACTCTGGCTTCCCTGCAATGCGCTGCAGCATCAAAGCGGTCCATTTCTCGCGCAGCTCGTTGTTTTCTGGCGTGTCTTTGAAGATTGCCCCAAACCGCTGGAAATATCCCTTCTCGACGTCCTTTCGGTATTCCAGGTACGCTTTGGGATCTTTCCATGTCTCTAACTGTGACTCGGAGAATAAGTTTGCCTCTAGTCGACGAATTCCCACGCTTCCGCTGCTGAATGAATCTGCAATCCAAGTCGGATTCCGAGCGTAATGATCAACGTGGCTAGCAAATGGTTGAATGGATGGTAGGACCTGCAAGCCGGAAGCGCCGTTTCCGATAAGAGCGATTCGCTTGCCTTTCAGGTCGACATTTGGATCCCAGTTAGAGGAATGAAACAGATTTCCCTTGTAAGTGTTGATTCCTTCGTAGTCGGGTAACTTCCAGGCATTGAAATGGCCGATGGCGTTGATTACCACATCCAGCTCTTCTTCATAGATCTGTTCCATCAATGTGAGCATACAACCTCAAGGATCAATGCAAATTATCTCTTACTTTCGAGCCATCTACATGCTCAACAGTGACATTCCATTTCCCTTTCTCGGGCTGCCATTCGGCCTTCTGCACTCTTTGTCCCGCGCGAAGGTACTGGTACACATTGTGCTTCCGTGCAACACCCTGCCAGTATTGTCTAATCTCATGTCCCTGGGCGAATTCTTCTGTCCATTGGGTATTCGGCGAGATGCTAGACTGGTATACATGTGCAGGAATATCGCATCGAATTCCGGGGTATGTATTCTCGAACCTGGTTGATACAAGTTAGCAACTCCTCGTCAAGGAAGACGAGCAGAGTGGAAATTGTACCATGTACCGCCCTAAAAAGTGTGGTTAGATTGGAAATAACCCATCGATTGACAATAACATACCACATCGGCATTCTTATCATAGATTCGAAGATCAAGTCCCGGCAGTTTCGCAGGGAGCAACACGCCCGCGGTGATCCCTGCAAGACCCGCACCGATAACACCGACCTTGATGGGCCGCACCACATCAACCGGGTGCTCCTCTAGTTCAAATCGGACATTCTCAATCTTCTCTGTTAGTTGGCTGATATCACTATCCACAGTTACAGTGGTTGGTCCATTCGAGTCTGAAGGACCCTTAATCGATTCCGAGACAGGTCCGATATTCGACAAGGGAAGAGCCACCTCAGGGGATTGCACAAGAGTCATGTCGTGGGTCTATCTTTCTTTTCTTTTCTCTTGTCGAGTGTTCAGACAATCACAGCTTAAACATATACCACTATCACGCCGAGTTGGATATCCAGGCTTTCTTGTAAACGACATATCCCCGCTTGCCTGCACGTCATGCGCAACGTTTTACACGCCACCTAGTGCGAATTGCAATCCTGCGCGCCGAATCTGATAAGTGGTTTCATTTGGATAGTTGGAGTCGGGTATGCGGCTATATTGTGATGTTCTCGGGACTGATTTGGTGTCGCTAACACCATTGCGGTCCCTGATGACGTGCCGAGGGGGTTATCGTGAACACCATCCTCTCCACTACAAACGCCATTGCGGAGTGCATTGGTCGGAGTAGATGTTGGGGTATTGTTTGTTTGCTATTGGGATGTCGCCATTAGATATCTCGGCCGATTCGAGCTCTCTCAGAATATTTCAAAGACTGCTGATCATATACATTCCAATGCGTCTTGAAGACAATGGTCTTCATATCAATAAATATTTATATTTCGGCTCTATATAAACCGGATTACTTTATAGAAATAGGACCACCAACTCTCAATTGTATTCAGTAAGGCCTGGCTAACATAACATAACATCGGAACCCCTCAATTTTAACCCCAAGAGCAAAGCAAATCTAGGCGATTTCGGCTTCAATCAGCATTTCATACTATTAAGAGTTAGGCCAAAAGTTGTGAATTTGCAACTTAGCATCGATCAACAGCTTCGTCTATGCGCCTTATGTTCGCTTGGAAGCCGACAATAGCCCAGATATGTAGGCTACTATTAAGTACTATAGACAATTTGTAGTAACTGCTATAACAAAATTTCCCTTTGATTTGCCTGTATGTTATATCAAATCTCTCCCTTTCATATTAGGACTTAATAGTAGATATTTACATATATCTGAAATGAAGCACACCATGCATTGTCAAAACCGAGATTTGAAATATATGTATATCCCGAGACGGGTGTTGTAACAAGGCACCCAATATCTGCCATGCGTAGATCAAGACAGGGATGAAGGGTTCGGGACATCGAACTACATGGTGACACAGGAAGGATGGCAGCCTGTAAAAAGTATCGATTGCCAATTAACCGTTTAAAGGAGATCTATGGCACATATGAAGACATCTACCGTAGCACGAGAAGCACGGCAGACTCCGGAAAAGTATTGATAGTCAACATTCTCCGGGATCTATTCCACATACAAGATCTATTGTCACACAAAACAGTTCGAAACAGTATAGATTATTCATTTCACCCTTTCGGAGAAGTCTGTAGCCCATACAGAAGACATCTATTGTAACACGAGAAGCACAGCAGACTCAAAGTATCAATAGTCAATTTTACCTTCCAGAGATCTATAGAAATGTATGCAATAACACGAGAAGTAAACCTAATGGGGTTAACGCATGAACGTCATAGCTGAAGACGTATCGAGGAACGTTGCCTTGGGGAAAGTCTCCAGTCAAAGGTATAACAGAGTGAAATGTCCCCGTCCTTTTCTCATCTTAGTACATTGTCAGATAGCAAAGATTTGAGACCTCTCTTGATCGAAAAACATGGTATGACAGTGCAGATATATACATATTCATGAGGTTTGTATGGCTAATCTAGGAAGCATAATACCCCTGCGGAAGGGCTTCCATTCACCATGAGGCCTATTAAAGATGGGGATTGGATTTCGCGCATCATCAACATCCAAGGTGTCCTTATCCACTTCTTGGTGGCTATCATGGCTGTCTTCTTTAAGTGGGCTCGCGAAGATCCTACCTCTGGGGAGAAGATATCCCCCGGCAGTCCCGTATTGAAAAGGGATTTAGAAGAAATTGTGAACGGCTTTCTATCCGACATCTCATACCAAACCCCCAAGTCTCAGCTTGACGTGGGACTGAAGACTCGAGTTCAGGAAGCTCTTGAATCCCATGGCGTCTCACGGGATCTCATAGCACAGATGGACAGGTGCATCAATGCGGCGGTCAACATTGCCTACTATACCTATCCATTTGCCTCGCGTGAAGCCCAAGATGCCATTACTTCATACGTTATCTCTATTGATGACTTTGTTGGTGATATAATACCTGAGTTGGAGAATTATGTCTCTGAAGTGACTCTCGGGCAGTCCCACCAACACGAGCTACTCCGCGGTTTCACCAAACATCTGGTGAGCATGCAGCGACTATTTGGGAATTTCGGTGGTGACATGATTGTCAAGGGAGCGTTGGAGTTCGTTTCAGTGGCCGTTGAACACAGGCAAGATGAACAGAGGAAAGTCCAACGGTTGCACTTTCTACGCGAAGCTTCCGACTATCTGGTTTACTCCAGAGCGAAAAACAGGGCTTGCTGAGGTATTCGCCTTTTTCTGCTTTCCGGAGGACCTCAATCCCGAGGACAGGGGCTTGACAGGATACATCGCAAGTATTCCATTTCTCATGCTATTTTTGGCGGAGGCCAACGACATCCTGTCCTTTTACAAGGAGCAGAGCAAGGCTGGAGACTCGGGCTTCATCCATGACTATTCCAACATAAATGGCCTCATATCTCTTCAGACACTACGCAAACTTCGCGTTGGAACGACCGAGCACGTACGGAAAATCCGCAGCATATTCTCAAATGATCCTGTGATGACTGAGCAGATTAATCAGTTTATTTGGGGGTACGTATCTTATCATGTTTACGCGAGGCGATATAGATTGGACGAATTGAATGTCCCTCCTGCTATTGAGGCAAAGATGCGCCTTTAGGAGATGCCAAAGATGTGGAGGTAGCGAGCCGCAGGCTGGTGGAAGGGGAGCTTTGCTTGTGAACTTGGCCTAGATTTTATTGATTTCATTTGATGCCTTGTGCATTTGGTTCTTTTCCGTGTTCGTCTTATTTCAGAACCATTTAGTGCGTGTCACAAATAAAGGTTGCCTCATGATTGTTTTATAAAACCGATGTGTCGTGATGCCAAGTGCAGATATAGCGTATGACTCAAATGATCAACCAACCACCAAACTACAATTTCTTCAACTACCATACAACAAAATCATCTCAAGATATCATCCATTTCTTGAAGCCCAACTACATATATTCTCGAGTACAACCCAGCATCCAACGCCCAACCTTCTTCACATCTGCCATGGCATCTGCCCCGCCAACAGGTGGACTCCCACCTAAAACATGGACACGAGACAACAACCGAGAATTCTTCATCTCAACCGAACCCAGCCTACTCTCTGTGAAAGCAGTCAATGCTGCATTTGACAGTGATTTCGTTTACTGGCAGAAAAAGCCGTTCTCAGAGGACGTGCTGTGGCAGATGCTCCACGGCGCCTTGAGTTTCGGTGTGTACAGGTGGACCCAAACGGAATCTGTGAATGAATCTACCATCCCATGTTCGGAGAACACTGAGCAGATTGGACTGGCTCGTATGGTTACAGATGGCTGTACATTTGCTTATTTGTCGGATGTCTACGTTCTTCCCGAGTACCAAGGTAGCGGACTTGGGAAATGGCTTGTGGCTTGTGTTGCCGAGACCTTTTCCAAGGAGAACATGCCGTATCTACGTCGGATTATGTTGCTCACTGATGATGAGCGCATGCAGGCTTTCTACACGAAGATGTTTGGTGTGAAGGTTGTCGGGCGTGAAGAGCGAAAGGACATTGGGAGGGATTTAGTGTTTATGTGTGCGAGACCGCATGCGCAGCCCTCATTAGATCCGAAACGGCTACTCTGAATTTGGTGTTTGGTACTAGGTATTTGAGCAAGGAAGCGAGACTTGTGGCTCTGGTGGCTCATATTCGTCCTTTCACCCTCTACCACGGAAGTTGCAAAGGAGTCGGCAGGTTCTTCCCAAGCACAGCTTCTGCGGTGCCGATATCTCTGTCATGGATAGATTAGCCTGGTTTCTGATAATAGGCGATCAAGCATCTTACCCCGGTCCTGCTGGCGCCCAATATTCTCCGGTTTTGCTAAGATCGAACCCTTCAATGAAAGACGCAAGCGTTTTCGCTGCTTCGTCCGGTGTCACGGCTGTCCGGGAGATACCAGGTTAGATTTAACAGATTCCTGGGGCCTTTCCATAGGGCCTGTAAGCGTAGTGTAGTAGCCACTCACCTCCACCTGCATCCCAGAACTTATCGAATCCAACGCTCTTCGTCATCTCCGTCCGCATAAATCCAGGATGTACCAGACCAACTGCAATCCCCTGCGGCTTCAAGTCCAGACTCAAAAGCTTCCCCACCATATTCAAAGCAGCCTTACTGGCATGGTGGCCAAAGTTACCTCCGCCTTCTTTCTCATGGCGTAGCGTGATGCTGCCGCTCTCACTGCTGACGAGGATCACTTTACTCCCCTGGTCTAGCAACCCGGCTTTAACGAGATTGTGCACCACAAAGACGGGACCAATGGCGGAGGTTGAATACATCTTAACCTGCTTCTCCCAGTCTGGAGAATCGAATGTTTCAAAGCCAAAGTATCCGGCGCTGACAATAACTGTTGAAAGCTTTTTAGATGGAAGCTGCGAAACAAGCTTTTGGCCCACATCTGGTTGGGAGATATCAATTCCTGTCAGCCAGGTGACTCCTGGGCTTGGCTCTGGGTTGGAGGATCGGGAGGTTGCAAACACATGGGTTGCTGTCTTTGCAGAGTACAGTGTCCGCAGAGAGGCACCCAGTCCTCGAGTGGCACCTAGGATGAGGACGTTGGTCATTTTGTAAGTTGTGGTGAAATGCTCGAAGATATTTAGGAAGGTCTTTACAAGATATATATCGGCCCTGGAGGTGTAGTTACGCCCTGGGCACGCCATTAACGCGATGACGTAATTGCTGCATAGGGTTGCAAGGGTTCTATCTACATAGCCCTGTATTCTATCTATAGCCTGCAGTTTATGCCGTACAACGTGGCTTGCATGGTCTATATGAAACTGGACTACAGAGTACATCTATCACGTTCGTATCAGATCGTTGCCTACATTCAAGTGGAAGCCTATATATAACCTTGGATGTTACTTTTGGAGGGGTTTGTCTAGTCCTTGGGTGCATTTGGTCCTATTCGACCCGAAAACCAAGCCTGACATGTCTAACTGGAGGTATCAGCATTTAATTCGCGCTTGGATGCTACAATGCTAGTCGATCTCTCCATATATTCCGATCGGAGTGCCCAGGTGGGCCACGAAGGGCTTAGTCATGTGCTATTTATGGAATCTTAGCTAGGTAAGATTGGCCCCTTCAATACCTGTTTCTTCTCCATGTGCCCCAGCAAAGTGTGCCTCTCGTTGGGAGCCAGTCAATTCATGTGTGGCAGGGCTCAAGAATGACTGGCTTTGCCAAATTCGCCCTCTCCGTTCAGAAAGTCCGGGCAGCGATCCACAGCAGGAGAAAGGCGGGTGCCAAGGACCAGCGTGGATCGTCTCTAAGGTGAGATCTTCTGCGACATCCGACGAAACTCACTGACTGACTTCCCTATCAGAACGGAACCTGCAGGTCCCCCACCTTCCTCGCCATGGGACCTCCCCGTCGAGATTCAAATCCGCATATTCGCATATTCCGGCATCACAGACTTCCATCCGCTGCGACTCGTCTGCAAGGCTTTTTACCAACTGCTCACCAGGAATGAGCATGAGATTGTCCGGCAGTATCTCCGCTTGCGTCGTCACGGTACCCTTCCATCCCCGATTGACGATGACCGCATCTATACGAGAAACCCCGGCGACGATGTCGTGCTGTTATCGGACCTATTCCCACCATCCAAAAGCGCCAGGGGTGGCCATCTCTATACCTTCAAATACTTGCATGGGTTGAGGCGCAGGCAAATGCTCTGCTCAAGGCTCTGCTACTACCTGGCAGATCGGATCCTCGATCGGTTCGTCCAGACCGAACCGGCCGTCATGAAGGCCTCATTTCCCGCAAAGCGAAACGAGCGCAACGCCCTTGTCAAACGTGGCATAGCTAGCATATGGTTTCACCTTGCACCACTTATGTAAGAAGAGCGGGAATTGCTTGACTGCAGCAAATCACTGACTTCTTTGCCAGGTACTATACACTCTATTTTCTCGAATCATATGCGTCCGCCCGACGCGAGCACACGAACATGCTCGTACAGAAATACGAAGCGGGCCACCTCCCCGTACCATTACCACTCGATATACGCGAGAGGATGTACCGCGAACTACAAACCCGAATCCTCCAAAGCCCTCCCTTCACCAACACGGCAGCGTTAGTTGCGACACATCATTGCATGCATTTACTTGTTTCATACATACGATATGCCATGTCTCCGGATGGACAAGCTGAGATTGATGACTCGTGGATTAGCTCGTTGCTTACCTTGGCGCCGTTTGTGCGGATCGTCGAGTTTTTCTCCGCTGAGATCGGGGACGGCGGGAGCCAGCGAACACAACGCAAGGAGTTTATGTACAACTTCTATCAGGACACGACGATGTATGAAAAGGATCACATGAACTCGGTTGTTTTTGCGCGCGCGACTGCGCAGAACTTGCATAGCTCAGTGCAAGATATCTGGTTTGCTGCTGCTGAGGCCGAGTTGAGAAACCGGCGAGCGATCCACCACGACGTAGAGCACGTCTGGGTCTGGAGTGGTATTCCAATTGTGTTTGGGTGTCCAGATTGCTATCCCACGAGAGGATGGCAGGCATGATACATCGAGTTTAAGTGTTAGAGGCGCTCGGAGTCTAGATTTTTATACTGGGATATACTGGAGTTCGATGTACGAACATTTCAGCCGATTGCATTTGCATTCCATTTCATTATTATTCTTCTCTTCTCAAACCTAAATAAATGTACTTGCGTGGTAGTCGAAGTCGAAGTGATTCAGGGAATTGATAGATGTTTGCTTGGTTTGCAACCGGCACGCGTTGCTGTGTACATCCCGAATATCAATCTCCTTCGACAATGATATGCTTCAATTGTAACATAAGAATTAGCCGATTTTGCTACAGACTCACATATCGCCTGCCATGGAACAAGCAGACCCACGACAGTTGTTCAATACTTCTTGGACCATCCACCGTCTATCCCCTCTCCATCATGGGAAGGACTCTGAAACCCTCATAGACAACAAGGTCGCCTTGAAAACATATGCAACTCGTCTACGCGACCATCTCACGGGCGATGCCCTCGCTGGAATTTATACAAGTGCTAGTGCAGCAGATGATGATGCGCTCTCCAAGACTGGGGCCCTAAAAGATTGTCTATGGCAACCAATCTCTCCTCAATCACTGCATGACGAAGCGCCAAGCAGATCGCAGGATACCACATTTCCTGGAATTCTAGTTACACTAGAATATGAAAACATCATCTACAAAGCAGCTTTGCTCGCAGACACAACATCATCCCCAAATCAGCGCTCAGGATCCACATCTCTCCCTCTCCTCCTAACCAGATTCCCAACTGCGCTCCGGCAAACATTCATCACTTTCCTATCTACCAATTTCGACACGTACTGCTCGCCCCTCCGGCTGCCATCGAGCTTTCTCTGCGCAGGTCTAGAGACGTACATCGATACTTTGCGCACTCAACGACCAAGGCCAAGCGACACAGTCGAAGATGTTATCAAAGAGTTACAGCTCACGCTCTCGTTTTCCTCATCGATCGCACCGGCGCTGAAATCCCTGAATGTCAGTGTCGCGCGCGCTTCACTTGCGGGCTTCTTGCGCGATCAGTCTGGACAGTCGGCGCCGAAGTCGCGCAGTCTTCAGCATAAACTGCGCAGCCCTTTCATCGCCAATCTTACTTCGTACCTGGAGACCCATCTTGCCATGAAGCTGGATCTGGATGGGTCGTCTTCCGACCAGGTTGCTAAGCAGCATGTGCGACTCTCGAAGGTTGCCTGTGCTGCTTTCGTTTTGGGTAGTGAAGGACGCGTGAAGCTCGTTGTGTCTGCTGATAGGGATGCTGGGGACGGGGATGAGGGGTCTCAGGTTGGAGGCGATAAGAATGAACTTGCTTTGGAGGCAGGAGAATCCCTTCTGCGCTCGGTCATCCGAAAGGCTGTTCTGGAAGATCATTCGACTACATGAATTTCTAAATAGTCTTCTCTGCCAGTGTGAAACTGGGACACGTTACGGTATTTTGGAGCCCGGCACGAGTAGTCGGGCTACAGTGCAAACCCATCAGCATAACCTGCCTGGATACATGGAGCTCATAGCTTTGCTCTCGGGGCTACTCAATGCGCTGGACTCGTGGCCAATATACGGCTGCGCGACGAAGTGCAAACCGGCGCAGCTAAATTGCAGCCTAGCGTCATGCTTTGACGCGGTGTTTTATCACTCTGGTACCGCGGATGCTGCAATGCCGGCTTTCGCTAAAATGGCACGCTCAGGAGACCTGATCGTGATACATAGCAAAACATATGGGTTCACTTCGGTTCCCATTAAACCCAAGAAAACCAAATCTCGTTATTGGAAAGGGATACTTGATCATGCATGTTCTCTGTCTTTCTGGGTGTTGCTCCATGACAAAAAGTCAAGGAGTATTTTTTTAATTTTTTTATATGAATAAAATGCAATATGTCCGTACAAGATATCTAAATCGTATCCAAACACATGTCACCAATTTTAGCAAGATACATAGACACTATATCTCCTGCGTCTGATTCTCGGATTCCGCCAACCGCAGCGCCTCATCAACACTGGGCACGAAATGAGTCAATCCACCACATGTGTCAACAATACCACTCCGCTCAAACATGCGGAAGACACTCCTATTCGGCAAACGGCAGAAGAACACTCTGACGCGTTGCTCCGCATACGCATGCACAATCTCCGTGAGAACCTGGGTACCAGACCCATCGATACTCGTAACGCCATGAACATCGAAAATAATATTCTTATTATGCTCCGGCGCACGCATACGCGGCAAAGAAGGGTGAGCATGTGTGGAGCCGTAGAGTTCCAGACGTCGCAGGCGATTCTTGAGATCGCCTGTGTTGGCGAAGGTGAGGGGTTCGGGGATCTTGACGATCAGGGCGCCTTCGACTAGCTCCACGTTTTCTGGGTGCAGTTCGGCGTTGTCGAAACGCGCGGGTGTGCCGAGGACTTTGCCCAGGATCTGGATTCGGGGGGCTGTTGCGTGTCGGATGAGGATTATGACTGACAGGCCCATTCCCATTGCCATGCCTAGTTCTAGGGAGTAGAAGATTGTTGTTGTGAAGATAAGGAGCATGAGGACGATCTCTGACCAGCCCCGCAGGCGGATGAAGAAGAGTAGGTCATGCGGGCATTCTTCCACTAGAGTGAAGGCTACCACGGAGATCATGGAGGACAGCACTGCTTTCTATTAGGGAATCAGTATCGTCGGCATTTGGGAAAGAAACACAGGGATGGTGTAGGTTTGAGAGGGACGAACCGGGAGGTAGTAGAGATAAGGTAATAGCACCATGACGCTTGTGAATGTGATGATGCTCAGAAAAACACTAGTCATAGGTGATCGTGCTCCTGTCTGCGAGCTAAGCTTGCTTCGCCCGTATCCGCCAAATGCAGGTAGAGCCGAAAAGCAACCTCCGACGACATTGGCAACGCCAAGTGCAACCATCTCACGGTTGGCGCTCATGTGCATATCCTTGATTCCAGCAGAACTGCCTTCGCCGAGCCCCTTGGCTGCAACAGATGACTCAAAGAAGCCAAGTAGCGCGATGATGAAGGATTTGCTCAATGCTGTGTGCACATGTTTCATATACGCAGGCTGGAAAGGCCAAGTAAAAGCGAATAGTCCTCCGGAGCCGACCTCTGTAGGTCCAAGGATTTCTAGCCCTTTAGCTTCCCAGTCGAGGTGCCAAGCCAGAACCGCCGACAGGGCAACGACCAGGAAGCGGTCTGGGAAATAAATCACTTGGGGGATACGAGGCACAAGCATCTTTTTCAAAGTTCTATGGATTATCAGTATGATGAATGTGAAACCGAGGCAGGGTACGAACCTGAACACCATGATAACAGAAAAGCTGACGATCGAAACGATAGCAGTTAGTCCATGGCACTCTCGAGCATATCGAAAGATGAAAATCAGTTTTTCAACACTGGTGCCATGGCTGACACCGGATTCTTTGGCATGCTCGGCCAGACCCAATTCTGGGATAAGCTGGTCAACAAAAATCACAAAGCCAATGGCAGTGATGAATCCTCTCAAGAATGGTCGACTGAGCACGTTGTCCAAGAACCCTAGACGGGTCAGTCCAGCAATGAGTATCATGCCGCCAGACATGGCAGTAGCCACTCCTACAATAAGAGCGGTTTCTGTGGGGTCGTCCTCGCCTGAGTTTCCTTGCATGACACTCGCTTTGACAATAGCACCCGTTAGCAAGGAACCCGCAGCCTCCGGGCCAACTATCAACAGAGGGCAGCTTCCTAGGATAGCATAGATCAAGGGGTGGATGACGAAAGAGTAGAGGCCATTAATGGGGGGTGCATGGGCAAGATTGGAGGCCAAGGAGAGGGCCATCGGGATGTAGATGGATGCCACGGTCAACGCAGCCATGAGATCTCCACGCAGGAATGACCAATGATATTGTCCAATCCAATTGAAAAACGGAACATAATAGGATATGTATCTGCCGTTGGTTCGTCAGCTACCAGTCTTGGGCCAGGCTACGAAAGTGCTCGCAGCGTATGAATAAGATACGACCTACTGTTTATTCGTGTCGGTTATTGGAAAAGTGAAAGACGATTTCATCTGTGACGGAGTCTCCGAACCTGAGACCGACTCCAGATGGTCTACTATGCCTCTGGGGCGACCGGCCGCCCCGTCCGCCACTTCATGTCCGTTATATCCAAATGCATCGCCCGATCCTCCAATGTATGAACGTCTTCCCACATCTTCTACCTGCGGCGAGAACGTGCCATGGCTGCAGCGCCTTTCACCGCACGGAGGACCCGCCTGGAGGTATGATTCCAGGAGTCGGGTTCTCACATCTGGTTCGCTCGTAACCCCGGTACCGGTTTGGCTGTCCTGTGCCATGTGGTTGTCATGGCTTGAAGTTGTCGAAATTCCAAGACCGGTTTGAGGTGACGAACGGAAAGCATCGACAATGCGGTCACGTAGAGTCCGACGTCCGTGTCCGTCGGACTCCCCAGGGAGTAATGAACTTGTCTCCGACATGATCTTTTGGAAAGAGGCGCCTGAGGATTGTTAGGTCAAATAGTTAGATATTAAGTAGCCCGCCATAAATGCTGGTCGCAAAATTTAAAGATTGAAGCAATTCAAAGTTGGGATGACAAGCCCAGCCCGAATTGGTTTTATCGGTTAGGCAAGGCCAAGGGCCCGGCGTCGCGCTAGGGACTGATAAGCGGGGAATGCAGCCCTGGAGGAGTTATCGTCAATTCAACGCAGATCCTCGGGGAATGACTGTGCAATCAAGAGGAAAAGCATGGTCAGCATGATCGAAGGCAACTCCCTAATTCGTAGAAAGGTCGGACGCCATCGAACACCGGAGTATACAAGGAACATGCCCGTCTTCCAAAGGTTCCCGTCGATTTTGTTGACGTAATCGATTGATGTGTCAGCCAAGACCAAATTTTGGAAGGCGGTGTGGGTAGAGATCACGTGTATTTGGTCCCGTGACTGGTCAGGTCAATGTGGGTTTTGAAGTCCGCCACAAAGAGATAGATTGTGCCTCATTCGCGTCGCCTCACCCCTCTGCGCTCCTGTATTTCTGACCTTGCGATTACTCATATTTCGTTGGTCACCATCTCGATCGTCTCGATTGTGCTATCAAATCAGTCTCTTTTGCAACTAAGATTTCCCCGAAAAAAAAAAAGCAGAACCCCGCCAAGATGTCTTTAACAAACTGTCGGTTCTATGAGGACAAATACCCGGAGGTGGATAGCTTCGTCATGGTTAATGTCAAGCAGGTATGGATCAACTGAATCATGAACTAAGAGATCCGAGCGATAGGGACTGACTTCTGTGTGACCGAGCTAGATCGCCGAGATGGGCGCATATGTGAAGCTGCTTGAATACGACAACATCGATGGCATGATCCTCCTCTCAGAACTCTCTCGCAGACGTATTCGCAGTATCCAGAAGCTCATCCGCATTGGGCGCAACGAGGTTGTTATCGTGCTTCGTGTCGACAAGGAGAAAGGCAAGGGACACATTATTCACCTAGAAGAACCCGAGAACTAACTTGTCAACTTGAAGGTTACATTGATCTGTCGAAGCGACGTGTTTCTCCCGAGGATGTCATCAAGTGCGAGGAACGTTACAACAAGAGCAAGGCAGTGCACTCTATCATGCGCCACGTCGCAGAGGCGACTCAGACCCCCCTGGAGACCCTATACGAGAACATCGGGTGGCCTTTGAACCAAAAATACGGTCACGCGCATGATGCCTTCAAAATCTCCATTACGTAGGTTCCTGTTCTTTTGTTCTCATGATATGATCAAATCCCTCTGACAGTTGTTTTCCAGGAACCCCTCCGTCTGGGATGAGATCACCTTCCCCAGCGAACCCGTCAAGAATGAGCTGCAGCAATACATCAACAGCAAGCTGACCCCCCACCCCACCAAGGTCCGTGCCGATATCGAGGTCACATGCTTCGGTTACGATGGAATCGACGCCGTCAAGGATGCCCTCCGTACCGCTGAGGCCGACAACACCCCTGAGAACCAGATCAAGGTCAGACTGGTGGCTCCCCCTCTCTACGTCTTGGCCAGTCAGTGTCTCGATAAGACCCTCGGTGTTAAGTTGCTTGAGGAGGCCATCGTGAAAATCGAAGAGCGTATCAAGGCGGCCGGCGGTAGCTGCACCGTGAAGATGGCACCCAAGGCTGTCACTGAGCACGACGATGCGATCCTGCAGGAGCTCATGGAGAAGCGTGAACGTGAGAACACCCAGGTCAGCGGAGATGAGGACTCCGAGAGTGATGACGAGTAAATCACGGGTCATAACTCCGAGTCGAGGAGCATACAGCGGTCATCGGCGCTGGAATCCAAGGCTGGAATCACCGCTAGAGGGGGAGTTGGGCAAAAATGGATAGAAAAAAGCTTGCACATATCGGAGGAAGGCTTGATGGCTCAGCGTGCTGTTGGGCAGGATTGCAGTCAGAACTTGCCCTTTGGCCAGGACAATCGCCTGAGCTTCGGGTCTGGGGATGATTTTTCCACGCCTGTGCATGCGCTGCATGCCAATTGCGGTCGAAATCCTCGTACCCACCGTCTGTCAAAGACACTGGGTCCGCACAGGGTGCAAGTTCTAATGCACATAATGTTTGCGATGCAACCGAGACGTTCAATGCCAGTCATGCTTTTAAATGCGAATTGTACCCTTGTAGAGACTACCTATGTACCTATGTACCTACATTCAGATACATAAAATCAATCTGAGCTCCGATCGAGTGCCCAATTAAATCGCGGGGAGCTAAACTTTATCGATCGCTGATCATTATTGTCCCCTCCCCAAACTCTCGGTGAGCTGAACTCTCTCCTCTTTCTTCACTCTTCATTCTTCTTGTTGCCATCCATTTTTGCATAATTTTGCATATTCTACGCGACATGGGACATTGGAAGAATTTCTTTACCGCCGATCCTGGTAGGACCCGGCACCGCGTCGAGGTGGAACGTCGTCGGCGTACGTCATTTCCAAACATCCCCTGTGGAAGACTGCTAACAGGTCCTAGTGTTACCTGCATATGCTGCCGATGAGTCTGACGCCTCTGATGCTTCAAAGGAAATTGCTAAGGTTGCTCTTCGTTTGAAATATCAAATCGAGCAGGTTGTCTCCTGCGAGGTAGAGGATAGTGCCTTAACCAACCCAAACAGCCGTATCATCACGGACGATGTGGTTGAGACTGCCAAGCAAGCCGGTGGAGACGACTACAAAGCATGCGTTGTTTATTGTCTTCTGGTTTGTCTGCGATGGTTCAAGATTCAATCCTCCGTCGAGCTTTGGGATTCCGATCTCCATGGGGTTCGGGCTGTGGCTTGCGAGGTCATTGCCAAGCGCATGTAATACCCCCCTTCGACATTTCAGCTTCTCTGCGATTTACTGACTTGAACAGCCTCGAATCCGAGCAGAACCAGGATTACGTCATGAGAGATATTTTACTCAAGCGATACTCTATCTTCAGTGAAGGGGTAGAGACTGATCCCGCCAATGTTATTGAACGAGCGGTAGATCTCCATGCCCTGAGGATCATCAGCTCTGCCCCGTACCAGAAATGTATCCAATACCTGTGGAAGGGATGGATCTGTCAGGAAGAGGGCAACCCAACTAACTTTGTCGAATACAGCGAGAAGTCTAACACCGGATATTGGGTTCATTTCCATCCTGATCGGATGCGGACTCCTCTGTATCAGAATGTCTGCCAAATTTTGTTCTCCTTGATTTACCTTGCGGTTTATACGGCAGTTATTAATACCGTGAACCCAAGCGGCGACGTGGATGTGGTTGAGGGCATTCTTTACGGTATGACTCTTGCGTTCATCTGCGACGAAGCGATCAAGTTTTGGAAGGTTGGGTGGAATTACCTCGAATTCTGGAATGCTTTCAACTCAACCCTCTACACCATCCTGACGGTATCACTTGTTTTGCGCTTTATTGCCTTGGCACACTCATCGTCTACCCACAACGAACAAAGGCAGCTATACAACGAGCTGAGCTACAACTTCCTGGCTTTTGCGGGCCCTATGTTCTGGATGCGCATGATGCTATATCTTGACTCGTTCCGCTTCTTCGGTGCTATGTTTGTGGTTCTTCGAGTCATGATGAAGGAGAGTTTGATATTCTTTGCTCTTCTATTTGTGGTTCTGGCTGGTTTCTTCCAGGCCTTTGTCGGCATGGCCCAGGTGGATGCCGATATTCCCGTCCACCGAAACATTCTCCAGGGAATGGTAAACAGTATCATGCAGAGTCCTGAATTTGACACTTTCCAGGATTTTGCATTTCCCTTTGGCATCATCCTCTACTATGTTTTCAACTTCATTGTCATGACTGGTAAGTTTGCGTTCGACTTGTTAAGGGTGATGTTAACAATTATCAGTTCTGTTGAATATTCTCATTGCCTTGTATAACAGCGCATATGAAGATATCTCCGGCAATGCCACGGACGAGTACATGGCCATCTTCGCGCAGAAAACCATGCAGTTTGTCCGCGCCCCTGATGAAAATGTCTTCATCCCGCGTACGTATTTACTCAATCTCGATGGTACACACGTGTAGCTAACTCTCTGGATTCTAGCATTCAATCTCGTCGAGATTGTGTTTCTGATAGCCCCATTTGAATGGTGGCTTCCTCGGGAGACCTACGCCAGGCTGAATGAACTTGTAATGGGCGTGATCTATTCGCCACTGCTTATCGTTGCAGCCTGGGTTGAGACCCGCCAGGCACACCGGATTCGATGGAATCGCCGCCATGGCGAAGAAGACGATGACTGTGCTCAGGAATGGGAGCATGTGGCTAAGGAAGTCAACTTCGATCTTGATGATACCTGGAAAGAGCACGTGGTAGAGACTACGCCGGATATCAAAGTTGACAGTTGTACACATGAACTCAGAGAGCTGAAGGAGCAGGTTAGGATGTTGACTGAGACGGTGAAGGGATTGGCTCAGGAGCTAGCGGACAAGAAGGTGGGTGAGACAAGCTAGAAAGTGCACCTGAGCAAGGTACTTATGTTATATATATCGGCACGCTACGTAGATCAAGCAAACAACAGCGCGTCGACGTTAGGACATACTATATATATTGAGGGTTGATCGTCTTTGTTTATATGGAGTTTGTCCACATGTGCAAACTCTATACCTAAACATTCTGTTCAATAATAGCCCGCCAAAAAAGTCTCCATGGATCGTTATCATATTTTATCATATTAACTAATTCGATGACCAAAAAAAAAGAAGAGCAAAAAAGAAATCTCAGGTTTGGTTTTAGGAATAGCCGAACGCGGGGGTCGAACCCGCAGCCTTAAGATTAAGAGTCTTACGCTCTACCGATTGAGCTAGCCCGGCCGGGCTGTTGAATAGAGGAGCGATAAAGTGTCTCATAAGCCTGAAGTGGTCGGGAACTGGCTGACATAATGCTAGCGCGTCGAGCGGCGAATCCTCTGGAACCAAAATTGTAAGGTGGAAGGTGGCTTCATCTACGAATCTGGGCTCTTCCTCGATTGGTTCCTATCATTGCTTTCCGACTTCGTATGAATCTTTAATTTTCTGGTTGTTTGACTCTGACCTCGGTCACTAGATTGCCACCATGTGCGTTACCAGAACCTCCCCCGGATTCTTTGCAGCAGCAGCTAACAGTATAAAGGGCAAAGCTCGTGGACGACCCTCAGATCCATACTGCCTCGTTGCATAACCCGATCCCTTGGCAACTGCATACATACGTTTGGCCTTTCCTGATTATCTGGCCCGTGTTCTTCGCCTTCTACCTTTCCCCCGAGCGTTATGATACCTACATTCAGGGACAGGAATGGACCTTCGTGTTCGCGGGGTCTATTATCACAATCCAGTCGCTCTTTTGGTTGATGACCAAGTGGAACATTGATATCAACACTCTATTCACTACCACTCGAGCCAAGTCCATCGACGCTGCCCGGCTTATCAAAGTGGTTCCCATCACTAACGCTGGCTCTGCCGAGATCTGCAAATTGATTAATGAGAACACCGGCGCGAAGAAGACCCTCTCATTCCTCTTCCAGAAGCGCCGCTTCCTGTTTTATCCCGAGACGCGCACCTTCGCACCCCTGTCTTACGTCCTTGACGCCGAACCAAAGCCGGCCCTCGAGACTTTCCAGCTGAGCGAGGGCTTCACGTCGAAGGCCGAGATTGACCGCGTCTACCACCACTATGGCGATAACACCTTCGATATCCCCGTTCCCAGTTTCGTTGAGCTCTTCCAGGAGCACGCTGTCGCGCCGTTCTTCGTCTTCCAGATTTTCTGTGTTGGATTGTGGATGTTGGATGAATACTGGTACTACTCGCTATTCACACTATTCATGCTCGTTATGTTTGAGAGCACCGTTGTGTGGCAGCGCCAGAGGACCTTGAGCGAGTTCCGTGGAATGAGCATCAAGCCTTACGATGTCTGGGTATACCGTGAACGCAAATGGCAAGAGATCACCAGTGATAAGCTTCTCCCCGGTGATCTCATGTCAGTGAACCGCACCAAGGAGGACAGCGGCGTTGCCTGTGATATCCTTCTGGTTGAAGGCAGTGTCATTGTGAACGAGGCTATGCTTTCTGGCGAGAGCACACCTCTTCTGAAAGACTCCGTCCAGCTCCGTCCCGGCGGTGACTTGATTGAGCCGGATGGATTGGATAAGCTCTCGTTTGTGCATGGAGGTACCAAGGTCCTGCAAGTTACTCACCCTAATCTGACTGCCGACGCGAGTTTGAACAACTTGTCCAGCAACGTTACTATGCCCCCGGACAATGGCGCTTTGGGTGTGGTTGTTAAGACCGGTTTCGAAACCAGCCAGGGTAGCCTCGTCCGGACTATGATCTACTCGACTGAACGTGTCTCTGCCAACAACGTTGAAGCTTTGCTGTTCATCCTCTTCCTCCTGATTTTCGCAATTGCCGCTTCGTGGTACGTGTGGCAAGAGGGTGTGCTGCGGGACCGCAAACGCTCCAAGCTTCTGCTCGACTGTGTCCTCATCATCACCAGTGTTGTTCCTCCCGAATTGCCCATGGAACTGAGCTTGGCCGTCAACACTAGTCTTGCTGCTTTGAGCAAGTATGCCATTTTCTGCACTGAGCCTTTCCGTATCCCCTTCGCTGGTCGCGTTGACATTGCTTGCTTCGACAAGACCGGCACTCTGACTGGAGAGGATCTTGTCGTTGATGGTATTGCTGGACTCACTTTGGGTCAGGCTGATTCGAAGGTCGAAGCTGATGGTGCTCACACTGAATTGGCCAATTCCTCTGCTGTTGGACCCAACACCACTCTCGTTCTCGCCAGTGCTCACGCCTTGGTGAAGCTGGATGAGGGTGAGGTCATCGGAGATCCCATGGAGAAGGCTACTTTGGAATGGCTTGGCTGGACTCTGGGCAAGAACGATGCTCTGTCTTCCAAAGGCAACGCTCCCGCTATCTCTGGTCGCAATGTCGAGTCTGTTCAAATCAAGAGACGATTCCAGTTCTCCTCAGCTCTGAAACGCCAGAGTACTATCGCAACCGTTACGTCCAATGACCGCAAGACTTCTAAGAAGATCAAGTCCACATTTGTGGGTGTCAAGGGTGCCCCCGAGACCATCAATACTATGTTGGTCAACACACCTCCCAACTACGAGGAAACTTACAAGCACTTCACCCGCAATGGTGCTCGTGTGCTTGCTCTTGCGTACAAATACCTTTCATCTGAATCCGAGCTTTCCCAGGGCCGGGTGAACAACTACGTCCGCGAAGAGGTTGAATCCGAACTGATTTTTGCTGGTTTCCTTGTCCTACAGTGCCCCTTGAAGGATGATGCCATCAAGGCAGTCCGTATGCTGAATGAAAGCAGCCACCGTGTTGTGATGATCACTGGTGATAACCCGTTGACCGCTGTCCATGTCGCACGCAAGGTCGAGATTGTTGACCGAGAGGTTCTCATCCTTGATGCCCCTGAACACGATAATTCTGGAACTAGGATTGTCTGGCGTACCGTCGACGATAAGCTCAATGTCGACGTTGACCCCACTGAGCCCCTCGACCCGGAGATCCTGAAGACTAAGGACATCTGTATCACTGGATATGCCCTGGCAAAGTTCAAGGGCCAGAAGGCTCTCCCTGATCTGCTCCGTCACACCTGGGTTTATGCTCGTGTGTCTCCCAAGCAGAAGGAAGACATTCTTCTTGGTCTTAAGGACGCCGGATACACCACTCTGATGTGCGGTGATGGCACCAACGATGTTGGCGCTCTGAAGCAGGCTCATATCGGTGTTGCGCTTCTGAACGGCTCGCAAGAGGATCTAACCAAGATCGCTGAACACTACCGGACCACCAAGATGAAGGAGCTGTACGAGAAGCAGGTCGGAATGATGCAAAGATTCAACCAGCCCGCTCCTCCAGTCCCTGTTCAGATCGCTCACCTGTATCCCCCCGGTCCTTCCAACCCGCACTACCAGAAAGCTGTGGAGCGAGAGTCGCAGCGCAAGGGTGCTGCGATCACCGCTGCTGGCGGAACTCCCGAAGCTATCCCAACTATCACATCTCCTGGTGCCCAGGCCTTGCAGCAATCGAACTTGACTCCCCAGCAGCAGAAACAGCAGCAGGCCCAGGCTGCCGCAGCTGGCCTTGCAGACAAGCTCACATCTTCTATGATGGAACAGGAACTGGATGACGGCGAACCTCCGACTATCAAGTTGGGTGATGCATCCGTCGCTGCTCCCTTTACCAGCAAGTTGGCCAATGTTATTGCTATCCCGAATATTATTCGTCAAGGTCGTTGCACCCTGGTTGCGACTATTCAGATGTACAAGATCCTTGCTTTGAACTGCTTGATCAGCGCCTACAGTTTGAGTGTCATCTACCTGGACGGTATCAAGTTCGGTGATGGACAGGTCACTATCAGCGGTATGCTGATGAGCGTCTGCTTCCTTTCTATTTCCCGTGCCAAGGTATGCCGAACTTTTCCATGTTGACCAAATGCTTTGCTAATGTTTCAATGTGTACAGTCTGTCGAGGGTCTGTCTAAGGAGCGCCCGCAGCCGAATATCTTCAACGTCTACATCATTGGATCTGTTCTTGGACAGTTTGCCATCCACATTGTGACTCTGGTCTACCTCTCCAACTATGTCTATAAGCACGAGCCGTACGTTATGAGAACACCCTCCTGATTTGTCCCACTTTATCGCTAACACAACCGATAGGAGAGATTCCGATATTGATCTCGAGGGCGAGTTTGAGCCTTCCCTCCTGAACAGTGCCATCTACCTCCTCCAGCTGATCCAGCAAATCTCCACCTTCTCGATCAACTACCAAGGTCGTCCCTTCCGCGAGTCAATCCGTGAGAACAAGGGCATGTACTGGGGTCTCATTGCCGCGTCGGGTGTCGCATTCTCTTGCGCCACTGAATTCATTCCCGAGTTGAATGAGAAGCTCCGCCTCGTTCCCTTCACCAATGAGTTCAAGGTGACTCTGACCGTGCTGATGATCTTCGACTACGGTGGCTGCTGGGTGATTGAGAACGTCCTCAAGCACCTGTTCAGTGACTTCCGTCCCAAGGACATTGCCATTCGTCGTGCCGACCAGCTTAAGCGCGAGGTGGACCGTAAATTGCAAGAGCAAGTTGAGGCCGAGGCTCAGAAGGAGCAAAGAAAGATTTAGGTGGTTTGAAGATTTGTATCTGTAAACATAGAGAGGGGATTGTCGGATTTTAGAAATGTTCATGTGGTGCATGGCATTTAATTCATGTTTTTGCTTTTATCGAAACAATCTACAATATAGCAAGTACAAATGTGTTCATTTTTGGTTTCAATGGCTACTGTTACTGCACTAAGAACTTGGCTGGATATTACTCTGGCCCAATTGCTAGCGAGTCACTACACCCTGCATCTCTATCACCACTAGCCATGATCATAATAGTGGACGTGTTCTTGATTGTATAGAATAATGTATTTCCTATAACGTCGATCGCCTTTTTATAAGGCTCGGGTAGTACCCGAAATGATCGACCGTTCTCTGTTAATCTGTCAATCTTTGTCTTACTGGGAACTATGCAGCCTACATACACACGGAAATGAAACTGGGAGAGTTACCAACACCATGTTTCAGCCAAGGAGGAATGAACCGCATAATTCAGCATAATGGAACAATATGTACTAGGTCGGGTATCCGGCACCGAAATGGGAATATCTGGGGAGGTGGAGTTAGGGCTGAAAGGGATTAAGCCAAGAACATAGCCTTAGGTCTCTTGGGGATGTAACCCCGAGGTCTCAGACCTTCAACCTAGTGGTTTAGCTCGTTTTGACTAGCCCTACAGCCAAGGACGAAACGAGCTGTGCCCCATTTTATGGGGACTTTGTTGGTAACGTTTTTCTTTCACATTTTTCTTTCCCCTGAAAAAGTGTCTATATAGTCGTGATAACCTCTCCTCCATATTCTCTGCTTCTTGTATCCTCACGATTTTACGTCAACATGTACGCCTCGAATAATCATTTGTATCTGGGATGCCTCCTAGCCCTGCAGGCTTGTACTAGGGCCGTGGGCGCCGCAGCCACGTCAGGTACCTTAGAAATTGACTTGGTCTTCCCACGCAACGAGACATATGCGCCCTCTGCACTCATGCCTGTTGTCCTTGCCATTCAAAACCCCTCTCTCGCTTCATCCCTCAACCTGGACCTATACTACATGATTTCCCCGGTTGGCAATTACAACAACAGTGTGCCAACGTTTCTCAACTTGAATTGGGCCAACATCTCGGACAGCGACCCTTACTTCGTATACAATAGTACCGATCTTAACACCGAGGGTACATGGGAGCTCAACTGGTTCTTGGGCAACGGGCATTGCTGGGATACCGATGACGGGATATTCTATGTTACCACCAACACCACGATTGACAGCATCATTTTCACCACCAAGAACGGTTCCCCGGAGCCGGACCTCGCTACTTCTACCGAGGGGGATACCTGTGCTAAGGAAATTGGCATGTGGAGCGTCGAGAATACATTGAATTCGACGAGCGAGAGCTGGGGCCATGGCACTTGTGCGGTCCTTTCGAAGCACTCGCCCACATCTGCTTCGAACCCTTGTAGCGTCAAGCTAAATTCCACCGCTGCCTCGAGTATCTCGGCCGCTCTAACCGCCGCTGCATGTGCTGCCCCGAATTCGACTGTTAGCTGCCAGGCTGATGAGAATGCAGCGGGATTAGTGCAGATTTCCGGGGGGATGGCATGGCTAATGGCGGTCTTCGGTGGGCTCACTTACATTCTCGCATGAGTATCTCTTCTAATTATCTCGCATTGCTTCTGTTTGTATATATCTATGTACTTCAAACTACCCTTTTTATTCTATCCACGATTGCTAGGGATGTCTGGATATTTCAAGACAGTGAACACATCGATGGCGCTGATGAAGCTCTCGCCGCCACGACCAATGATCTTTGAGACTCCCGGGGGAAGATATGGATGGGCTTCAAGAACTTCGATATGGGAGGCGGGGGTTGCAGATGGGTCATTCGCAGCGGACATCGTGTCCTCCTGTATTCATCGACACTTACCTACGTACAGTCTCTCGTTTCACAGAAGATATATCCAGCCCATCGTAAGGAAGAGGAAAATAACAATGGAAGAGGAGGTTGAATTAATGCAAAACAGCCAGGTTAATCCTAGACGAGAAAGAAATATACACCTCATAATATGCGATGCCAAGAGAAGGTTTCTCGCAATGACAGCACATTAACACACCTATCCAAGTACCTTGCACGTGAAATGCGTAGAAAGATGCTCCCATCATGAAGAAGCTCATTCTAAGGTATGCGAAAAGCTTTCCACAATGTATAATCAAGCTTTCTATCTAGGAAGATAAAGGCATATCTCAAGACTGGCACTCTGAATACGTACATCAATCATTGATATTGCGACAAATGAATTGATAATAGATAGTCTGTCTATCAAGGTAGGCTGTATTCAGAAAACTTAATAGACTATGTCTACGAGACTGCTAAGCAATATCTAAATTACTAAGGAAGTTCTTCGACCTGACGTCTTCTAGAGAATGGGTTATACTGTATTGCGATCAGTCGCAGTGGAGACATCTAGTGCCCCCCACATCCTATGGGGTCGTAATCGTGTCAATATACCCGATTGGTACTAACACATGGATCCGGATGTAGACAGTATACTACGCGAGAGAAAATGGATGAGGTTGGGATGGCCAGCTTGATAGCACTATTTAGGCGTATACAGTGCTTGATTTTAATTCGAATCCATATTATATGAAGAGAGGATCCTTGCCTACATACATATGCACATGTATGTTGTATGCTGTATGTATGCATGTAGACAAGTCATAGCGTGACGGCAACATCGGAAGGGCCCAAGCACCGTATAATCGGCCCTATAAATCTCAACCGGGCCGACAAAATAAGAAGATGAGCGTGAAGATTGAAAGCCACGTAATAAAAGAAGAGTTCTCCTCCAATTGCCTGTCTTAGCGTAATCCCCCAATTAGTATATCGTAGACGGTTCTCCCCGCAAAGCCGAGCTCAAGTTCTCCGACCCAGTCAGGCCCCACAGTCATCGCGCAGACCTTCTCGATCAGGAAATATACACAGAACATCTATCTTATCATCATGCCTGGTTACTCTGGGGTTATGACAAAAAGTATGGGGTGTGATCGGGGAACCCCAGATGTCGTTTATAAGTTAGGCCCCCTTGCTGAGCATCATCTGAGCTTGTCAAAATCATTCGGATTTCCCAGTTGCCACTCTTACAGCCATGTCGGAAGACGAGGTACAGAAAGTATTCCAGGGCACACCAAGTGAAGATGCCCGTCTGGAGAATTTGGGATATGAGCAGGGTTAGTCTGTCGGGGAGAGAGTCTTTTATATGAGTGCTAACCAGCGCAGAGCTCAAACGCTCTTTCGGTCTAATGGGAATGATTGGATTTAGTTTCAGTGTTGTGACCTCGTGAGTATCATTCAAAATCTAGACGAATTTCCGCTAATCGTCTTATAGATGGACAGCACTGAGTGGTGTTTTCATCGTCGGAGTCACATCTGGCGGCCCTCCGGTTATGGTTTTCAGTTTCATCGGCGTTAGTTTGCTGACTTTGGCCGTCGCAATTCCCATGGCAGAGATGTGTTCTATGTATCCGGTAGCAGGTGGTCAATATTCTTGGGTTGCAGCACTCGCTCCACCAAAAATCGCCCGAGGTCTTTCATACGTGACAGGATGGTTTATGCTAATCGGTATGCTAGTATCGAACCACGCTATAAAAATCTACTAACCTGGAATAGGCCTCCTGGCTATGGGTGCTACCAACAATTCCATTGCTTCCAACTTCGTCTTGGGAATGGCAAACCTTGTCTTCCCCGGATTTGAGATTCAAAGATGGCACACAGTGCTGGTGGCTTACCTTGTTGCATTCCTTTCGACCACCGTGAACCTCTGGGGCTCGCATTTCTTGCATAAGATCTCGAAAGCGATTCTGATCTGGAACGTCTCCTCATTCGTTATAGTCACCGCCACAATCCTCGCCATGAATGATCACAAGCAGCCCGCTTCTTTCGTTTTCCAGGATTTCCAAAACGGAACCGGATTTGGCACTGGAATGGCTGCCATTATCGGTGTTCTCCAGGCTTGCTTTGGCATGTGTTGCTACGATGCTCCTTCACACATGACGGAAGAAATGAAGTCTGCTTCCAAAGAGGCACCCAAGGCTATTATCCTCGCTGTTGTTTTGGGTGCTATAACTGGGTTTGCTTTCCTCGTCACACTTTGCTTCTGCATTGGCGATATTGAAGCGACTGCCAATACAAGCACCGGTGTCCCCGTGATCCAAATCATTTACGACTCAACTGGAAGCAAGGCAGCCACTTGCGTGCTGTCAAGCTTGATCTCGGTGATTGTGATTGTCGCAGGAAACAACATTCTAGCCGAAGGATCGCGCGCCGTCTACGCCTTCGCCAGAGACAATGGTCTCCCCTTCTCGAAGTTCTTCAGCAAGGTCGACAGTAAGACACATGTTCCCGTCAATGCCGTTCTCCTCACCCTTGTGGTGCAGCTGGCGCTCGATGCCATCGAATTCGGTACCACTACTGGCTTTCAGACCGTCATTGCCATCTCAACCGAAGGCTTCTGTAAGTCTCCTTCACTGCATTTGATGGTACCGTTATTGATAACCTTTTCAGACTTGTCATACGCCATGGCCCTTATCAGCCGCCTCGCTGGATACTATACGGGCCACGTAGTGAAGCTCGATGGACCATACTCATTCTCCGTGCCGGTATCCATCGCCCTTAACATTGTCGGACTTCTGTTCCTTCTCTTCGCAGCAATCACCTTCAACTTCCCTAGCGAGTATCCCGTCACCCATGAATCAATGAACTACACCAGCGCAGCTATTGGCGTCATTGCTCTCATTAGCATTGTTACTTGGATCACGACAGGACGCAAGCACTTCTCGGGACCGGGTGCAGTGAGCTACTTGAGTGGTGAGAATACCGCAGCTCAAAATGTGGGAAGGGCCGCGGTGCATGTGGACGAGAAGCAGACTTGATGTATTGTTTAACAAATTACTGTATACCGTATATACTTAAAAGACTACCTCGCTAGCAGGTGACCTTCAGGACTAGTATTGTGCTCTTGTGCTTAACCCGTGTTATTATTCTTATATTTTTAGAAGGTTATAACACCAAGGAAATATGTGAATATTGAAGATTCTCTAGTTGCGGTGTCGGCTTTTTATAGAGCTCAGAGTTGTTCCCGAGGCACAATCCCCACTATGATCACATTGCTTCTTGTCAACAATATTCACCTCTTCTCTCAAGACTATCTAATTACGCCCTTTACTGTGAATTACATAGTCAGATTGGGAACAGCTCTGAAATTGTAATTTTGGGCTGACAATACCCAACGAAATGCGCCTCATTCACTGCTCTTACTAGACACAGCCCCAGAGGGGTCGTAGGTACAGATATAATAATAAATACGACTCCCCATCAGTAGAGCGAATGGCCTATTTCCTGTTCTCATCTCTCCTCTTCTTCTATTTCTTCCACACAAATTTGACCAACATGACTCCAGTGATTAATTACACTCCCCGTTCTACAGAAAGCGCTTACCAGATCGCATGTGAAGTGATTCACCTCCTCAAAGAATCAGGCGAGACACTCGCCGTTTCCGAGTCACTTACTGGCGGCGGACTCATGAGTACTATCACGTCTGTTGAAGGCTGCAGTTCTGTTTTCCGTGGCGGGGTCGTGTCATACGCAACACCAATCAAACAACATCTCCTTCAAGTCGATGGCGACTTGATCGCTGAGCATGGCGTTATCCACGCTGATGTTGCCGCCCAAATGGCTATCGGAGCCCGGGCCATTACGACCCAACATGACATGACACTCACTTCCTGGGGGATTGGGACAACGGGAGTGGCTGGCCCTGATCCTCAGGATGGGAAGCCGGTAGGAATGGTCTTCATTGGCATAGCCTCTTCGAGAGGAGGCAAACGATTTGGGCCGTTCCATTTCCCAGGTTCGCGCGAGAGGGTTCGGGAAGCCACTATTGTTGAAGCGCTGTATCTGCTTCGTCAAGAAGTAGTCAAGGCAAGATAGGGGGTTTCTCTGTGAATTTGAAGCACTATCAACGTTAAGTGCGCAACCCGCAAATGGGTTTAGGGAGATATGAGATATGTACTACTTTAAACAAATGTTGTGTGACGGCTAGGCAGCGGATGGAGGTTCCAAGTCATATGTTGTCGAGTATACAGTAATAACTCAGAGAAGCTTCGCTTCTCTTCTTGTTCCTTCTCCAACTTAGTGGTTTTGAAATGATGGTTGTAATTTTAGTACTTTTTCCTCTTTGATTAGACCAGGTGTCATATGCTAAATGTAACATTGGCAAAATCCAGAGGGGCCTGGGATACGGAGCACATTGGGAACGACAGGGAAAATATATAGGGAATAAAGCCTACCTAGGTAGTCTTCCTCTTTTTGCGAGATTTCAGATCCATGCTATCCCTCATTTGCCTCCCTTGGCACTTTCAAAATATTTCTTTAGCTTAAAACCGGCCTAGCAATAACCCATAACCCAGTTGTATTCACCATGGCGGATAGTGAAAGCTTGATCGTCATGTAACATTGGTAAACAAGGAGAGGTAGAATGTTGTCGAGTAGAGGAACAGTAAAGGCTCCGAGTGCAGCTAATAGGTCGCGATAATGAAGTTAAGAGTCTCGACTCCAAGAACTTAGAGCAGCGTGTCATGATATTCTCTAAAGAGAATAGTGTTGGATGCGGAGCAACAGATGGATTTCATATAGCGCGCGGCTAAGACAAATCACATGATGCTAATGTTGCGATGGAAAGGAAGGGTTTACCTAGATAGTCTATACAACTATCGTTGGCCCTTTATTGACTAGAAGTCAAAGTCAAGCTGACTCGATTGCGAAGGTATGTAACTATAGAGAACATGGATTTTCGGGTGCTCAAAGGGGGACAGCACCAGGACTGTGGATACTAGGTACTATCAGGGCTAGATTCCTCTCTGATTGCCTAGGGACTTAGTATCAGGAAGGAAATATACGTAAGAGAGCATCTCGAAAGCTTTCAAGTTGCGGTGTCGGCCTTTTATAGAGCTCGGAGGTTTCTCCGAGGCACGACCCCCACTATGATCTCATCGCTTCTTGTCAACATCTTTGAATTCTTTCTTCCCATACTCCTAAGATCAGTTCAGCAATATGGCGAAGCTTACTCTCCAGTCAAAGCATCGACTGCAGTCGGGACATGAGATCCCAGTCATAGGATATGGGGTGAGTTACCCCGCAAACACATATACATGTATGAACTTCAACTTCAAGAGCTGACATTGTACGGAATATAGGTGTATATGATGTACGTTCGAATAAATACCTCACCCCGAATCCCCTAACCAAACAACAGTCCCTCATCCGCGACCGAGAAGGCTAGTCTCGAAGCTCTGAACGTTGGATTTCGCCATGTACGTGTCCCGACAAAGATGACAGGACCACACTAAACAAGCATATCCAGATCGACTCCGCAATCATGTACAGAAACGAGAAGCCCTGCGGAAAGGCAATCCTGAATTCCAATCTGGATCGATCGCAGATCTTCTTGACGACCAAGATCCCGCCAGGATCAATGGGCTACGAGTCTACCAAACGAGCTATTAATTCCAGTCTACGAGAAGCAGCTCAGGAATACTTTGACCTGTAAGTCCCCACAGGAATCCAGCAATGTATATCCTCTATGGAATTGGACTACGATCTAACTGCTGGAACTGACCAACAGTATCCTAATCCATGCTCCCTACGGCGGCAAAGAAGCCCGTCTGGGTTCCTGGGATGCACTAGTCGAAGCCCAGAAAGCAGGAAAAGTGAAATCCATCGGTGTATCCAATTACGGCATCCACCACCTCAAAGAACTGGAGGCTTATATCCAGGGTGGTGGGGGTGGTCAGATTGATGTCGGTCAGTATGAGCTGCACCCGTGGCTGGATCATTCGGATATTGTGGAGTGGCTGCAGAAGAGGAATATCATTGTTGAGGCGTACTCGCCTCTTGCGCATGGGACTCGGTTGACGGAGCCTGTGTTGCTGTCCATCGGGCACAAGTATGGGAAGACGCCAGCGCAGGTTATGATTCGGTGGAGTTTGCAAATGGTAAGTAGCATATATTCGATTCAAGCAGAGGGTATAGATGCTAATAGTCTTAGGGATTTGTGCCTCTGCCCAAGTCTGTGACGCCGAAGCGCATTCGGGAGAATGCCGAGGTCTTTGACTTTGAGTTGTCGGATGAGGATATGAAGCGGCTTGATACAGGAGAGTATTCTCCCACGGACTGGGATCCGACAGTTGATATGGATTGAGTGTAGATGGTTGGTTTAGATGGATTAAGTTGGTTGTAGAGTGGAGGAACCTGGAGGAACGTTGGATTTGTCAGGCCAAGAGGGGCTCCTCTCCGCGGGGTGAACTTGCGACTTTCAACTTCAACTTTCGAGACTGTCGGACTCCGATCTTCGCCTTCTTTCTTCTTGCGAATTAAATTTCAATACCTCTATCTCTAAAATCTCGCTTATTCCTCCATCATGAAGTTGATTCTATCCAGTTCGTAAGTGGTGTGTTATTCGATGCGCCGCGAAGCAAGTCACTCAACCCTTACAGGAATATTATGCAAGCCGGACGGCAATCCGTCATTCGCCAGCCTGTGACCCAGAAATCAAACGTTGAGCTAATCAACTCGCTTCGATCGAACTTCCTTGCCTCGCAACAGGTCGAAACAGCATTGGCCAACGGCACCGACACAAATGGTAAATCAGCCGTATCGCATCCGCCCTCATGGACCCTACAGACCGAAGATGGCCTCTATATCCCCGCGATCGACTTCTCGCAGCCCGGCCTGTCAGAGGAGCGCGACCAATACGATATCACAGTGAAGCTATTCTACCTACCGGGAATCCCGGTATCAAGGCGGTGCGCACACACCAGAGAGGCAATTGATCTAGTATTGAAGGAGCTACACGTCAAGTCTATCGATCTACTGATCGTCTCGTTCCCGGGAATCCTGTTCGATGCAGACGACGACAGCGAGGAAGAAGACAACGAGATGAACAACCGTGAACCGGACGACTTCGACAGCATGGTGCAGACATGGCAGGTGCTGGAGTCACTGCACGACCAGGGCGTGATCGCCCAGCTGGGAGTCGCTGAGTTCGGCAGCGAACGCTTGGCCCGATTCCTGCCGCATACCAAGGTCAAGCCCTCGGTCGATCAGATCAATCTTAAGGATTGCTGTGTCGTTCCTAAACATTTGATTCTCTATGCGAAACAAGAGCAGATCCAACTCCTCACCCATAACGATTGCCATGATATTCTTCCTGTCGGCACGACGCGGGAATTACTCGGTCCCACGGAAAAGAGTGGTGCGGGCATCCTGGCTTCGTCCCCCGAGGCGAACGATGGCATCCAGGGAGATGTCGAGCCGCAGTGGGTGGTCAAGTACACGGCAGTCGTCAAGGATCGCGGAGTAGTCGAGAACAAGGGGTATTTTGCGTCGGCTGATGTCGGCACATGCGTCAAGGACCGGTCATGAATGCTTTTCTTTTCTTCTTTGCGTCGTCAATAAGGATATCCGTCGTGACAAGCGTGGCGTTTCTTTTTTGCTTTAAATTCGATCATAGCTGGTGTGGAGGGCAGTTGCATCCATCTCTAAAACCAAACGAGACTGGCTTAACCAAGCATGCTTCTCTTCCGCCCTCTCATGCGCACATCCTCAAGTCTCTTCAGCGCAGAAACAGCCCCCTTGTAGCTATCCCGGTAACCCAGAATCAGCTCCTCGAACATAGGCTCCGAGCGCGGATGCGTGCTGCCAATCGCCCGCTCCAACACATACAAATCCACCGCGCGGTCCTCATCCTGATTACTCTGCGACGCAAGACCGAAATCAATCAACACGACATCTCCCTCCATAGAGGGCGAGCCAGTGCCATCAACAGCATCACTTGCACCCGTAGACGGCCGCAGCATGAGATTACTCGTCGTCAAGTCTCCATGCACAACACCAGCCTTGTGCAGGACACCAATGGCCGAGCCCATTTTCCTCAGAAAGCCGCGCACACGCGCCTCTTCGTTTTCGATCTGCAACGAATCCAGCGAGCCCTGGTTCTGCTTCATCCATGCTTCCCACTGCTCGAGAACTACCCGCACCACAGGCCCGTCAATCCATTCCATCATTAGCCAGGCGCCGCCCCACCCGCCTTCTGTGCCGCCGTGTCCCTCCCAGTCCAGGGCTAGGACGGCTGGAACGCTGACGCCCTCCCGTATGAGTTTCGCGAGGCATCGTGCTTCTGAGGTTATACGTTGACGGGTAAGTCGGCGGTCGAGAATTGGGTGCCGGTAGGGTTTTGATGGGCGGATCTTGAGCGCGGCGGGGATGGAGGGGTTGAGGGAGATGGTTTTGTAGAGGTGGGCTTCGGCACCTTGGGCGAGGAGGGTTGGTGGTGGGGTGGTATTATTGAAGGGGGATGGGAGAGGTGGGGGTTTGTATTCTTCCATTGTGAGAGAGTTGGAGAGTTAGAGAGCTGGAGAGGATGTAGGTGGGAAGGGATGAGGTGAAGAGGAAAAAGTTGTGGTGGGGCGGATCTCGGAGTATAGCCATACCTAAGTAGGTAACCAGCTATTATTTCGATGTTTATATGACTATGCTGATATATATGTTAATGGTTTAATAAATATCAGACAGAAACAGACTGAAGCATGGAATTAAATAATTCGAAATCATCAACCTTGGAATAATATCTCATAATTATGTGGACGCATGAGTTCACAAACCCCTATATTTATACCCCCTTTCCTCAATATCTCCATATTAACAATTAAATGAAATCAGATGAAGATCCGGACGAACATTAGCCAACCGACAAGTACCCTGATACATCCTCTCAAGGGTCGACGCCATAACCTCTAGATCAGTAGACTCCGCCGACCAATGCTTCAGCGTTCGAATCGACAGCCTCACCAAAGCAGTCCAATTCGCCGGTAAACGCACCTGCCACGTACTGGGATCCCGACCTGCCTCGAGTTGATATAAGACAGCTCCGAGGATGTGGACAGCACAGGCGAAGCTGGCCCGCACCACGTTCCAGATCCACTCGTGTCGGAACTGATACCAGTAGCTTGGTATTAGAGTGACGCAGTTGTCAATGGCCTTTTGGGCTAGATGGAACACTTCTGCCCACATTTGGTTGTTCTTCCTGATGAATGTTGGCATTCCCTGGAAGTGCATTGCCAGGTAGAATGCTGGTCGGAAGATCCTCTCCAGTGCCATGTGGTACCGTCCGCGGAAGAAGAACCTCAGATCTGGGTTGTCTTTTTGGGTTTGGTCTTTTTGGGATTGGATCCCGGCTAGCGAGATTTGGTACCTTTTGGAAGAGTTAGCAAGGCCGGGGACATTTCGTTGTCATGTTCGGGGAACTCGGGGCTTGTGGCTCGTACCATGACGTTACAACACGCTCCGCGTCCATTGTTTTTCTTAGGAGGTCGGGGATATCTTTGGTCCAGCCCTTCTCCCCTTGACGCCACATGTCAGACACTATGTCATTAGTGGTCCGGCGGTTGCAGATCGACCCGATGTAGAATTTCCAGCCTTTCTCTTCTTCGGTGCCATCCAGTTCAAGACCTGGCCTGACTGCGAAATCTTGATCTTCATCCATTTGGTCATATGAGGAAGGGGATCTGCGAGAGAATTTAGGGAATGGGTCTGAATACCCTAGACTTTCAAGACCACTGCTCCAGAGAGGGAGTTCGCTCTGCATTTCACTGTGGACAATGCTTAGTTGAGTTGCTTTATAAAATCCCCGTGGAAAAACCTACTGTTCCGCTTGGATGCAGGACCAATACAGTCTGGACTCCAGGTTATGGTAGTTGTCATCAGCGGTCCACTGCTCTCTACACAACGACCGCAAACGAACTTCTAATCTGCAAGACGCCTGCTGGTAACAGAACCACGCCTGCAGAGGTCGTATGGCATGTCTGTGATAGCTTCCAGCAAGAAGAAAGCACTGAATGTCTGTTGGAGATGTGTGCAAGAAACCGAATCTCTGCTTTGCCGCGTGGAAATATGTCTCGGCCAAATCGAGATTGGCGTCTGACAAGGGTGGTGCTTGGAGTCCATCGAGATTCGCTGGCATGTCCTCGGCCAGGGGAACAAACTTCGATGATGTGCACGAAGCTAAGGCGCACGCTAGCAACTACAGACATGATTAGTTCAAGTGGGACTTCCCAAAAAGGAGTTGACATACCACTTGACACGAAGGGCCATCCCATCCAAGACCCTGGACGGTCACCTCCTTGGCATAACGGTCTAGATTATCTAGATCAACTATCGGGTTTCTTCGGTGGCATAGTAGGAAGTACTTCCTACAAAGTCTAGGGATCTCATCGACAAAGCTTCCGATCCCCACCTGCCGGGGTGCCTGCATACTGCGGGGCTGATTATCCAGTGAGTCGAGCAGAAAGGATCGGATATGCTTCTCGGCTTCAGTAATGACCTTGTTGAAAATAGGCCATCGGAGCATGTTCTCCCCGGAGCTAGCCATGTACAGGATTCGGGGATCATTATCGACTCCCCGATCATCGATACTGGCAGTGCTAGTACTAGGTGGATTGCTCCCGGGCAAGGAATCAGCTACGGGGCTAGGATTCTGCATAGCCAACTCAAAAAATCCTTCTTTGAGTGAGCGAGTCGAGCTGTTGGAGCCTTCGGATTTGAAATTCTCCAACAAACCGGCGATATGATTCAGTCGTTGGAGCACCTCATGGTTCGACGGGTTCCCCGGGTCAAACCCGGCTCTAAGAATAAGGTCCATGCTTAGTGGGTTATTCCTCTTCACGAGATGATGTTATCTTACTGGTTCTGGTGTGGCGATGTTTCGGGATAGTTGCACTCCATCCCCTGCACGGCACAGTAGCTACAGGTCGGCCTGGCATTGTCACATCGTGTCTTGCGCAGCCGACAGGTCTGACAGGCTGTCGGGGCTCGGGTTCGGATCTCACGCTTCCTAGCGACTCTTGGGTTGCCAAACTCCATGTTCACCAAGCAAAATCCAGGGTTTTCGGGGAGGCCGGGGAGATAGATGAGGGGAGGTGTAAAAGATCAAGTGCGACCCACGGATATTCAGTTAGAAAGCAATACTTCTAGAGATGGTCCACTGCCCACTAAGAAACAAAGAAAACATTCCACCGAGTACGGATGTGGCGTGGCCAGATAAGGCAATGGGGGTAACAAAGAACTGTCGAGGCGATGTGATGACCAAAGGCTAACACCCATGACTGCCTCAGGGGTTTCACGATGCTGATTGGAGGACGATTCACTCCCTGGTCACTCGGGACATGGGTTTTCTTGGTTTTCTTGGGGGATTCGATGTCTTTGTCCTTTCCCCAATGAAGAGCTCCCCGACCCTTTTCTCTGACTCTAAAGGATCATGGAAATCTCGTATTTCTGGAACTTCTCTTTTCGGTTGCCTGCAGGTGATGGTAAAAAAGGAAAAGGAAATGTTTGTGATATCCCCGAAAGTATTTGGAATTCCAAGTACTGGAGTACGGGAGTACCTATAGTAGGTCAGAATCCGGGACATTCCGTGGGGAATGTGGACTTCTTGTACTTTGTGTAAAAAAGAATATTTGAATATAACCTGACGAGAAGCTTGTCCCTAGATCTTTCTACAGTCGTGTTGGAAATTAGCTTCACGTCCGTACACACCCCAATTTTAGTATTTTTGGGATTGTGATCGGTTCGAACGGGGATGGTGGTGATGATATACGGGAAAAACGGGGAAAACGCGGGGAGTATCGGACTTCAGTTATATAGCCCTAAATAATCCCATCCCCTACAACTTAATCCCCCCGTGAACAATGCCAAAGAATAAAAATGAAATCATATCGTCAATGAAATTCACCCGCTCAGGTAAGTACATATACAAAGCCTTGTCCACAAGGAAATTCTTAACGCCGAAATTAATGCACAGTGTCACAGAGTCACAGTCACCTCATCGGACCTTTCTCTTAGGTCGCCTCGTCAAAGGCGCTTCACAATGTTCCGTCCAAGCATCTTCAAAGACCGTCTTTCGTGGTCCAATCTGACCTTGGTAGAAGTTCAGCTTACGCACAACCTCCATAGCACCTGTACCCAGTGACACCGTCTTGCCCATGATGATACACTCCGACACACCCTCAATGAGATCGGTGCGACCGAGACCACCGGCGTCGAAGAGGTGATCCGCAGTTTTCTCGAACGAAGCAAGCTGAAGCACCGAGTCACGCATCTTAGCCAAACCGAAACGTGTAATACCGAGCACTTCACCCTTGTAGGTCATCACATCAGCCAGAAGTTGCATGTGACGAGGATCGATGTCCATGTCCTTCATGACTTCGCTGATTTCGACGACGATCGTGCTTCGAGCGGCTTCAATACCTAGAACTTCTCGCGCCTCCATAATGTTGTTGGTCCTAGTGTGGAGACCGTCCACACCCATCGTAGTCATACACTCTCTCAAACCGTAACCTTCCACAAGCAAAGTGTTCGTGGTCGAGGTCTCATCCGTGCGAATGATAGCTCGGGTGGCACGTGGATGACCCAGGATTTGGATGTGGGGAAGAATACGCTTCAAATGCTTCAAGCGGAGGAAGGGATCAATGCTCGTAGCGGCAATCTCTGTCTTAGAAAGGGATGCCTTGCTGGCCGGATCAAGATCCATGTGGACCTTGATTGAGCCTTGCTTGCACGAGAATTTGAGATCGCTTCCCTTGAAGCGCTTGTTGGTTTTGATCGCTTCGACGATCTGTGGCGTTGTGATCTCCAGCGCCAGATCCTCGATCGTTTTCCAGTTCAGAACAACCTTCAAGTAGGCATCATCGGGGGACCAAACCTCCGTGATGGAATGAATGACATCTTGGAGGAAGGTCTTCTCAATGCGTCCTTTCACAATACGAGCAGCGATAGTGCTTCCTCTGTTGACCAGTTCGCAAGCCACGACGGGGGTACTGATCTCTTTTGAGGCGTTGATGATTTCCTTGATACGAGGTACACCTTGAGTAATACTCATTCCGGCGACACCGGCGAAATGGAAAGTTTTCAGGGTCATTTGTGTTCCTGGCTCGCCAATGGACTGGGCACCAACGGCACCCACAGCATGGCCGGGCTCGACCTGAGCTCTCTTGTACTTCAACAGACACGCAGTGATGAAAGCCCTCAGGGTCGTCTCTGTCAGCTTGCCTGTATGATCCAAGCCCTTACGGCTCCGCTGGTCGGATGGGTCGATATCGCCACCTCGAGAGATCAATTTGTCGGCTCGGTTTTGCACATATTCCTGGATCGAGTCAAGGAAGTCACGGGCACTCTCGAACTGATCGATGCCATGATCACTGCGGTCCATGTATGCCAGGTCATTTCCGAGTAAGTCCTTGCGATTTAGCTTCGCCCGCTCCTTTGAAAGCATCTGCTCGCAGACTTCCATAATTTCCGCAGGCAACAAACTTCGCTCGTCGTTGTTGTATGTAGTAGATTCTGAGTGAATAAATGTTCGATCGAAGTGGACGGGTTTGGCTTTACCCTCCATATCCACGGGATCCAACTTATCGTCACCGTACTGGAACTGAACGATGGCAGCAGATGAGTTACGGACCGTGTCATCATACATCGATGACAAATCTTCGAGGGACTTCATCAGACGACGAGACATGTAACCAGTCTCGGCGGTCTTGACAGCTGTATCGACCAGACCTTCACGACCGGACATAGCGTGGAAAATGAATTCTGGCGGTTGCAGCCCAGAGAAGAAACTGTTGCGAACGAAACCTTTCGACGGAGGCTGTCGTGCATTCTTCGGGAAATGCGGCAGGGTACGATCCTGGAAACCATCCTGTACACGCTGACCACCGATAATCTGCTGACCGACAAGGGCAACCATCTGGGACACGTTGATACTAGAACCCTTGGATCCAGAAGTGGCCATGATAAGGGGCGAGTTGTACTTGCTCAGCTGCCTAATACACTCGTCACCAGCTTGTTGACGGACCTTACTGAGGATACCGGAGATCTGGTTCTCCATGGTTTGCAATTCGTCACATCCAGGATACTTCTCCAGAGTGCCCGCCTTGTACTTAGCAATGACTTCGTCACACTGCGAGTACGCTGCCTCAACAAGATCGTTTTTGGACTGAACGAGCTCTGCACTAGGATAGACATCTCCGATACCAATTGAAAAGCCAATGTTGGTGAACCATCGGGCGGACAGTTTTGATAGACGGTTCATGCCCTCGGCTGCTGCCGGCGGGCCAAAATCTCTGAGCATAATGTAGAAAACATTGTCTTTCTTTCCAGAACCAATCGTAGACTTGTCCATCACACCGCACATGACCTCCGAGTTACGGATGACTAGCCAGCCATCATTGGGGTCCAGGTCCTTAGGACGACCGTCCTTGGGCATCTTGAACTCACGGCATGCGGCGTCCAGGTTCACCATAACGGGATCATCTTTGTTGGGGCGCATAAGAATGTTGAAGACCTGTTTTCCAGTCCACATCATCTGGGGTTTCAAGACTGACGGCGGTGGAAGATCGAATCTTGTTTCAGGGCCAAGCATATAGAGACAGATCTGCGTGAAGGAGGCACGATCATAGAAGTTGTCTTTGCTGCTCAGCACGTAGGCGGCACTAATGAAATCCTGAATGGCAGAAATGATGGGTTCTCCGTTTTTGGGTGTGGCCAAGTTGTTCTTCACACCCATTAGCTCCATTGCTTCCGCTCTGGCTTCCTCCGTCTGCGGCACGTGAAGGTTCATCTCATCTCCGTCGAAATCGGCGTTGTAAGGATTGCAGACACACTCGTTCAGTCGGAAAGTCCTATGGGGTCGAATTTTGGCAAAATGAGATAGAATACTAAGCTTGTGGAGGGAAGGCTGTCGATTGAACAGCACAATGTCGCCGTCTTCGAGATGACGCTCAACCAGGTCGCCTTCTTGCAGCTGATCAGCCATCCGCTGAGTGTTACTGTACTTCAACATCTGCCTGAATCCGGTTCCTTTCTTGACAATTAAGTTCGCTCCGGGCCATTTGTTGCTACCATTGCAAATCCGTTGCTGCAGTTTTTCCTTGTTGTATCTGGTCACTAGTTCGGGATAAGTCATGTTCTTTGCCACCAGCTCCGGAACAGCGACCTCATCAACTCGCAAATTTGGATCGGGAGAAATGACAGTTCGTCCAGAGAAATCAACACGTTTTCCTGACAGATTTCCACGGAAACGACCTTGCTTTCCCTTCAAGCGTTGGACGAATCCTCGGATAGGTTTTCCGAGATCGGCTTTGTTGAGCCCAGGCACATCGCTGTTGATGTAGACAGCAATTTGAAGTTGCATATAGTCCCAGCACTCCATGATTGTCTGCACAGGAGCACCCTTAAGCAGAGCATTCTTAAGATTGATATTGCTCTGCACAATGTCACCTAGCTTGGCGGTCAAGTCATCTTCTGTAGATGCACCATCTTGTCCCACTGAAGGTCGAATGCAAACCGGTGGAGCTGGGATGAATTGCCACAGGAACATCTCCGGACGAGCCTCCTTTGGATTCATGCCGATCAATTCACAGTCAGAGTCTGACATTTTCTTGAATAGCTTGAGAACGCGAAGAGGGTTCATGTCATCCTGCGCCTTTTTAAAGTGTTTTTCGACTTCCGGGTTTGCGCCTCTTGCCTCGAGGAAGGAGTTATCAAAGACATCCTTGCTGATTGGCGTTTGCTTTTTGACGGAAACCGAGACATTGAATGCACGGAATTTATCGTGGGTAATCTTCAGAGCACTTGTTCCGGTCTTCTTCACGACACCGTTGATCGCTCCACAGTATGTACATTCACGGGTTTTCCGACACCGTTCGTTGACGCGTTTTGCGATCTGCGTCCGGCGTAGGTTATCAAGGCCCGGTCGGCGCATCTCGCGAAGATAGGTACGGCGCTCCGCCTCGGGGAGCAGAATATTCGAACATTCCTTGCAAATTTCCTGAAGGATCGAGATGACGCGCTTGAAATAACCGACATGGAAAGACGGTAGGACCAATCTCACATGGCCGAAATGACCATTGCAGTCTTTCAGATTGTTTCCACATGTTGCGCAAGAATCAGTTTTGTTCGAGATACCCATGCGCGGGTCGAGAGGTCCATTGGAAACCACCGTTCGGGTCTGATCCAAGTCGAAAAACTTTCGGTCAGAAACTTCTACCACTGCTTGGCCGACAATGTCATCGTTGGTTCTGGAAACATAAATCTTCATTAGCGATCAAGTCTGCGACAAACGCTTGTGGCAAGCACAGAGTGAACTGCGTACAAGACACCAAATTTCAGTTCTTTGATCACTTTGGGAACGCTGTCAATAACCTGGGCCTTGCCCAGGTCTACCTGCGCACCCTCTGGAGGCTGCATGGCCGTCGTCAAATGCGGAGCATGGCAGGGTGACTCAAGGCGATGCGATCGGCTAGGCGGACTTCAGCCGCCAGAAACAAGATTTCAAGCTCAAAGAAGAATTAGCTCTGGTATTGTGTCAATAGATCCACAATCTGAAGCTGCAGAACTTGATTGAGGCTGTTCAGACACAATGGAGTGAACTGAGAATGAGCAGAGGAAGAAGTTGTATGGCGGGGTCCGACATGAACTTTTTTTCTGCCGGTGAAGCTCTCACCGCTGGCACAAGTGGCCCACAGGGTTGTATAAAGATGAAGACATCCAAAATGGTTATCGCAGAAATAATGTTATACAGTGTATTTAGTTCTAATTTACAAGCTTATTTCGCCAAGAATGCCTGGAAAGCTTTGTGCTCAATCACCACATTTCCAACTGCTCGCAACCTCTTGCGGCCTTCTTTCTGCTTCTCCAGCAGCTTTCGTCGCCGACTTACATCACTAGCATGCAATTTTGCCAGCACGTCTTTTCGATAAGGCTTGATAGTCTCACGAGCGATGATTTTCTTGCCTACAGCAGCCTGGATGATGATCTCAAAAAGCTGCCGGTCCACATGCTCTTTGAACTTGGTTACCCAAATTCTGCCTTGTCGGCTCACCTGGCTCGAGTGCATAATCCGCGTCACAGCATCCACTGGTTCTCTGTTGACCAAGAGCTGTAGCCTGACAATATTTCCGGCTCGCCATGCAGATTCTTCATAGTCCAGGCTGGCATAGCCCTTGGTACCGCCTTTCAATTTTCCAAAGAAATCATCAACCAAATGGGCCAGAGGCAACTCGTACTTCATAATGACCTGGGTCGCTGTGAAGTATTCAATGCTTTGTTGCTCACCGCGGTTGGCCTCGCAGAGCTCAATCACCTTTCCCAAGTACTCCTCTGGGAATGTCAGAGTGACCAACACAAATGGCTCTTGGACCTCGGCAACTTTGAGTCGTACGCTATCATCATCGGGGAATTTGGCAGGGTTGGTGATGATCTCTTCGGCACCACTCTTCCACACGACCTTGACCGGGACGGAGGGTGGTGTAATGATAATACTGGCGCCGTGCTCCTGTCGTAGGCGGTCTTCAAACACGGAGCAGTGAAGGGTTCCCAAGAAGCCCATACGGAAACCGGCGCCTAAGGCCTCAGAAGACTCTTTTTGTACTGTGATGCTTCGATCATTCAAAACCAGCTGGTTGATGCTGTCCTCCAGGTGCTCGAAGAGATCCGCATTCACTGGGTATACAGCCACAAAGACCATCGATTTGGGCTCTTCGAATCCAGGCAAAGGCTCGACGACCTTTTCATAACCGACTCTTGTGAAGGTGTCGCCAATCTTGGCCTCTTTACTCCGCTTCATGCCAGGGTTGAAGTAGATGTACCCAACCTGGCCTGCACGGAGAACGGTTTGCGCAGTCTCAGTCGGGTACATGATGCCGACTTCACCGACAAAATATTTGAGACCGGTAACGAAGGATATAAGCTGCTGGCCTGCACGCACCTCACCGTCGAAAACACGGACCAACAGGATCACGCCTTTGTAGGAGTCATACCAGGAATCCACGAGGAGCATACGAAGTGGTTTCGTGGAATCACCGATAGGTCTAGCATCCAGTTAGCGAAAGAGCAGCACTTTGGGAAGCCACGGGGTAAGACCTACGCAGGGACTTTCTCCACCACCGTCGGTAGAACAGCTGGGACATTCAATCCAGTCTTTGCTGAGACCATCACCGCGTTGTCTGTATCGATCTCAAATGTGTTTCTTATCTGCTCCAGAGCCCGCTCTGGGTCGGATGAGGGGAGATCAACCTTGTTAAGAATAGGAATCAACTCAAGGCCTTGCGCAAAGGCCAAGTAGAAATTGGCGACTGTTTGCGCCTGAACACCCTGACTGGCATCAACCAAGAGGATTGCTCCTCCGCAACTGGCATAACTTCGCGACACCTCAGCACGGAAGTCCACATGGCCGGGTGTATCGACCAAATGTAACAAATAATCTTCGCCTTTATAGTTGTAGATCATGGTACACGTCTGTGCTTTGACCGTAATTCCTCGCTCTCGTTCGACATCAAGTTTGTCCAAAACTTGTTTGTTCATGCCCGCTTCGATTGTGCCCGTCAGTTCGAGTAATCGATCGGAAAGCGTGCTCTTGCCATGGTCAACGTGTGCGACGATGCAGAAATTGCGAAAACGTTCGATTGGGATTGCGGCAATTCTCTTCTCGAGGTCTAAGTCGAGTTTCGTAGGTGTAGTTTTCGAACGTCCATAGTAATTCGTCGTAGTAGAGAAACTCCTGTTATACCTATACGAAGAAAAGACAGTTGGTGGTCGGAGGCTTGCGGCCTGGCATCTCGGCGCTGCGCTCAGCCATCGGCCTAACTGCAGACATCCTCGCATCGGGACTTCTGCGATGGCATAGGAGGGGCTGATGGTATGCAAGCGAATCGAAGTGTATCCGCGGGGCAATCGATCAGCACTTGCGTGCTGGTTGGTCTCTCGATTTGCGGAGAAAAAACGGACGCGCGGGCGGTGACTGTTTATTGCTGCGGTGACCACTCGACATAAACAAAGCTCTACCTTTCTTTCACCTTCAAAATCCCCAGCTATCTACGAGCTCATCATGCCGGAAACCAAGGATAAGTCAAAAGTGCACAAGCTGTCAATCAAAGGTTCGTATCCATCATCTACTTGTGTAGCCATCGTAGTGCTTACAAGATATCAGGATCGGCCAAGCTTGTCTCCGAATTCGTGAGTCGCCTTTTTTGGTTGCGTCATTGAAGTTCGAGTACTGACTGTCTCAGTTTGAATACTCGATTAATTCAATTCTGTAAGTTGCTGGTCGTACTCAGTCTAAGACACTGGCTGATTGCATTGGGTGTTCAGCTTCCAACGAGGAGTCTACCCTCCCGAGGATTTCACAACGTAAGTATGCCCTCTCAACTTTCCCCACTACAGTCCAGCAAGCTAATTGAGATAGGATTAAAAAATATGGCCTCAATATGCTGGGTTCGTGAACTGTGTTCTTAATCGCCGCCGGCAACCCTAACCTTATAGCAGTTTCGGCCGACGACCAGGTCAAAGCCTACATCAAGAAGATCATGTCCCAGCTGAAGGAATGGATGCAGGGAGGAAAGATCTCAAAACTTGTGGTAGTAATCACGAGCAAAGAGACCGGTGAGCATGTGGAGAGATGGCAATTTGACGTATGGATCCGACACTCTCCCGTACGAGTCCGCGGCTAACTATAGTGATGGAATAGATCGAAATATTCGGTAAGCAATCGAAAAGCAAGAGCTCCCAGAAAGCCGGCGACAAAGAGAATAGTACACCGGGGTAAGTCTGCTCACTGTGAGATTATCTTAATCATCCTACTAATCCAACATCTTTGTGCCCTGAAGAGAAGATGCAAAGCCCACCGAGCCTATTGAGAAGACAGAAAAGCAAATCCAGGAAGAGATCCAAGCTATCTTCCGCCAAATTACCGCCTCTGTCACCTTCCTCCCCGTCCTTGATGGAGACTGCACCTTCAATGTGCTTGTCTATGCCGACGCCGATTCAGACGTACCCGTGGAATGGGGCGACAGTGACGCCAAGGAAATTAAGAACGCAGAGAAGGTCCAACTAAGGAGCTTCAGCACAAACAATCACCGAGTTGGGACTCTGGTCAGCTACCGGTTGGCGGATTAAGCTCTCGGTGACACATTATGATCAAATACGAAGGATACTATGGATTGGCGTTTCGGGAAAGGATCGAGGATTTCTTCCACCTATCATATCAGAAGTCTTGATATTTGTTCTCAATCAAAATCAAGGCCGCTCAGTTGTATCATGTCTAGTATAAGACCAAGGCAAGCTCTCTCGCTTCGGGAACCACTTATTGCTATGACCACCCCCATCATAGCGGATTAGATCCAGTACCACATTTTCCAGTCCCAGATGGGAGAATATATCGTTTTCCATTCCAGGGGACCAGCCTCGTCTCGCCCTTTTGCCTGCCAGATCTGGGTTCACTCCGTAAAGATCTTCTCTCCAAAGACCAATCCCATTCACAGCCTCGCCTCGAGCCAAGCTCTCGGGTGACGTGACTTCCACTGGCGGATTGGTACCTATCACAGCAACCTTGTGTGTGTAGTCTTCTTGTTCCGGACCAAGAGGTACGAGTCCCACAGCTGGAAAGTGGCACTGCATGAATCGAGCGCGCTTAAACTCGTGCGTCACAACTGTGACCCTCTGTGGATAAACGCCCGTGTATACCCGGAACTGAATTAGAGAAAACAATAGATTTTGATATGAATCTGTGGCGTTGGTTTCTGCGATGACTCTTGATGGGTCAGTTGTGGAGATAGTGGACGTGTCTTGGAAGTAGTCGTTATCCCTGGCCAGATTCTGGATTTTGCTATACGTCAGCTCTCTGAGTGGCAGCTCGTAGGGAATTCGGGCGCCTTACAAGGTAAGATTGGCCTTCACTGAGCTCAGTTCTAGGCTTCTTGGTAGGCCCTCTGTTCAATGGATCAGCGAAACAAAATTCAAAAGCACGTTATGCAAAACGTCATACCCAGAAAACACAAGCAAGCTATGAGAGTCTTCCGCTAGAGCTTTCAATCCGGCTTTGATATGATCGATGAACGTGGGTGTTTCTCCCCTTTGGAAGGGCTCAACCAGCCTGCTCAGTGCATCAGATGCTGTTTTCCATATAGGGAGCTTATTCTAATCACTAACCACTCGTCCTCTGAGGCACCAAGCTTTGAACCTCCGGTATAAATGGCATGGCAGCAGACAACAATAAGGTGGTTGCATATGGCAAAGGCGCAATCTGGGCTTGAAGCCATATTGCTGGATTTTGGTAGATCAATTGAATGGCTTGGGGTTTATCACAATGCAAGACACATAGGAGATGCTAGTAAATTATGGATTGCTGAGAATGGCCTGAACAACCTCAGCTTCCAAAGTTGTGTCTTTGATAGACGAAAAGAAGGGCGGTAAAGGACTCCCTCCTGCTCCGCCAATTCTTTTGATTCTTCTCAAGACACCTTCACATCCCATCAATGAGCGGATTCCAATGCTATCATCCCAAATCTCCTGCGGTGTATGTCCTTTTTCTCTAAATATGCATTTTGCCATTCCCGGTTATGTGGTATGAGCCCCCAAGCAATCAGCACTTCGTCTTCCTCCGTTGTTAAATCTAGCCAAGCAAGTAAGTCCTGCCGACTTTCGGGTTTCTTATTTTTTGAGATCGGGGTAGATTCCAAGTCGGGAAGACCTATCGGTCTGGTCCATGACGGTTCGCCAATCTTCTCTTTATTGCCTACATGCACGGTAAGGGATTTTTGTTCCTCCAACTCAGGCCAATCCATATACTCCTCGGGGTACATGGATATGGTGGCCTTGAGTTTTGAGCTAACCCAGCAACTATTTTCTTGGACTTCATTGTCATGGCTCCAGTGACTTCGAACTGATTCCCATATTTGGGAGTCTTCACAGCCAACTCGGTGGGCCGTGAGGACTGTAGCAACGATAATCACCACCACTGAGACAATTTGCGTGTACAAGGCTGCCATTCCGATACTGATGACATGCACCGCAAAAGCGGCCCAGCCTATCCATTGGCACGCCCGATAAATGTACCGGTTTGGTGGCTGGGGATTAACTGCAAATGCCAATTTCGGCAGATACGCGGGGACTGCAAGAGTGACGACTTTCGAGTCCTCTGTCAACACAATCACCTTGGCAATTTTGTTTGGGTCTTGAGGCTCGATGGGTATTTTGGCCCCCTTCATGGCGGGCCCGTTCTGGCGAAGGCTCTCGAGTCTCTTCATTGACTCGTCATACTTGGCTCTCTTAGCCGGGTAACCTTGTGCTGCTTCTTGTGCTTTCAGGATGTTCGCATCGATGCCGGCCCGATTTTGTGCTACCAGTATACATCGCACTACCACTGAAATGGCCATGGCTATCACATTGGCAAATCCCCACCAGTCCGCGGCTAACACAGTCAGGGCAATGAGCATCCCGTGCACCGGCACCCCAACGAGCAAAAAGCCGACGATAAACTCTCTCCATCTGCGCGGCCGTTCCACGACCTGCCATGTGACAATACTTCGGACTTGTTTGAAGTCCTGTGTCTGGAGCCATCGCGAACACCAGCCGGCAAGCTCGGTGGTCATAATCCCCGCTGATATGTTGTAGAGAACGAATCCGGGTTTCTTTGCGGTGAATCGGTTTCCAGCCACCACAAAGGCACCAAACACCGGCAGGTATTTGAGGTACATGCTCGGCACGAGTCGCCCGATACTGCGGTCCATCTCCTCCGCTCCGAGGAGCGTAACAAGACCGAGGGCATCGATTTTTAGTCCCGTTCCACGACCCCAAGAGTTGAGACTCTCACTCCAGGGATACATAGGAGAAATAGTTATAGAGTGTTATGGTGTTAAGACCGAAAAAGGATCCTGCTCATGATCCAGAAAGAGGTTATTAATACGGCTATCATTACTACTCCGTACCGAAGGTATAATCCCCCCTATATCACGCTGTCACTGCGGCTGGAAAAGACTGGAAAACAAAAGAAAAGAAAGATAAAATAAGATAAAATAAGATGACAGGGGTTTATAATCAACCAGGTCACCAGGTCATGATAACCTATTCGGATGCGAACACGAACTCGTTGGTCAAAATACTGCAATCTGCAGTCTTGCAGCCAGTTTGGGAAATGAGAAACCCATGTGCTTACTCTCAACTATCTGTTTGGCAAGGGATTCGTGGATTATCGAATCTCCTTGACTTGAAAAAAAAGCAAAGCAAAAAGCCACATGGCGCGCAATTGGCCAGTTTCAACGCTAACAGTTTAGTTCGGTTCTTACGAGTTGCCAAGTATCTTGACACAGCAAGATCAGCGTACAGTCTGACATTTATCCTTTTTTTAAATCCATCGGCGCATCATGTACGGAGTACTCCGTATCCAAGGAATACATTTCAATTCGGGCTTGCGGCATTTTCAACCAATAGAACCCGCATCTCTCATCACAATTGAGCCTCAAGATTACCTATCTAAAGGGAGTAGATCTGGGTATTTCAGGTATTAGACAGCTTTACAATCTACTTCCAAACTCCAGTCCCAATGTCTTTGCTGAGTGACCTGATGCGCAATCTTATCTAGAATCCTTACTCTCCCTCTGAGATCAAGTCTCTCAATTGCCAAAAATGGCTCATCATTTTCCTTTCAGGGGCAAGAAGCAGACCGATATGGAGAAAGCAAGGGAGAATATCATAAATCAATATGATGGCCACCACCATCGATCATCTGGAATGCGGTTCCGGCAGCCTTCTGCCAACCCGGAAACAATTGAGGATCGCATGCTGGAGCTGGGATATGCTCGCGATGGGTACGGCAAGAAAAAATATCTGAATCCTAATGGAGACGAAGACCACGAAAAATATACCGACCTGGACACATACTACAGCTCCAATAAAGAGTATCCACGTCGACTTGTCGTGCAGGCAACTCCAGAAACCTATGAAGGGACCGATTATCCCCCTCGTCACTGGAGGCGACGCCACATTCGTGGGAGAGTCCCATTCATCATCACCCTGGCCGAACTTTGCTTGAACCCGCTTGGCCTTCGCCGCTTCGACGGTGTTCGAGTCAACGAATACGAGAAAGAGGGGGATGATACGACTCAAGCCCAGGAAAGCTTGATATTGAAAATCAGCAAGCAAACCCTGCACTGGATCACGTCAATCCTGCTCACCCTGACACTATCGTGGATTATTCCAGTCGTGCTCTTTTTCGAGATTTGTACCACCCCGTGGAATGACAACGCCACAACTGAGCCCTACAAAAAGTATCAGAATGTTCACTGGAACTGGCCCAAACATGCAATGAATCTACTGGACCAGTCCCCCAATAATCATCAACGGCAGTCAAAGATTGCCAGTCTTACGATCCCTCGCCGCTTGGTGGTGAAAGACCGAACTACCAATCAGTGGGTCTCCAAGAAGACTGAGGACCTTCGTGATGAAAAGACGGGCATGCCACAACCCTATATTTTCCTGAGTTTTTCGCGGGCCAATTATCTTGGCATAAAAACAAAGGAAGAATTACGGGAGATGTTGTATCAAGTGGCTGAACGCATGATCCAGCACGAGAACCGTCATAAAGACCCGCAGGACCCTCCGCTAGAAGCCTTTTGGGTAGACGTCGATTGTGTTTCGGACGATAAGCGTATACCAGTTAACAGTGTCGAATCGAAATGCACCCGAGATATCAACACGATTTGCGATGCGGTCCGCTGCGCAAAGCGAGTATATGTAGTCCTCCCCACTGAGAGTGAGAATGACAAACGAATATGGGGACAACGGATATGGACATTTCCGGAAGTCCTCCTCGCTGCCCATAGAATCCGATACTGTTTCACCCATTCTGCCTCCATGTCTTTGTTCACGCCGCATGAACTCACGCTGAGTGACATGTACAATAGCTTCTGGCAGCCCCCCAAGTCAGATTTGAATGTGAATGAACACGAAGACGCCATAGGCTACCTCATCAGCCATTATACCAATAGCCTTCAGCTGAGCGAACTGCAATTGTTCACTTTTGCTGTCCAAGCCATGGCGAGGCAGACAACTGGCGTCGACACCATTGGGCACACGACCAGGGATATGGCCTACGCTGCGATGGGGCTTTTGTCATATCGACTTACCCCCAATGATTCCGATAACGTCTTCCAGGCTATTGCACGACTATCCATCGTGAATGATAGCAATCAACTGCTTGAGCGTCTCCTCTGTCTGTGGCCGGACCCGAAAAGTCCCACGGTGGATACACCACCTAAACTGGCTTCAACTGGCAGTGAGAGGATTCTTCGCAACATTGCAGATAAAGATCAATATGGTACTCATCTTTGGGACATCAAACCACTCTGCGATGTGGTTGGTGTTGGCGACGATTTATATGAGCCCACGGTCATCGTAGATCGCTGCCGGGGCATTCCCATCCGATGGAAGGACTTCCCGAAACTGAATTATGCTAAAGAGCTCAGCGGAATGAGTACTACTATCTCACAGACAATCGTGTATTTTGGTATCTTTTTTGCAGGGAGTGGTTTTGCTCTCTTCATGTCCGCTATTGCGCTTGCGGTTTCAACTATTGACTTCCGGGGGCAACAACCTCAATTAGCAAGTGACGTGATGAGAATCATCAGAGAAGTAATTGTGCCTCAGTACCTAGTGGCTATTGCTTTGTACTTTGGAATCGCCTGGGTCATCTCCTGGCTTAGTCCTTGGGCGGTACGAAAGCTCTGCAACGATGGAGTACAGGGGTGCTCCAGCCATCTTGTCGGATTCGAAGGCACGATGCCGTTGCATGACCTTGAGAAGATCATCTACGGTAATTTCAATAATCGCCTGTCGTATTCGGCCTCGTCAACTGTCTTCTCTGGGAAACTCCGCGACAGTGAGCTCCGAATGAGCAGGGAACCCCATGATCCGAAATACTGGAAGAATCTGTTTCAAGAATTAAAGCTCCCTAACACGCACCGTATCTTCACTCTCGTGGACACGGGCGATATGACTGTGTCTGTGATTTCCGCTGAGCGACCACCCGTCGTGGCTTTGATATGCGGGCGAGAAGGCGGCATGCTCCGGGTATTGCTGTGCAGTTGGCGCTTTGAAAAGAACTGCCTGTACCGTGAGGGTGTCGTTCGCATGCGCAGCTCGCTTGAAGCACTTGCTACATGTAACGACTGGTTGAAGATCAGCTTGGCGAGTCAGGGCGACGTCAACTGTACCCGGTTGGGCCACCTCAAAAAGGGGCAGTCTTCTACCTCCAACCCTTGTCCTCCTCGTCCGACGGACTGAGGCCACTGGAATTTTCTCTTCGCTTTTGTTCAGGAACGCCCGAGCCATGTTAACATGGCAAAAAAGAAGACATCTAGAATATCTTCTTACTGCCACCAATGTACATAGTCTCTTCGAAGGTGGATATATTGATCTACTTCTTGCACTTTAATCTCTAATGAAAGGACGTCTATGCAGATATGGTACTATTGTAGTGGTATGTTGTATATAAATCTCTAATATCACTTCAAGCCAACTAAATATTCAAATCATCCACGTCTTTCATTCTCAACCTTTGAGTTATAGAGGCTCAAGCAACTGAGTGTTCTTTAACACTAGAAATTGAAAGGAGGAATAGTAAATTCAGTCAAATTGTCAAATTGTTGAAAGTCAACTATCACACATCAAAGTGAGGCCGTGGTTAAAGCAACCACGCCATCAGGCACTTCAACCCTCTCCAAGATAGTCGGATCTTCCCGAAACTCATCACTCTCGACAAACTGCTTCAAAGCCGAATACACACTCCGCTCAATAACAACGGCCGAAGGGTCTGCATCATCCGTCGCACTCAGAACCTGGGCAAGGTAACGCAGGGTACACACCAACGCATTCACGTCCTGTATACGGCCAAGTAGAGCAGGCATATACGTCGGCTGAATAGCAGGTTCGCTCCTCCGACCATCTAGATTGAGAGCATTTGCCAGAGTTTCCCTGACCGGGTCTTCCAACGCACGCCACGCATCCTCATACAACAGCGCCTTTTCCTGTGTAGTCACATTGCCCATACAGAACAATCGCATCAAAGCCCGATCTTCTGGATTCTCCTCCACTTGGAATCGTCGCACGTCCTTATCGCGGAGGAACTCCGCGCGTCGAATCAATACCATGTCATACCCACTGCGGACGGTCAGAGTGCCCGCAATGACACCCTCGCATACATCATAGACATTGCGGTAGGACTCAAAGATAGGCTGGGTGAGTTTCTCCGCACATGTCCAATCCATGTGCCCCGCGGCACCGGCGATATCGAGCAGTTGCTCCATGAAGCGGAGTCGGAAGCTGCGGTCATGGCCCTTCATGCGGCGTAGACCGGACAGACAGGCTGGGACGTTTTCTGCCTGTGCCAGTTGGCCAAAGTTGAAGGTCGCACCGAGCTCTATCGCCCGGAGTACATCGTCCCTGTCTTGGTCTGGGAGCTGGTCCAGCGATGGGACTAGGCCGGCTTTACAGGCCACGAGGAGAATGGCGTCGTGATTGAGAGTGGAGAAGTCCACGCCAGTCTTTGCGTGGCAGTCGGTTGCCAGCTGCGGGTCTTTGCCCAGATCATTGATAATTATTGAGGTGATTAAGGTAAAGAGTGCGTTCGTGTCTTTAATGAGTTGCGTGTAGAATCCGTGGATCCAATCAAACGAGGTTCTGGTTAGTTGAGATGCGGATGGCTGTAAACCGATGAAGGTCTCGTATTGACTGGTGTGAATCCAGCGGAGAGCTAGAAGTCCAACGAGTGTGCGGTTCACTTCATCGTACTCTTCGTTGTATAAAATGTAGGATGGGGATGGAGTGCTAGGAGGGGTCCAGGGACCGTCTCGGATGGAGTATGCCCGTCGCAGACGGTCAATTTCCTCCGGAAACTCCTTGTACACAAGGCGAATCAGATCCTCGTCGGAACAAGCGAAGAGAGAATCTGGAACACCACAAGCATATTGTAGGGACTGGGATGGATTCATGCTTGCGGATGTTTTCCCGTTCCGATGTAAGCCGGGAGTTTGATGAGAACCGGGGACCTCTACCATAGAGCTCTACCATTGGTCCGATATTTCCGCTACTATTACTACCATGAAGAGATGAAAGAGAGGAAAGAGACCAATACGCTGAAAATAACTCATTGCAGTGGGAAAAGAGACTAGAAATAACCTAATTGTACATGTTTCTCATCGCCCTCAATCCATGCGCCATAATATCAGCCCCCAGATATGGAGACCTCGCTAAATGCATCCGCAAGGCGACCAAGGCGAAAAAAGAAAAAAAAAAAGAAAACGCCTGACCCAAGGGGGCATGCAACGGATTTTGAAACCCAGAGGGACGAATCAATATGTGCCGACATCCCTGACCATGAAACGCAATGCGATGAACGCCAACCAAAGAATTCTGGTTGTAAAATGCATATCCATGACCCAGTACAAGATATGGAAGAAACCAATGGTAATAATGCATAGATAGAGGGAAAGGGAGATTGTACCAATGTCGAGAACAAGCAGTATAAGGGTATCAGTCGAAAAGGAATCATGGATGTTTTGACTTAGAGAGGATCGTGGCGGAAAGTGCAGTTGTCGCCTTTGCGACACTTGCCCTCAGCCCAGAATCTACAGGCAACTAGTCCCACCTTGTACTGTTTCAAAAGAGTTAGCCATTTGTTTATCACAGAATGCTGAGTCTGCAGTGTACTTACAGGCTTAGGCTCGCTGGTACCAACTCGGGTCCGTTTCGAGCGACTCCACGACTCGGAGTTAGACTGGTCGTCATAATAATCGCCCTCGCGGCCGCGCTTGCGCTCTGGGTCTTCATAGTCATGACCTTGCTGTTGGAATGGGAGAGAGCCGAGTTGTTGGTTCTGTCCACCAAATTGTGCGAACATGGCGCCGAGGTTGGGTGCCATTGCTGATTGAGATTGTTGAGGCTGGGTGTATGCAGCCGGCCCCTGCATTTGTTTCATGACATTCAAGATCGCGTTGAAGTCAAGGCCTTGGGGCTGAGGGGTGGGTACTGGTGGAGTCGGGGGAACCTGGGGAACCTGGGGAACCTGGGCTTGAGGCTGTTGCTGACGGAACATGTTGATAGTCCTCTCGAGATCCGGCATGCCCCCGGGTTGGGTTGGCTGCGGTGGCGGGATTGGCTGCGCCTGTCCAGGCACACCCTGGATTATCTTGAGCAAATTGGAGATGTCGAATCCACTGTTGCCGGTAGTAGGTTGCTGCGGCTGTTGGGGAGTCGTAGGCTTGGGGTTCACATAAGAGTAGTATCGTTCCTGGCGGGCCTGTAGGGTCTTCGTTAGTATGAGATTATAGTGTGATCGAAAGTATAGCATACCTTGACCAAGTCGGGCAATTCTCCGAAAGGTAATACATCGGTAACGACATCGTCGGGGTCAGGAGTCGGTGGCTCCTTGGGTGTGTCAGGCATGTCGGCAGGGGAAGTATAGAAGACCATAAGAGTAGTGGATTCCCGATGCTCCTGAGCCTCTCTCTCGGGACTGGTTGGCAACTGGGGACCACCGCGTTTGATGAAACTGCCGTCTTTTGATTCACCGAAATCGAAATCGACCACTATGATGGTCAGTAAAAAACCGAGGTACGATTTGGAGGAATAACCTACTCGAAAGTGTATAACCATCTTGGTACACGGTCTCGCGAATACCGCCAAGGTCCTCTTCTTCCAGTTCGTCCATATCTTTGTGAAGCTTAAGAACACTACCTTCGCCTTTAACGTCTCCGCGTGAGCGCAATGACCCATCGCCAGGACCTAGTTCTTCATCGGGATCGTGGGTGAATAGTCGAACTTCGGTAAGAGCATCATCCGACTTCCAGGTCACGCGAAGTTTACGGCGCTCTTCTTTACGCAACCTCTTTGCTCGCTCAGCCTCAGTCTCCGGGGGCTGATCTTCGGCGGGCTTGGGGGTTGGTGCCTGCTTTGGTTTGTTCAAGTCGGCCATAATGTCACCAAAGGAGAAAGATGGTTTCGGGGCTGGTGTCTTTTCCTTTTCGGGAGCAGTACTATTTGAAGGGTTAATACAAATGAATCTCGGAGACACTGCCTTCGTGGATACATACGTTGGCTTTGCTGCAGCCGCGGCGGCGGCCCTATCCGCATTCGTGGTCCCGGGTCTCTTTGACGCTGAGCTTAAAGTGCCAAAGAGACTTGTTGGCTTGGGAGCCACGATATTGGCTTTAGGCCGCAGCGCTGCAGCGCCGGTTGGCTTACTACTTTGTGCTCCCTTGGCTGGTCCATTGCCTGCGGGTGCAGCTTTATTCACATCCTTCACGGTGTTGGGAACTGCCATCCGTTTTGCCCCAGGTTGCAGGTTGATATCCGCCTCCCGGGGTCGCTTTACTCCAGTGTCTCCCTTAGGCTGGTCTGCTGAAAGGCTCTTTGGATGCGACTCTTCTTTGGCAGGATTTTCACCATCCTGCTTACGCTTTGTAGAGGCCGCAGCATTATCCAGGATCTTCTGTGTGAGGTCCTTAACCTGCTGGCCACCTTTTTTGAGGAACTTAGGCAGCAATTTGGACAGATTGGTCTTTTGCAACAGGTCTTCTGTCAAAGTGGAGAAACGCGAGAAGAGCTTATTCGATATCAGTCAATTTATCCGACACGAACAGAGACAAACGTCAAACTTACCGAAAGCAGATTAATAGTCAGAGTCCCGGCAAAGTCTGCTGCTTGGAAACGGTCGAGCAAGAAGGAATATAGAGCTGCCACAATCATAGGGTGCTCTCCCAGCCTACATGGAATTAACAATTAGTCATTTGAGCTCGATTATGTCAATGTTTCAAGTTTTTTTGGCACACAAAGCTGCAAGCTTGAGCCAATTTTAGATAAGAGTGATTCCCCCTCAATGAGGTTCACAGATAGCTTGCTAAGGGCATATCTGAGACTCAATAGGATGGAACCATTTTGCTCCATCTGATATTCTTATATATGTGCTCAGGAGACGCATGTATGAAGCCATGCAAACCGGCGACGGGCCTGCCAACCGGCGAACATGAAGCCATGCCAACCGGCGAATGGGGCGATGGACCTTTATTCTAGCCCGTGACAGTGCTGTCATATCTAATGCTTCCAAGAATATTTATAGAGGTTCTCAAATAGCTCCAGGATTTGTGCGGCCATCACAGCCAGATCGAAAGGAGGGAAGATATGGGTGTTAGGAGGGGAGGGTGATACATACTTCTTAATAATATTGGGATGACCCATTTCTAGCGTTGTGATCGCAATTTTGTCCATGGTGCGACGTTGGGAAATGACCTTTTCCTTGAGTTTTGTTGCTTTCTCGTTGTCCTCTTGGTTTTCGGCTAGTTTCATCGCCTGAACTTGTTCTTTCCAAGCATCTCTCAATGATTTGACAAGCTCTTTGTAGGCTACTAGCGCGGTCTTGATCCTCTCAGAACCAGGCCATTTGTTCCTTGGTGACCACACAGCTTGGAGGGTATCATATTCCGCGGCAGCCTCGGGCTCAGTCGGACGAATCGGGGGGATAGGAGACGGCTCGTCAGGTGCTTCGATCTCAAGATCGGATTCATCCGAACTTTCACTGTCTGACTTAGATACAGTTCTGGTTTGGCCATGTGCAGAAGTCTTCTTTGTTTGCTGCTTATTAGAAGCCCCCTTCTTATTGGTGATTACAACTTCCGGTACTGGTAATCCTAGGAAAGTCAGTATTAATCCCAAATTAATGAATTTTAACCGGTCTGGACACACCTCTAGGCTGAAGCACGGAGTCGCCAGTTGGTGTCATCTGCGACTGAACTGAAAGATCATGCTGGTAGTAATTGAATAGCCTGGTCCTTCAGAAGGTTAGCCATGGCATTTTTGTT